>CAUZLF010000346.1:550235-915966 GCA_963580285.1 Lucinisca nassula | reverse complement strand
TGAAATCGCGTTCTTATCCATAATCATTATTTTCATAATGGCCTTTGGCCTTCGCTTCTCTCTATATAGCAATTTACCCCTGCGGTGCAAACCCGATCGCACTTTTAAGCACGCACTGTAGAAAAACAAAATCGATATACCACGTGACCCGTCTTACCATATAGGAAGATAGATAGAGTCACCTCAGTTTTACTTTTGCGGTGTTCTTATGTAGACGTGTCGTGTAGACGTGTCAGCGCCTGAGCGCAGGTATTTGTGACATTTTGAAATTCATTTCAACAACGGGGGTTATTCTTAATTCAGTTGTATTCATGGCTGAAGAAAATTTGGACAAGGACGACGTCCTGTCATTAGATTCGGAGGAAGAATCTGACTTTTCTGGTTTTGAACCCTTACAAAATGGCGACACGGTACCGAAAGTGGGTACATCTAATAATTCCGACGTAGTCGGGACAGTCGAACCCAATAAACTAGTTAAAAAGAAAGGGAAGGCTTGTTTGAAAAACAGCAGATCTCCGGCAGTGTCGTCTTTGAATAAGAGTGTGAAGTTTTCACGTTCGGCCCCGGCAGGTTCGGCCAAAGCAAAACAAACTGTTAACAAAAAGTCGTCAAAAGTTACCCCCCCTCCAAAAAATAAGAAAAATATGCTTGACTTAGACAATTTATCTCATAATGACATTATGAAGTTGAGACAGATTATCGGTCTTGAGAGCAGCCATGAAATGGCGGATGAGGAAGACATTCAGTATGTTTTTGGGGATTCCCTGAATAATTTGCCTGAAGTGCATGTAGAATTTGAGAACGATGGGCCCGACAGTGATGTTGAGGTTTTTTCAACTATAGAAAATATTCCCCCTAGGCCATGCCCTAAACGGCCTTTGAGAGCCATTGAAAATGAGATCAATAGTGTATTGTTTGAGTCTGGGAGTACCCAGAGCTCTACGGTTGTTCACAACGAAGTTGTGACTGGTGAAGACGGTTTTACATGGCAGTTACCAAAATTGAAGATACCTCAGAAAGGTCAGCCTATTTCGTCATCATTGGCGTCTCTCATTAACGTTGCATGTACCTCACAGTGTGAAACTGAGGACATTATTAATAAATATAAATTGCCGTCAAATTGTGACAAGTTAGCACCTCCATTAGTAAATGGTGAAATTTGGAGTGAAATTCACAAAAAAGCCCAGACTTACGATAAGGCTTTTAGAGATATCCAATCTCTCATTGCATCTGGGGTTTCTCCAATTTTGGAGCTGCTCAGTGTTCTTAAGAGTCAAATTGAAGCAAATTCAAAGGCAAGAACATTAATTTCTGACTCTATTACTTTGCTTGGACAAGCTCAGTTCAACCTTTCTTTGAGACGTAGATATATGATACGCCCTTATTTAAAGAAAAAGTATGCCAATTTGTGTAATATTAATACACCCATTTCAACTTTCTTGTTTGGAGATGATGTTCAAAAGGAAATAAAGAAATGTGATACCAGTATGTCTGTTGCAAAGGAACAGTATAGTTTCTTCGGCCCTCAACGTATGAGAGGACGTGTCAGGGGTAGAACTTCCTCGCATAGAGGTTATGGATATGGTTATGGCAACTTTAACGCTACTAGAGGTTACAATCGTTATCGGCCATATGGTAGACCGCAACAGCATTTTTCTCAGTATCGTTTCCCTGCTCAGTATCAGTTTCCAAAAAAGTCCAGGAAAACAGCCACAGTGACCAGTCCGGAGGACATGGCATCATAAGTAAGGTGAGTGGCATTACGGGTAAGATCAGGTTTCATATTGGTACTTGGAAACTTTACACTAATGACCCATGGATTTTGCAAACAGTTGCAGGTTATCATATTGAGTTTGACTCTTGTCCAGTACAGTGGTCTGTTCCGAAAGAAATACCATTTTCTGAGAGCCAAAAAGGTTTAGTTTCAAAAGAAATACAATGTTTATTGGAAAAAGGAGCTATTGTTCCATCTAATGAGGAAAGCGGTCAATTTATTTCCAATATATTTATTGTCCCTAAACCCAATGGGAAGTTTCGTCCTGTTATTAATCTAAGAGAGCTCAATTATTTTGTTACCTATGAGCACTTTAAACAAGAAACTTTTACAGTTGTTTTAGACATGGTCCAGAAAAATGATTTTTTCACGAAGTTGGACTTATCAGATGCTTATTTTAGCATAGCTATCCACCCATTGTTTCAACGATTTTTGAAGTTTTTCTGGCAAGGACAGCTGTTCAAATTTGTTTGCTTGCCATTCGGGTTAAGCTGTGCGCCCCGGGTTTATACAAAGGTGTTGAAGCCCATTTATAAATGGTTTAGACAGCAGGGTTTTCGCTGTTCGTACTACATTGACGATTCTCTGAATATGAGCAGTGAGGAAATTGTTTGTAGGAAAAATGTGATCATTATGGCAGACACCTTAAAATCATTGGGTTTTACAATTAATGAAGAAAAGTCTATCTTTTTACCTACACAGAGAATTGTATTTTTTGGCTTCATATTGGATTCTGTCTTATTTAAGGTATTTTTGCCTGAGGATAAACTGGAAAAAATCATTGAGCTAGCTAAAAGTTTGCTACGAAAATCCACTGTTGTTATTCGCAATCTAGCATCATTAATTGGTTTGCTTGTCCATGCTTTTTATGCTGTACTTGAAGCTCCTTTGCACTATAGGGCTCTGGAAAAAGACAAGGTTAGAGGCCTTGACAACAGTTACGATTTTGATAGGTCCGTCAAGTTATCTGCTGATAGCCTGTCTGATCTAAGGTGGTGGATCGTTAACGTTAAGTTAAAAAATGGGAAAGCAATAAGACCTCCAAAACCTACTGTCTTTCTCCAGTCAGATGCTTCATGCCTAGGATGGGGAGCCTTTGATGCAGGCTCGAATAAGTCAGCGGGTGGTAGGTGGTCTGAAGCTGAAAGTCAGCATCATATAAAGGGCTAGGGTCGATAAGGGCCGTTTTTGGCCTCAATTTTTCAGAAAAATCAAAATCGTGTGTTTTGTTATGTTGATATCCGTTAAAACACAATACCATATAAAGTTTCAAGAAATGCTGTTAGAACGTCGGATCGTGCGCGTGTATTGCTATGGTGCCGTCACTAAGGAAGGACGAAACACCATTTTCCTGAAATTTTATCTATTTTCGCACGTTTCCACGGAAAATTAAGTACCGCACCACCACTCAACCAACCTACAAAATGTCGCAAAAGGAAGATAACTTCAAGTTTATCTTAACACCAATGTTTGGTGTTGGTTGAGGGGTGGTGCGATAGTTAAAATTATAAGAAAAGATCCTTGACACCAGTAAAAAGGCTTTGCGAAGCAAACACATATTGCATTTTGATACAAAACGAAGCATTTCCGTGCGTTTTCTTCCTTCTCGTTTGTTGGAATATTTTGCGACGGCATTGATTTATATTTCAAACTAGACCTGGGATGAATCAGCAAAAAATTTGTTAGATCAAACTAGATTAACAATTTATCAAAATCTTGAGTTTTAAAAAAACTTCTATAAGCCCACTCGTAGGACAAAAAGACAGTGAAATTAAGTTACAATAGAATAAATATTGATGACTTTCTGATAATGTTTTTTTTTCTTTCTTTTTTTTTTTGGTTTTGTTTCCATGAACTTGAATAGCCTCCCTTGCAATTCACGGTATCTAACCGGATGGTCAAGTTGCGGTCAGTTTCAAGTGTCATACGAAAGATTTGAGAGTTTTCAGGATCAAGCTTAGGGAATGATTCTTCTGTCACAGATGACCTCCATTAAACGCCCACGGATCCGAACAACTGTGCACTTTGTGGAATCATCGTCTATTTTCTTTTTTTTTTCTTTCTTTCAACTGATACTTCGATCAGTCTGTTTGTTTGATTTGAGGTTTAACGTCCCCGTCAACACTGTAAAGGTCATTTTGGAGACGTTGCTTCCAATTTTGTGGGACTTTTACCCGACATTGAGATGAAACATGGACGGGCCGACTCGCGCTGCTTTGTCTGGGCAGGCTTAGATCTAACCGGTTTACCAGTACTCGTGTGCGGTACGGTTTCAGCTCTGCGTGGAAGCATCATGCAGCCCATATATTTCTTCAAGCTCCGATGGGCGGGGCCATTGTAGAGGTCAGTCGTAACACAGATCAAGTCACGAGAGCGACGTGCGAGTGATTTGTCCACTTACAACTGAACTACAAACAGTGATTTACCATGAAATAAATCACGAAACTAGAGCTATCTATTTCGATTCTTACACAATAAAAGTCGACAAAAGTGCTATTGATTCCTTCAGATTCTCGCTATCTTCCATCATTGTTTAAAGGAATCCCACCAATATAACGACTGTCACATGCGTTTACCTGTTTTCATAACATAATTATGTGATAGAAGAAAACGTTACACCATCTAACATGAAGGTAACAATGACTGACGTCATGACACCTGAGAAGAAGGCGGCTTTTCCGTCCAGTGATTTATTACTCAATATATAATTTATCAATACATTTTACTATTAGCTATATATATGCGTGTTGTTTTAGACTATTTCAGATGTTAAAAAAATGAACACAAGCTACGCTAAGTTTTATTTGAACACTCCTGTACAGTGTTTTATGATAGTGGGCCGCAACAAGCAAAACTGTGACTTACAGTTTGTGTTGTCAGGAAAGAAAAAATCTTATGTTTTATACTCACTAAGACAGCGTTTATTGAATAGTGGTCAGTCTGAGCAGATCAGCAGTCTAATTTAAGTCTTCGCCAAACGCACATGCTCGATGATACGCTTTAGCTTGACGCGACTCATTTAGTCAAGACGACGGACATTAGTGTTTAGCCAATCACAGTTTGTCATTGCCTAATAATATTCTTGCTTGTGCAGTTCAGTATATAAGACGATCTTATCCGCCCCCGCCCATAAGGGCTTTAAGAAATATATGGGCTGCATGATGCTTCCACGCAGAGCTGAATCCGACCCGAACACTAGTACTGGTAAACCGCTTAGAGAATCTAAGCATGTCCAGGAACCGCGGTGCGAGGCAGACCGTCCATGCTAATAAACCCTATTGGTTTCATTGGGCGACAGGGCTAGAGATGTCATTTCATCTCAATGTTGGGTAAAATCCCACAAAATTGGAAGCAGTGTCTCCAAAATAACGTTAAACCTCAAATCAGTCAAAAGACGATCTTACACGAGTAGTCAATTTTAATTTTCAAGGGTTTAAAAATTACAGCGCGTGTAAAATTCTTATTATTTTATACTTATTAGCAAAATCAAGCCGGCCTTGGTAGCTCAGTAAGGTGCGCGTCTAACTGGTGATCAGGACGACGCGGATTCGATACCTGGACAGGCAACAGTATTTCGTCCAGATTGATCAGGAAATCTTTTCTACGATCATTCTCTCCGTTCTGCTGATTCAAGAATGGCAGTTGTCAGTTTCTGGCGAAAGAATGTGCACTTTACTGCTTAACCACTTACGTATAAGCCTGTCCAGGTAAACTGACCGGCCAAAAATAATCTACAATAGTGTTGACTGGGTCGTTAAAACTCCAAATCAAACAAACAAACAAATCAGTAAAATTAACGCATAGAATGATATTTTCTCATTGCGAAAAGATCATCACCGTGTGTTTTTTTTTTTTTTTTTTTCATAGTCGCAGTCTGGTTGCATTTGATGTTGAACTAGAAATGCGTCCATAGGACACGGATGCCCCAGCCAGAAAATATGTCCATGTTCGTATTCATCCATAGAAAGTTATTGACTGTGTTTAAGTTTTGGACCATTTTTATACCATTTGACCTCTAAGTATGACCTTGACCTTGGAGGTATGGATCTGGGTTTGCACCTGGCACACTGTCTCATGATGGTTTACATTTCTGCAAAGTAATTTCAAAATCCATCCAGAAATAAGAAAGTTATTGGCTGCGTTTAAGTTTCCGACCCTTTTTGACATTTGACCTCTAAGTATGACCTTGACCTTGGAGGTACGGACCTGGGTTTTGCACGTGACACATTGACTCATGATGGTTAACATTTCTACAAAGTAATTTCAAAATCCATCCAGAAATAAGAAAGTTATTGACTGCGTTTAAGTTTCGGACCCTTTTATTTACCTTTGACCTCTAAGTATGACCTTGACCTTGGAGGTAAGGACCTGGCTTTTGCACGTGACACGTCATCTCATGACGGTTAACATTTCTGCGGAGTAATTTTAAAATCCATCAAGAAATAAGGAAGTTGACCGCGTTTAAGTTTCGGACGCACGGACGGGCTGACGAACGGACGGACAGGGGCAACGCTATATGCCCTTTCCGTTCTTCGAATGGCGGGGGCATAATAAAACACAATTCTAATGCATTTGCGAATGTAAGGTGGCGTGTGATTGGATAACCACAAAACTCTGAGAATGTACGATACACTGTCGAAAACCCAACATCATTACGTATTGTCACTTTCTATTAGCTGACATTTGATTTTACGCAGCTCACAATGCTTGCCGTTTTGTGCAAAAAATAGCACGGTTAAAGAAACAACCAACTAAGTGCAGTTGAATAGGGATAACTGTATTGCAAAATTCCCATTAAGGGAGGTAAGTTGGCAATATTATGGTCGCAAATATCGTTTTACGGCTCTGCTAACGCGTCACCGTAAAACTGAAATTCCAGTCGTAAAAACGCCGATTTCCCTCCACAAATATCAATTTAGACACAGTTATCCGCTTGTCTACACTTCTTTTAAATACCAGACATGTTTAATCGAGTCAGTTGAAGTCATCAGAATTTTTAATCGTGAGAATTTTAACATATGAAATCATGCCTTTACCATGTTTAAGTCTTATTACCCTCTTGTAGTCGCTGGCCTCGGTAGCTCAGTCGGATGCGCGTCTAACTGGTGATCTGGACGACGCGGGTTCGATTTCTGCCGGGGGCGTCAACATTCTTTTGTGGAGATTGATTATGGAATCTTTTCTACGGTCATTCTCTCCCTTCCGCTGATTCAAGAAGGGCAGTTGTCAGTTTCTGGCAAAAGAATGTTCACTGTACTGGTTAACCCCTTTATATATAAGCCTGCCAGGAAAAGCGTGGATAGTTAAACTGACCGGCTCAAAAATGACCTAAAATAGTGTTGACAGGACCGTTAAACTCCAATACAAACAAACAAAACACGCTTTTTGTTGAGATTTGTTGTATATTGTGTACTGCATGGAAAGGAAATAATAAAGAATGCAGAAATGCAAGAAATTACAATATGTTAAAAACTGCGTTAATACCGTTAACCATTATGTCAAGGTCAGACGGCTGTTTACGGTCAGATTTATGACCCAGGTAGTCAAGGTTTCTGTAGAAATGAGCGGCATGTGGGCTTGGATATTAAGCAAAAGGTTTACAAAATCTAAACAAATCTTTCGTGTGCTGCTATAATTTATTAAACCAGTTCGACAAAAATTCATCAGCTAGTTTTTGGGACCTAATGGAGACGTTATCTTAAAAAAAAAAAAATAACGGTCACCAAAATCCGAACAAATCTTTGGTAGGATACAATTACACATTGTATAAAGTTTGACCAAAATTCATAAAAACGTTCATTTGATAGGGTCCAGTCAATTTTTTTTGTGCAAAATGCGACAGTTTTCGGGAGTCTGTGACCTTGAAAATACGGTATAGGTCGCGAAAATCTAATAAAATCTTTGGTCGGCTGCAATGATATTTTGTACCAAATTTTATTGAATTCCGTCGATTTGTTGAAGAGATGGGTTATAGACTAGCGTGTATGATTTTTCTGAAGTAAAAACCTCGTTTAGCACAAATTTGAATGAAAAGCAGGATGATATATGCCACTTTAACAATCAAAAAGAAGGCAAAAACGTGTTTGTTGGGAAAAACGGGGTCTTTCTTTTAGCACGTGTTGCCATGGTAACGGACTTCAAAGGTGGAAATTGTTTACATTTTTCAAAATCACAACTCATACTACGTCATTTGGCAAAATATTAAGGATTTTGAAGATGAGGCCAAAAACGGCCCTTATCGACCCTAGCCCTTTCCTCGAGCTGTTAGCTATATTTTATGCCTTACAGGTTTTTTGTTCTGAGTATAGATCTGTTCATATCAGTATTCAGTCAGACAATACTTGTGCCATTGCATATGTTAATGATATGGGAGGAATGGCATCCAGCGATATGGATGTTTTATCCAAAGAAATATGGCATTGGTGTTTAGAGAGAGATATTTTTGTTTCGGCTTCTTTTATCCCAGGGATCTGGAATTCTCACGCCGTTTACTGTTCGCGATATTTTTCAGATGCCACGGAGTGGCGGCTGAAAAGAGATATCTTTCTCAGACTCCGCCATCAATGTTTTATACCAGATATTGACTTGTTTGCTTCCCGTCTTAATTTTCAGGTGCAGAAATTTGTTACCTGGTTTCCACAACCTGGTGCTTTTAAGACTGATGCCTTTTCTTTCTGTTGGTCAGGCTATTCGCCTTATATTTTTGCACCGTTTAACATTATCGGGAAGGTCTTGAACAAGATTGTTGAAGATAAAGTTTTCAAGGCTTTGTTAGTTGTACCAAACTGGCCTAGCCAGACTTGGTTCCCTTTACTTCTATCTCTTTTGTCTGATTTTCCGATCAGGTTGCCAAGACACAGAGATCTTCTGACCCTGCCACACAATGGTCAATTTCACCCAATGGGAACTTCGTTGTGCCTAGTTGGAGTTGTTGTCTCAGGAGACACTTCAAAAATAGAGGTTTTCCAAAAGGAGTTGTCCAGACTATCTGTGCGTCATGGCGAACGGGGACAGAGAAACAATACAGTGCAGCATGGAAAAAGTGGTGTCTTTGGTGTATTCAGAGGGAAGGAAATCCATTTCAAGCGTCTGAAGTAACAGTATTGTCTTATCTTCTTTTTCTCTTAGAAGGGGGTAAGTCTTATTCTGTTATAAACTCACATAAATCAATGATAATTCAAACCCTTAAATTATTAGATAATAGTTGGTGTGATAACCCTTCTTTCGTGAAAAGATTTATGAAGGGAATTTTTAATAAAATTCCCCCTGTTCCACGTTACCGTGTTGTTTGGAGTGTTGATACAGTGATTCAGTTCCTTCGCACTTTATACCCATTGAATAGTTTAAGCTTAAAAATGCTAACGCTTAAAACAGTTACTTTGGTGGCATTAGCAGTGGCCCCTCGAGCTCAGACTCTTGTGTCATTAGATTTAGATCTGTTAAAAATTTATGACAATAAGATTGTTTTTGCGTTTGAATGTTTGCTTAAGACTTCTAGACCAGGTAGGTCTTTTCATCTAGAATTACAGCATTTTGAAGAAGAACAGTTATGTGTTATGCACACTGTTTTATTCTATATAGAAAAGACAAGAAGTTTACGGAAATCTAATAAACTATTTGTCTCCTTCTGTTCTTATAGGGCTGTCAGTACTAGTACAATTGCTAGATGGTTGAAATGTGTTCTGCATTTAGCAGGCATTGACGTTTCCATGTTTAAAGCGCATTCCTTTAGAGGAGCAGTTGCTTCGGCTGCTTTTTGTAAAGGATGTTCTGTTCAGCAAATTCTCAAGACTGGTGATTGGTCATCTGTCAGGAATTTCTATAAATTTTACTTACGTAATGCACAGCCTGATAAGAATATTGGTTTTGCTGAAGCTGTCTTGAGTGGTCATCATTAATAAATGTGTTATGGTTTAATGCTATGGTTTAACTTACTATTTTTGCCATTTTGTTGGTCTTTAAAGATGCTATATAGAGAGAAGCGAAGGCCAAAGGCCATTATGAAAATAATGGACCCCTCATCCAAGCGTTGTGTGCAGGATGAGGGGCATTAATGGAATAATGGCCGGAGGCCGAGCTTCTGCCTTCCCACCACTTGTTGGGTTTTTGGTTTGTATCCCTCCCGATTTTTGATGTTTCAACAAAATGGCAAATTAACATCTTTAAAACCTGAGGTGACTCTATCTATCTTCCGATATGGTAAGACGGGTCACGTGGTATATCGATTTTGTTTTTCTACAGTGCGTGCTTAAAAGTGCGATCGGGTTTACACCGCAGGGGTAAATTGCTATATAGAGAGAAGCTCGGCCTCCGGCCATTATTCCAATAATGCCCCTCATCCTGCACACAACGCTTGGATGAGGGGTCCATTTTGCAACAAACGGTGTTATAAGGAGGTTGTGGTGTATATATAAAATTTCAGTTTGATCCTATTTAACCCTTATCTTGCTGAATATTCATTTAAGCCACACCCATTTCTGTGTATCAACCAATCAAATTACTTGATGTAATTTATTGCTACAAATTCATAAACTGAATGCCAAACAGTGTAGATGCTGATCAAATGGCTACTTCAGAAGCCATCTGATCTGGATCTACACTGTTTGCAAAGATAGGGGTTGTCGTGAACAGCAAGATAAGGGTTAAAATGTAGGTGTTATCCAGCAACAAAAAAGGTTTACAGACGGACGAACAGACAGACTGTCACTGCTACTGAGGGGCATAACATAAGACATTTTTCAAAAACTGCATCTGCAAATTTTGTGTGTTTACGAGATGCCGTCTGTTGCATCTTCTTGTTAATTATTTCAAACATAATTTTGCGTAGTCCCGAAGCAGACCTGGAGGGGAAGTCTTATCTGGGTCCACACTGTTTGCAATCAAGACTTTTAAGGTTATTGCCAGACAACAAAGCAAGCGGCAATTTGTTGTGATTAGTGTGTTAACCCTTATCCCGCTGCATAAATTAATTAAGCCACTCTCATTGCTGATTACCAACCAATCAAACTACTTTATATATTTGTTCAATTCACAAACTGCATGACAGTGTAGATCCTGATCAGAAGCCATCTAATCTGGATCTACACTGTTTGCAAAGGTAGGGGTTGCGGTGTACAACGGGATAAGCGTTAGCAGGATATTTTTACCTTCATTTTTCCAAATCTCTTTTTGGGATAAACCTTGGGCTCTGGGGAGCTTAAAACATGTAATCCCAATAAAATTCTACTTTTATCTGGATCCCTGTAGCACCCCTGTCCATCAGGGCTAGGAGAAATAGACCTGGGCCCAGTTGTTCAAAGCATTGTTAGCTTAACGAGCTCATTAGTGGTCATATTGTTAACTGTTCTAGCAAGTACAATATCTAAAATTTTGTGATTTTTGCTGAAAAAATGTAAGCAGCTTTTGCATTAGCAAAAGCTGCTCACAATTTTTCTGCAACAAGAGCATCGGTGAAACCGTGGGATGCTCCCCAAAGATGCGCAGTAGTAGGAGGGTTATTTTAGTGAAATGATCCTATACATTTTGAAGTTTGATAAGATTTGTTTCAAGACAAAGGTTATGGGTACTCGTTGGAACCGTCTGAATGAGGAGTTTCTAATGAGTGTCCTCAGCCGATGTTTGGAGTACAAATAAAGGAACTAGGTAGTGATTTTCAACAAAGAATGCAAAAAAAAAAGAGAACTGTAAGGCCCCTTCCCTGCAAGGGCCTGTAAAGCTTAAACCAAAAGGCTAAGAAACTCAGTTTTGTGTTCCTAGTAAGTGATTTTCAATGGAAAATGTCACAAGGAATACACAAGTGAAACATGAAAACCTATTACCACACCGGTTACCGCGGTACAACGTGACGCGACTGAGCACAACAAACGCTACCGTCTTTTTTTTTTGACAGGAGAAGTGTGAGTTCAATGTTTCCTTTATTTTGTCGAACATATCACGATTTACGTTTTTCTGTTGGTTTTGCGATGACAACAGATTGTTTTTTTGTTGTTTTGTCCATATTTTAAGTTATGACACGGTCAGAGAAGGGAAATCAAAGTCATAAATTAGGCCAAAATAGGTAGAAAAACAAAACTTCAAGTTTTAAGGGTCTATCAATCAGAAATAAATGACATATACACGAGCATTCTTGGGTTTTTCATGCCTCTAGGCATCGAAGTAAGTATACTATTTTTAATAATTCATAACAAGAGGCCCATGGGCCACTATGCTCACCAGAGCTCAGGTGGGCACTGCCAAATTGCAGCCATGTATTTTAACATGATGTCATTTTAATCTGCCAAATGAACCCCCATATCCAAATGAGCATCCATGTGGACTCAGTATATGAAACATTAGGCCTTTTATGAAGTAGAGGGGGTAGGGCATGGACCCAATGGAGCCCTGGTTGGTATCACTAAATGTGTCTTATCACAAAGAACAAGAATATATATGGTTTAGCAGTGGGGATCTGCATGGCTGGAGATATAAGTGGAGGGGTTGGAGCATGCCCTGTCGTTCCCAGGAAAGCCCAAGATTGTTGTCCCTAAATGTGTCTCATCATAAGGACTAAGTATATATATGGTTTAGTGGAGGGAATCTGAACGGTTTCCAAGATATCCTTTCATGAAGTGGAAAGGAGAGGACTGGCCCCTGCGGACACCCCTACAGTAGGTGTGCTAATAATAAGGAACAAGAACATATATGAATATGGGGTGGGGATTTAATGGTTTCTGAAATATATGGCCTTTTATGAAGTGGAAGGGCGGGGCACATTGCCTCAGCACAAAGAGACCCCAAAGTTGGTGTGACTGAATGAGTCTTATCATAAGGAACAAGAATATATATGGTTTAGGGGTGGGGATCTGAACTATTTCTGAGATATGTGGCTTTTAATGAAGTCAAGCCGTGGAGCAAGGCCCGGGCATGCCCCGGGGACTCACAAGCTGGTGTCAATGAATGTGCCTTATCATAAGGAAGATGAATATATATGGTTTAGGGGTGGGGCTCTGAACAGTTTCTGAGATATAAGGCCTTTTGTGAAGTGCAGGGGTGGGGCAAGGCCCAGGGAGACCCCCAGGTTGGTGTCAATGAAAGAGTCTTATCATAAGGTACAAGAATATATATGGTTTAGGGGTGGGGATCAGTAAGGTTTCCGAGATATTGTGATATTATGAAATGGAGGGGGTGGGGCATGGCCCCAGCACATCCCTGGGGACCCCCAGGTTGGTGTCACTGAATGTGTCTCATCATAATGAACAAGAACATATATGGTTTAGGGGTGGGGATCTGAACAGTTTCTGAGATATATGGCCTTTTGTGAAGTGAAGGGGTGGGGCATGGCTCCGGCGCACCCCGGAAGACCCCCAATTTGGGGTCAATGAATGCGTCTTATCATAAGGAGCAAGAATATATATGGTTTAGGGGTGTGGATCTGTAAGGTTTCCGAGATATTGGGCCTTTTATGAAATGGAGGGGCGGGACATGGCCCCGGCGCATCCCGGGGGACCCCCAGTTTGATGTCACTGAATGCGTCTTATCATAAGGAACAAGAGTATATAGGGTTCAGGGGTGGGGATCTGAATGGTTTCCGAGATATTGGGCCTTTTATGAAGTGGAGGGGGTGGGGCATGGCCTCGGCACATCCCGGAGGACCTCCAGGTTGGTGTCACTGAATGCGTCTTATCAATAGGAACAAGAATATATATGGTTTAGGGGTGGGGATCTGTAAGGTTTCTGAGATATAAGTCATTTTATGAAGTACTGGGGGCGGGGCATGGCCCCGGCACAACCTACTGGACCCCCAGGCTGACATAACAGCATATGGCTGAGAGAAGTTTACTAAAGGAACATTTCTATGAAAGTTTTGTCAAAATATCTGCAAAGGCTTTGTAGTTAATGCCATTTTTCAATTTTTCCAATTATAAGTCTATGGAAAATCTAAGTTGCCATAGCAACCAAACTAAAGAGCCGAAGTTCATAAAAAACACAAAACCTGTAAAGGCAAATATGGTGAATATTTCCATAAACTTTCAGCCTCATAGAGCATACGGTTTCTGAGGAGATGATTTTTAAGTATTTTTTTTTCTATTTTTTGCATTTTGGTTTCCATGGCAACCATTAAAATTGAGCAGTAGGCCTAAAATCATATGGTAGATACTAGATTGCTTAAGGAACATTTCTATGAAAGTTTTGTTCCAATATCTGCAAAGGCTTGGCAGTTAATGCCATTTTTCAATTTTCCCCATTATAAGTCTATGGGAGCTATAAGTTGCTATAGCAACCAAACTAATGGGCCAATTTTCATAAAAAACACAAACTTTCAATCCCCCAGCCCAAGGATGCTACAGATGAAATTTGGACTCAATCGGCCCAGTGGCTTCAGAGGAGATGTCGTTTGAAAGTGTTGACGACGACGCAGACGACGACGACGGACAAATGCCTATCCTATAAGCTCCCCCGGAGCCTTCGGCTCTGGTGAGCTAAAAACATTTAGAATAAGAATCGTACCGATTTTTCTTGGCTCACTACCTTGAAACACGGGTACACCTTACCACGGATCATGTGTTGAGTCTGAGTACACTAAACACGGAACAAATGGAACAACAAACACGGATATGAAAAAAATGAATCTGGACATTTTTACCCATTATAAGCGGCATTTTACAAGAAACAGCCAAGAGGAACGATAAATATTTACCCTTTAGTTGAAAAATTACAATATGCACGGTATGCGCTTGGCCATTCCTAAAACAAAAAAAGTGTTTTGGGTTGTAAGGTGTGTTTATGACATGGAGACAACTTTTTACAACAGATGCACAATAAACAGTCGCTATAATCCATCAAACAAGAGGCTCAATGAGCCTAAACCGCTCACCTGAGGAACTTAAGTTTTAACAATTCACAGACTTGACTACTGAATCTGCTAATAGAATCCAGCCCATTGACCCTTACAGGATATAAGTCATCATTATTGCATTGCATTCCAAGTTTGAGACTTCTAGCTTCTATAGTTCCTGAGAAATCTTTGACAAAAATTTAACATTGGTCAAAATGGAGAGAAAGAAGAATGAAAGAACAGATGAACAAATAAGCTGAGAAAGCCCAATGTCTCTTACACATAATAAGTCATCATTATTCGATTGAATACCAAATTTGATGCTTCTAGCTTTTATAGTTCCTGAGAAATCTTTGATTAAAAATTTAACATTGGTCTATTATCTCTATATGGAGAGAAAGAAGAATGAAGGAACAAATGAACCAGACTAGCTCCAAAACCTTATGCAGCCTTTCCCCTTGCCCAATGGTGCTACACATAAAATTTAAACAAGATTGGTCGACTGCCTTCTGAGATATGCTTCATTGAAAGTGTGGACGACGGATGGACGGACGACAGACGACGGACTCCGGAGCCTTGGTATACTATCGGCTCACTGGAGCCTTTGGCTCAGGTGAGCTAAAAATTCAAGTCGCTATTTCTGTCACAACATTTTCCCTACGTTAAGTCTATGGGCAAATTTTTTTGTCTCTCAAGGTCACGTAACTCCGAGGTCAATATTCCTATTCGGCCCAAAATCGAACTTAACCGAGATTTTATGCCTGTCCTCGTTAACTGCAAGTTTGAAGCTGATATGAATAAAAATAAAGTTGCTATCGTGGTCACAACATATTTTTTTATGCTCAAGGGCAGGTAACTCCAAGGCAAATATTCCGATTCGGCCCAAAATCGAACTTAACCGAGATTTTATGTCTGACCTCGTTACCTGCAAGTTTGAAGCTGATCTGAAAAAAATTCAAGTCGCTATCGTAGTCGCAACATTTTCCCTAATTAAGTCTATGGGCAAATTTTTTGTCGCTCAAGGTCACGTAACTCCGAGGTCAATATTCCGATTCGGCCCAAAATTGAACTTAACCGAGATTTTATGCCTGTCCTCGTTACCTGCAAGTTTGAAGCTGATATGAATAAAAACTAGACAAAAGTGCCCAGTGGGGCACGTATACCCCCGGCCAGTGCCATCACCTCAACTGAAACTAGTCATAATGATCATGTTTGCAAAATTTCAAGTTTCTATGTACAGTAGTTATTGAGAAATCTTTGACACAAAATAAAAATATACACTATTAAACAGCAAGAACTACAAAGGGAAATAACTCTAAAAGGCCTGACCCCTTGGCCCTTATTTTCTTTCCCACAATACAAGTAGTCATATTGATCATGTGTGCAAAATTTCAAGTTTCTATGTGAAGCAGTTCCTGAGATATCTTTGACACAAAATAATTGTTTACAGACACACAGACAGACAGACGGAAAAGACAAAAACTATATACCCCCATTGCATACTTTGTATGCCGGGGGTATAATTAATATCAGGACTGTTCAAATACAAGTAGTCATACTGGTTGTGGCTACCAAATTTTAAGTCTCTATGTACAGTAGTTATTGAGAAATCTTTGGACACAAAATAATAAAAAAATATACACTACAGCAAGAACTACAAAGGGAAATAACTCTAAAAGGCCTGACCCCTTGGCCCTTATTTTCTTTGGCCCTTATTTTCTTTCCCACAATACAACTAGTCATACTGATCATGTTTGCAAAATTTCAAGTTTCTATGTACAGTAGTTATTGAGAAATCTTTGACACAAAATAAAAAAATATACACTATTAAACAGCAAGAACTACAAAGGGAAATAACTCTAAAAGGCCTGACCCCTTGGCCACACCTGTAACACAGTAAGTTTCAGGTGTAAAATAAATATCAAGAAAATATTGAGAACGGTACGGAAGTTATGAGGAAAATTACATTTTAAAATAGCAAGAATTAGAAAGGGAAATAACTCCAAGAGCCCTGGTCCCTTGGCCCCTTTTTTCTTTCCCACAATACAAGTAGTCATACTGGTTGTTGCTACCAAATTTTAAGTCTCTATGTACAGTAGTTATTGAGAAATCTTTCGACACAAAATAACAAGAGGGCCATGATGGCCCTGGATCGCTCACCTGATCCATTGTGTAACAAGTGGGCCCCAGAGAGGGCCATTATTGGCCCCAGGGCTTTAATGTGCATAATGTTGAGGGAGGTCTTAAAGGCGAAGCTTCATACCAAACATCAACAAAGGCTATAATTTGAACAATCTTGGCAAAGGTCCACTAGATGAAGCTACACATCAAATATCAAAGACCTGGGCCTTGCGGTTTCAGAGAAGAAGATTTTTTTTTTAAAGATATTCCCTACATAAGCCTATGCAAAACCAAATGGCCCCGGGGCTATATAAATCTATGTAAAACCAAAGGGCCCAGGGGTGGGAGGCATTTGTGGCCCCAGGGCTATAATTTGAACAATCTTGGTAGAGGTCCACTAGATAAAGCTCCACACTAAATATCAAAGGCCTTGGCCTTGCAGTTTCAGAGAAGATTTTTAAAGATTTCCCTATATGTCTATGTAAAAACAAAGGGCCCCGGAGCGGGGACATTTTTGGTATAAGGGCTATAATAAGAATAATCTTGATAGAGGTCCACTAGTTGCAGCTTCATACCAAATATAGAAGACCCAGGCCTTGTGGTTTCAGAGAAGAAGATTTTTAAAGATTTTCCCTATATAAGTCTATTTAAAACCATAGGGCCCCAAAGTGGGGGCATTTTTGGCCCCAGGGCTATAATTTGAACAATCTTGGTAGAGGTCCATTAGATGAAGCTTCATACTGAATATCAAAGTCCTGGGCCTTGTGGTTTCAGAGAAGAAGATTTTTAAAGATTATCCCTATATATAAGCCTATGTAAAACCAAAGGGCCCCGGGGCGGGGCCACTTTTGGCCCAAGCACTATAATTTGAATCATCTTGGTAGGGGTCCTTTAGAAGAAGCTTCATACCAAATATAAAAGACCGAGGCCTTGTGGTTTCAGAGAAGAAGATTTTTAAAGATTTTCTCTATATAAGTCTACGTAAAACCAAAGGGCCCCAGAGCGGGGGCATTTTTGGCCCAAGGGCTATTATTTGAACAATCTTGGTAGGGGTCCACTAGATGAAGCTTCATACCAAATATCGTAGTCCTGGGCCTTGCGGTTTTAGAGAAGAAGATTTTTAAAGATTTTCCCTATATAAGCCTATGTAAAACCAAACGGCCCCGGGGCGGGGGCATTTTTTGCCCCAGCACTATAATTTGAATAATCTTGGTAGGGATCCACTAGATGAAGCTTCATACCAAATATAAAAGTCCCGGGCCTTGCGGTTTAAGAGAAGATTTTTAAAGATTTTCCTTATATAAGCCTATGTAAAACCAAAGGGGCCCCGGGGCGGGGACATTTTTGGATTCAGCACTATAATTTGAATAATCTTGTAAGGGGCCCTTAAGATGAAGCTTCATACCAAATATAAAAGACCCAGGCCTTGTGGTTTCAGAGAAGAAGATTTTTAAAGATTTTCCCTATATAAGTCTATGTAAAACCAAAGGGCCCCGGGGCGGGGGCATTTTTGGCCCAAGGGCTATAATTTGAACAATCTTGGTAGAGGTCCATTAGATGAAGCTTCGTTCTAAATATCAAAGTCCTGGGCCTTGCGGTTTCAGAGAAGAAGATTTTTAAAGATTTTCCCTATATAAGCCTATGTAAAACCAAAGGGCCCCGGGACGGGGGCATTTTTTACCCGAACACTATAATTTGAACAATCTTGGTAGGGGTCCACTAGATGAAGCTTCATACCAAATATCAAAGTCCTGGGCCTTGTGGTTTCAGAGAAGAAGATTTTTAAAGATTTTCCCTATAAAAGCCTATGTAAAAACCAAAGGGCCCCGGGGCGGGGGCATTTTTGGCCCCAGCACTATAATTTGAACAATCTTGGTAGGGGTCCACTAGATGAAGCTTCATACCAAATATCAAAGACCTGGGCCTTATGGTTTCAGAGAAGAAGATTTTTAAAGATGTTCCCTATATAGGCCAATGTAAAACCAAAGGGCCCTGTGGCGGGGGCATTTTTTGTCCCAGCACTATTATTTGAACAATCTTGGTAGGGGTTTACTAGATGAAGCTTCATACCAAATATCAAAGTCCTGGGCCTTGTGGTTTCAGAGAAGAAGATTTTTAAAGATTTTCCCAATATAAGCCTATGTTAAACCAAAGGGCCCCGGGGCGGGGGCATTTTTGGCCCAAGCACTATAATTTGAACAATCTTGGTAGGGGTCCACTAGATGAAGCTCCATACCAAATATCAAAGCCCTAGGCCTTGTGGTTTCAGAGAAGAAGATTTTTTAAGTTTTTGGTGAGAAAATTCTATTTTTGGCTCCTGTGACCTAGATGTGCAACGGACCGGAACCATTTGAACAACTTTGAAAGGGGACCACCTAAGGATCATTCCTGTGAAGTTTGGTCAAAATCCGATCAGTGGTTTAGGAGGAGATGTCGTTTAAAGAAATTGTTTACGCACGGACGGACGGACGGACGCACGCACGGACGACGGACGACGGACAAAACGTGATCCCAAAAGCTCACCTCGTCACTACGTGACGGTGAGCTAATAAAAAAATATACACTACAGCAAGAACTACAAAGGGAAATAACTCTAAAAGGCCTGACCCCTTGGCCCTTATTTTCTTTCCCACAATACAACTAGTCATACTGATCATGTTTGCAAAATTTCAAGTTTCTATGTACAGTAGTTATTGAGAAATCTTTGACACAAAATAAAAATATACACTATTAAACAGCAAGAACTACAAAGGGAAATAACTCTAAAAGGCCTGACCCCTTGGCCCTTATTTTCTTTCCCACAATACAAGTAGTCATAGTGATCATGTATGCAAAATTTCAAGTTTCTATGTGAAGCAGTTCCTGAGATATCTTTGACACAAAATAATTGTTTACGGACAGACAGACAGACGGAAAAGACAAAAACTATATACCCCCATGGCATACTTCGTATGCCGGGGGTATAATAAAGTTGCTATCGTGGTCACAACGTATTTTTTTATGCTCAAGGACAGGTAACTCCAAGGCAAATAATCTGATTCGGCCCAAAATCGAACTTAACCGAGATTTTATGTCTGTCCTCGTAACCTGCAAGTTTGAAGCTGATCTGAAAAAAATTCAAGTCGCTATCGTAGTCACAACATTTTCCCTATGTAAAGTCTATGGGCAAATTTTTTGTCGCTCAAGGTCATGTAACTCCAAGGTCAATATTCCGATTCGAACTTAACTGAGATTTTATGCCTGTCCACGTTACCTGCAAGTTTGAAGCTGATCTGAATAAAAATAAAGTTGCTATCGTGGTCACAACGTATTTTTTTATGCTCAAGGGCAGGTAACTCCAAGGCAAATTATCCGATTCGGCCCAAAATCTAACTTAACCGAGATTTTATGTCTGTCCTCGTTACCTGCAAGTTTGAAGCTGATCTGAAAAAAATTCAAGTCGCTATCGTAGTCACATTATTTTCCCTATGTTAAGTCTATGGGCAAATTTTTTGTCGCTCAAGGTCACGTAACTCCGAGGTCAATATTCCGATTCGGCCCAAAATCGAACTTAACCGGAATTTTATGCCTGTCCTCGTTACCTGCAAGTTTGAAGCTGATCTGAATAAAAATAAAGTTGCTATCGTGGTCACAACATATTTTTTCATGCTCAAGGGCAGGTAACTCCAAGGCAAATAATCCGATTCGGCCCAAAATCGAACTTAACCGTGATTTTATGTCTGTCCTCGTTACCAGCAAGTTTGAAGCTGATCTGAAAAAAATTCAAGTCGCTATCGTAGTCACAACATTTTCCCTATGTTAAGTCTATGGGCAACTTTTTTGTCGCTCAAGGTCACGTAACTCCGAGGTCAATATTCCAATTCTGCCCAAAATCGAACTTAACCGAGATTTTATGCCTGTCCTCGTTACTAGCTACAGTGATGACAACATTTTCCCCATGTTAAGTCGATAGGCAATTTTTCGGGCGCTCAAGGGGACGTAACTCTTGAGTGAATTATCTGATTCGGCCCAAAATCGAACTTGACCCAGATTTTATGCCTGTACTGGTTATCTGCAAGAATGAAGTCGATCAGAAAAAATTTGACGAAGCTAGAGTGATGACAAGCTTTTTCCTATGTGAAGTCTATGGGAGCTAGATGTTGCCATGGCAACCAGAGTTCCACTCAGATCTGCCTGAAAACCTAATGAAGCCTTTCCACTTGCCCAATAATGCGACACATGAAATTTGATCAAAGTTGGCCAAGTAGTCTTTAAGATATACATTTTTGAAATTCCCATTAACCCTAATGCAAAAACACACAAGGGCAGGTAACTCCTAAGTGAATGATCTGATTCTGCCAGTTATCGAACTTGACCGAGATTTCATGACTGTGCTGGTTATCTGCAAGAATAAAGCCAATCTGAAAATAATTGAAGCAGCTACGGTGATGACAACATTCTCCCCATGTTAAGTCAATAGGCAATTTTTTCAACGCTCAAGGGCACGTAACTCCTGAGTGAATAATCCGATTCAGCCCAAAATCGAACTTGATCGAGATTTCATGCCTGTCCTCGTTATCTGCAAGAATGAAGTCGATCAGAAAAAAATTGACGGAGCTAGAGTGATGACAAGCTTTTTCCTAACGCTCAAGGGCACGTAACTCCTGAGTGAATAATCCGATTCAGCCCAAAATCGAACTTGATCGAGATTTCATGCCTGTCCTCGTTATCTGCAAGAATGAAGACAATCAGAAAAAAATTGACGGAGCTAGAGTGATGACAAACTTTTTCCTATGTTAAGTCTATGGGAGCTATTTGTTGCCATGGCAACCAGAGTTCCAATCCGATCTGCCCGAAAACAGTATGCAGCCTTTCCCCCTACCTGATAATGCTTCACATGAAATTTGATCAAGATTGGCCCACTGGTTCCGGAGATATACTTCTTTGAAAGTGTGGACGACGACGACGGACGACGGACGCCGGCTCGAGGTATTCTAATACCTCACATGAGCCTTCGGCTCAGGTGAGCTAAAAATGTCACAAAATATCATGTTGTTTGTTTGAACTGAGCTTTAACGTCCCCGTTGACACTATTAAGGTCATTTTGGAATTGTTTCCAATTTTGCAAGTGTGTCATTGAAATTTAACGACAACTCAAATCTACCGCCCAAGGAGAATAATAGGGTTCACATGTAAATGAAGGAATGGTCGGACTCGCACCACTTTGCCTGGGAAGACTAAGACCTTCTAAGTGGTTAACCAGAAGTCCTGTGCGACGGGATTCAGCTCTGTGTGGAAGTATCATGCAGTCCATTTATTTCCAAAAGCAGCGGTGGATGGGGCCCAAAAATAACTTGTACATAAACAGAGCCTGACAAATCCAAAAATTTTCCATTTGCCCACCGGGCAAGTAAAATATTTTTGCACTTGCCCAGCTCAAAATCCTACTTGCTCAGGATTTTGGAACTCAAAGTGGAGTTGGATGCGGGGGTGGGGGTGACAATGGTGACGATGATGACGACTGACAATTATAAATATAATCCAAGGTTTCTGTCAAGTTTCAAGCACAACCACTTTCTATTAAGATCTAGTTATTTCATGTTTGTGTTTCTTTCTCTTTGGTGTCTCTGATGGGAGCTCAGGGTTAATTGTATCGATTCCTGATCATTGCATTCACTTCTATTTATTTCCCTGTGTGCGATAATACGGTAGAAAATACTGCTGTTGTCACAGTCAATAACGGTACTTTTTCAAGTTAATTGACATAATACCTTTACCGATTAGCAATTTAAGATACAGTTATATAAACTCATTTAGCTTGACACGCATGATGAACAAGAGCTGCAGCCGATATGGATCTACTCAAAAGATCAGAAGTGTCAGGGCAGCGAGATAAAAGATTAAAAGAATGCAATTTATTTAGCTTGAACCACAAGACGAGGACCCCCCTCAATCCAAAACGAACCCAAACTTTCACACCTGCCCTAAAAGCAAGTTCAATGCGATCATCATTTCCGCCATCAAAATCGTCGTCCATAAACCACCACTCCCATTTTTCTGCACGCGATCGGTAAATGACGCCATCCGACCCCAGCAACCCTACACGTGTTTAACGTGATTGTTTTATTTTAATGGGGCGTATCCCTTTCATTAAAAAAATGTTTGGAACCGGTGAAAATATTTTCTCGCTAGCTAAACGGTTGAAGATAGAGGCGTGACCAATCCGCGGTTACCAACATTAAAAAATTTGACTTTTCCCGCAAGCGTCTGCTATTTGGCGCCAAAACATATCCATTCATGTATTGTAGAATAGTTCGTTTTTACTACCGTAAGATGTAGCAAATGGTCTGAGGAGCTATTAAATCATTTTCACATTGATTGTGGATTAAATTTTATGGCAGGGATAAACGCAAATTAGAGACATAACTTAATCGTATTTTCACACCTTGTCTCGCTTATCGATAGCGCTGGTGGTACACACTACATCAGAAATGAAAGACACGCACAGCCAAGCAATCGTGTTTAATTGGTAATTATATGACAGGGATTAACAATAGTGTCATAATTGAACCGTTATAAAAACATAGATGGTTTTGTCTCTGAATTGCCGACAAAGCGGATATTATTGTGATTTACTTACGGGTCTAGTTTTACCGTATTTAAGGACTCAAAAGACTGACAGTTGTAGACGATTTCTTTGCACTTGCCCGACCGGGCGTCGAAAGGTCAAAGTGCACCTGCCCGGCGCGATTTCGGACTTTTCCCGGGCGACCGGGCAATGGATTTGTCAGCCCCTGACATAAACATGTAAACAATATAAAACTACAGACGAACCGTTCAGATAGCCAACAATGAGCAAAACCAACTTCAATGATACAACACTTACAGTGCAACCACAAGAATCTGCAAAATAATTTGTTAGTACAGAAGTTGCGCATGCACACAGTCTGATCGCTGAAAGCGATCGAAAGCGATCAAATTCTGCGAGCAACGAAAGACTAGCCCCGTTTTACAAGTTCTTGCACACAAGACGAGGAAATCCTAGATTTTACCCTGGGATAGAAACTTTTATCCTACCCGGGTTTTCTACGAAGGGCTGGCATTGAAGTCGAGAAATCTGAGGTGTTTAACTCAAAGGGTGTCTGATGTGTGCTATTTGTATAGAAAGTCGTGTACGCTGCCCGTAATGCGACTTCACTAAACGTCACAATGGATGTTAGCAGTTGAAGTGACCGCATATTCAAAATCTATGTTTTGAGATTTAAGTAATGCAAGAAAAAGAATCTGAAATGGGTGTGCCATGAAATGTTCTCTTTGGTAATCATTCTGTTTTATCCACCTCATAAACCAGGGGTCCTGGGTTCGATTTTTGGCTTCTCCAAACTTTCTGACGGGTCGTTAAATGAGGCCCCCTCTCCGTATAACCTTAGCGGGTTGCTGAGACGTATAACTCAAAATACACACACGGTCATTCTCTCCCTTTCACTGACTCAAGAAGGGTGGTTGTCAAATTCTGGCGTAAGAAAATGCACTGTGCTGGTTTTTTAAGCCTTCAAGGTAAACTAACTGTCTCGATGTGACCTAAATAGTGCTTGCTGGGCTGTTAATCTCCCAACCAAACGAAGAAACAAGCCAGCCAAAGAAATCAGTGTGTGGGATAGATATGAAAGTTTGTCCATCATACTCAGGGGCGTAGCTACCTGTACGCAGATACGCACTTGAGTACACATTACAAACGTAAACAAGAGGGCCCAGAGGGCCCTGGTTCGCTCACCTGATCCAATGTATAACAAGTGGGCCCCGGGCAGGGTCAATTTTGGCCCCAGGGCTATAATTTGAACAATCTCGGTAGAGGTCCACAAGATGAAGCTTCATATCGAATATGAAAGACCTGGGCTTTCTGGTTTTAGAGAAGAAGATTTTAAAGGTTTACCCTGCATATAGAAGTCTATGTAAAACAAGATTTTCCCTATATAAGTCTATGTTAAACCAAAGGGCCCCGGAGCAGGGGCATTTTTGGCCTCAGGGCTATAATTTGAACAATCTTGGTAGAGGTCCACTAGCTGAAGCTTCATCACAAATATCAAAGACCTAAGCCTTGTGTTTCAGAGAAGATGATTTTTAAAGATTTTCCCTATATAAGTCTATGTAAAACCAAAGGGCCACATGGCGGAGGCATTTTTGGTCTCAGGGCTATAATTTGAACAATCTTTATAGAGGTCCACTAGCTGAAGCTTCATAACAAATATCAAAGACCTAAGCCTTGTGGTTTCAAAGAAGAAGATTTTTCAAGATTTTCTCTATATACGTCATTGTAAAACCGAAGTGGGGGCATTTTTGGCCCCAGGGCTATAATTTGAACAATCTTGGTAGAGGTCCACAAGATGAAGTTTCATACCAAATATCAAAGACCTGGGCCTTGCAGTTTCAGAGAAGAAGATTTTTCAAGATTTTCCCTATATAAGCCCTATGCCTATGTAAAACAAAAGGGCCCTGGTGCGGATGCATTTTTGGCCCCAGCACTATAATTTGAACAATCTTGGTAGGGGTCCTACCAAATATCAAAGACCTGGGTCTGGCGGTTTCAGAGAAGAAGATTTTCCCTATATAAGCCCATGTAAAACCGAGGGGCCCCGGGGCGGGGGCATTTTTAGATCCAGCATTATAATTTGAACAATCTTGGTAGGGGTCCACTAGATAAAGCTTCATACCAAATATCAAAGACCTGGGCCTTGCAGTTTCAGAGAAGAAGATTTTTCAAGATTTTCCCTATATAAGCCCATGTAAAACCAAAGGGCCCCCGTGTGGGGGCATTTTTAGCTCCAGCACTATAATTTGAACAATCTTGGTAGGGGTCCACTAGATGAAGCTTCATACCAAATATCAAAGACCTGGGCCTTGCGGTTTCAGAGAAGAAGATTTTTAAAGATTTTCCCTATATAAGCCCATGTAAAACCAAAGGGCCCCCGTGTGGGGGCATTTTTGGCCCCAGCACTATAAATTGAACAATCTTGGTAGGGGTCCACTAGATGAAGCTTCATACCAAATATCAAAGACCTGGGCCTTGCAGTTTCAGAGAAGAAGATTTTTTAAGTTTGCGGTGAAAAAAATCTATTTTTGGCTACTGTGACCTATATGTGCAACGGACTGGAACCATTTGAACAACTTTGAAAGGGGACCACCTAAGGATCATTCCTGTGAAGTTTGGTCAAAATACGATAAGTGGTTTAGGAGGAGATGTCGTTTGAAGAAAAGTTTACGGACGCACGCACGGACGGACGCACGACGGACAAAAAGTGATCCCAAAAGCTCACCTTGTCACTATGTGACTGGTGAGCAAAAAAATAGACGTAGAAGAAAAAGAAGAAGAAAAAGAAGAGGAAGGAGAAGAAGAAGAAAAATAAGAAGAAAAAGAAAAAAGAATAAAAAGAAGAAGAAGAAGAAGATGAAAAAGAAGAAGAAAAAGTAGAAAAAGAAGAAGAGGAAGAAAAAAAAGAAGCAGAGAGAAGAAAAAAAGAAGAAGAAAATGAAGATGACGATGATAATGATGATGATGATGAAGAAGAAGAAGAACGAGAAGAAGAAGAAGAAGAAGAAAAACTTTATTTTTCTAGGATATACGCAACACTATTTATTAGCTAGCATAGTTTCCTCCTCTGCCACGGGGACCGCACTTACAGGAAAGAATTTGCTCCCTGATGGGACCCACAACTTCTAATCCTGAATTATCTTCCTTGGCCTACAGGTTTATAACCAATGACAACTGCGTCATGGATACGACTCTTTCACACAGAGTCGATTATTCTTTTTCAGCTATGCTCCAGATACGACTCTTTCACACAGAGTCGATTATTCTTTTTCAGCTATGCTCCATTCCTTCATTATGGCTGTCATGTCGGAAAATGGTGGCTCGCCCGGGATTTGACTTTCTTCGCAAAAATGACCTCGTGTCAACATACGGACTTGAAGAAAAGGGGTGAGGTGTTACAGCCCGCAGCACCTAACCTACATTATACCTGCCTTGGTTGATTATGCGGAAGACAACTGAGGAAGACAGTTGACTCTTTGGCTAGTGCTTAGAGTAGTTGATTTTACCCCATTGTCCCAGGTTCGAATCTCACCATAAGCGATTTTTCCCCTTTTTACAACTATGCTTCTCTCCATTGCTACGACATTCATGTCGTAAGAATACCCAAGTAAGAGTCTTACATTCTTTATTTCAGAAAGATACATTATGGCTGAGCTTCAGTTTAGCGATGCTGGTCATCCAGATGACCCCAACAGCATGTATACTATTGCCGAACCTAACAGTGTCTGGTGTCTCACAAGGTGCCGTTTTCGGTCCAGTTTTGTTCTTCGTGGACATTAATGACATTTTTACTGACATTGTGTAACAGGTGACAAAAATGCTACACACCTTTGTCCCGGCCGGGTTTCGAACCCGGGCCGCCGGATTGATAAGCAAATCTACCACGTTGCTGTAAAAGCCGGCTTGTACCGAAAGGCAGTACAAGTGTCCTATATACCTATACGCTATGACATTCTCCTCCTCCACACTGAAGTTCGCCCTCGAATTTCTGGGAGTCCGAGAATCATGTGAAATGATACTCAAGGAGTTCTAATGCACGAACCCTCAATTTTATTGGTTCTCTGCCTAGTTATCTGCTTAATGTATTGCATTAAACGGCCTGAAAACTCACTCCGGTAACACACCCGTGCGACATAGTGTATTTTTTCACATCTCCTAAATGGCTACTTCTCTGATGAAAATCCGTGATATGTTTCTCATTTATACTGCAAACATAGGTTGTGGGTGCTCGTTAGAATCGTCACAAGGAGGCGGTTCTAACGTGTACCAACAACCTATGTCTTATAGCAGATATAATAAAAAAGTATGTATATCCCCTTAAATCACAGTTTTCTCTATATAAAGTAAGGGGTGTTCATTTCACAGGCTTGTTCGCATGATGCCATGCCACATTTTCTACATCCTAGTCTATCCATTTGGTTCCAAAGTTTACGTTAGTCCTCTGTTACTCTAATTTCCCGGCAGTATACCCAGTCCTCTGCGAACAGTCTTATTTCTGAGTCAATGTCGGTGGAATTATGATTAATATACAGGGAGTATACAGAGGACTAAGAACAGTCCAACAAGAGCTAAACTGTAGGTGACCAATGCCCTCCCCCAGCCAGAGATAATTCAGCCAAAAATGAAACAAGGTTATGACCCTTGGTCAGAATGGGCAAATACTATATGCCCCCCCACCGAATCAAAGATTCTCGGTGGGGGGAGGGGGGGGTGGTGTCATAAAAACTTACTATTTTCAGTAGCAAAGAAAGGAATCTATAAATTCAAGAGTCTCCCGTCCCCAACAATGCCGAAACTAAATAAGTTTGGGTTTCAGTTGTTCATAAGTGGGGGATGTGGTAAAAACGTTCTGGAAAGCCAGAATAAATGTGTTCACCCGTCCCCTTTGTCCAAGAGTTTTACCCAACCCTAAATTCGCACGTGTATAAGTTTGGAGATCATAATGAGAATCAAACAGGCATTAAAGAGCATGTAACAGCAAAATGGATCGTTTTGAATTAAAAACAACATCATGTATCATGCCTTCGCTGGCGGATTAAAGAGTTTTATTTCAATTTATTTCGCCCCGCCCATTGGGGCTTGAGAAATAAATTGGGCTGCATGGTGCTTCCACGCAGAGCTGAATCTGACCACAAACGAGTACTTGTAAACTGCTTAGAAGGACTAAGCCTGCCCAGGCAAAGCGGTGTGAGCCAGACCGTCCGATGCATATAAGCCTTCTGGTTTCATTGCGCGGCAGGGCTTGAGATGTCATTTCATCTCAATGTCGGTTAAAAGTCCCACACAATTGTAAGCAACGTCTCCAAATTGACCTAAATAGTGTTTACGGGAACATTAAATCCCAATTCAAACAAATATTTCAATTTATGAAGAATATAAACCGTGTTTGTTGTACCCAAATTGTGCTGACTAACCGCGTTATGGTGTATCATAACCCGTGGTAAGGTGTACCCTAACAAAAAATCAACCATTGAACCATCCACGGATTCAGTGGGTATTGACATGAACTGGGGCTCAAGCAAATGAATCAATGGATGCTCTGAAATCGCAATAACATATAAATCACAAAATCATGTGCACAAAAGATGTGTTACTGTCAAAAAACATTTACCGAAGTATGCAGGGGTTGGTGAAAACACACTAGACGAAAGAAAATTGTTTGTGTTTTCGTTAATAATGAACAGAATTCTCTGCAACTGTATCAGTAAATGGTAATGCCATTACTCTGCAGCTATGCAAAATAACCACCCAAAAAGATTAGGATCTGGGCTAAAATAAACCTTTTTCTTACCGAAAATACTGCTGTGGCGTCATGATTTCTGTAGCGTTCGTTGTACTCTGTCGCATTCGTTGTACTGCGGTAACCGGTGTGATTACCCATGGTTATGAAATAACAGGAGATTTGTCAGGATGTAGGTAGTGGTGGGCCGATGATCGACTATAGTCGAAAGTCAGTTGGTTTTGGCTTCCGATAGCGATAATCGATTGAGAATTCTCTAGTCGATTGTAGTCGGTTCCGGTACTTGGTATTCCGAGTTTTAGTGCATTCTGGTATTCAGTCGCACTTTTCTATAACCCAATTCGGGCGTGAATTACCCGCAGTTTTTTTCCCTCAAATTACAGTTTATTTTTACTTTTGTCAGCTGAAAATACGATGCATCTCATGTTATGCTCTATCCTTTTACGATTCCCGACATAAATAACGTTTAATTGTCCACTCAGTTTTACTTACACATGAGCAATATAACAATCTCCATTACTAGCAAGCCCGATTTTGTGAGCATTATTCCTAAAACTCTGATTTTAAACGAAATAAACAAGCAAGTTCAATGTGAACATCAAAGTTTTCCGGCATTCAAACCGCCGCCGACAAACCAGCGCTACAGTTTTTTTTTTTTTTTTTTTTTCTGCACGCGATCGGTAAATGACGTCATCGGACCCAACCAACCCCACACATGTCTATTGATTTATCTTAATGGGGCGTATCTTTCATAAAAAATTGTTTGGAAACGGTAAAAAAAATTTCTCGCTAAGCGTCTGCTATTTTGCGCCAAAATATAACCATTCACGAGATAGTAGAATAGTTGTAGCAACTCGTCTTAGGAGCAATTAAATAATTTTCACATTAATTGCGGATTAAATTTTATGATTGGGGAATAAACGCAATTTACAGACATAACTTGACCATATTTTCACACCTAATCGACACGCACCGCAGGGTGGTAATTATATGACAGGGATTAACAATAGTGTCATAATTGAACCGTTATAAATCATCAAACAGTGTATATCCGAATCAGACGTCTGCAGCGTCTTTCTGAGGTGTCTGATCTGGGACTGCACTGTTTGCCGATGTCCCAAAAATAGGGCCGCAGGCATATGTGGGTTAATAAATAAATAACAATGGTGAACAGGTAAAGTTTTTTCAACATTTTAATGTAAAATACATGCTTTCTGGTGATACTCGCACGCACGTGCATTTTCCCGCCTTTTGAAGACGATCGAGCGTTCCGTTGTGGGTTACAAAAACTGGCCAAATTCTTACTTATTCTCACTAACGCATCCACCAAAATTTCAGCAAATGTTCCATGCGGGTAATACAATAGAATAACAGTTTTCCCTCAGATTTTGGCAAAAAATGGGGTGCGGGTAGTACGTAAATGCGGATAATACACACCCGAATACCATACGCGGTCTAATAAAGCACATTTTGTTTTGGTTTCAATATGGCGGTGGCGGACGAAACGCAGCAACCACGAGATGAAAAGGAAAAGGAAATTTATTCCTACCCAGGTGGCCGAAACTTTGCTGCTATATTAAAAGGCAGGCAACTTTTGTGACTTTCTGTTTGATTTTAAGCATGTCAAACCCCTTTTGGAAAGGGGTCTTCACTAAAAGGAAAAATTTGCTCCTAGACTCCTATTGACAAGGTAGGCCAAAAAATATTTGACATAGCTGCCTCTGTTGCAGATGTATACATTCTCCTTAAATTAGAATTCTTGAGAGATTAAACAGACTGATCACTCATCTAAAGTGGTCAGTCTTCTAGTCATTCGGTGCTCAGGTCTGCACCGTCATAAGGTGTTGTTTCTAGTCTGAAAGTGCACAAATATTGTTTCATTGTCAAAACATGTAGTCATTACTAGTCATTATGATATCTCTTTCAGAAACAAACAGCATTATGACTGAATAATAAACCATTCCTTTCAGAATAAATCATCCATTCAACAGTAGTCATTCTTCTTTTTTTTTTTTTTTGTTTTACGGCCCTTTCAAGATTATTTCACTCATATCGAGCCGATCGTTAATCAGAGGTGGGCGAAAACCGGAGTAACCACAGCGGTGAGAGACCTAGTGATCAAGAGTCAGCGCTCTTAACCACTTGGCCACGGAGGCTCGTAACAATAGTCATTCAAATTTCTCATACCACTGAATTATTTTAAGGTTATTAGGAAATAAAACAAAGAGTTCTGTGTTTATGTTTTTCCTTTATTTTTTTAACATAATGTCCAGAAAAATCTCTAACATATAGTAAGTATTATGCATATATAAATAAAATACAAAATGCATTTAAACATTTACTCAAATTTTAACATAAAAGAGAAACCGATTACGCAATCGATAGCTAGTTGGTTTGCGCTTCCGATTATAAACCGATAATCGATTGTGATTTAAAACCGATTGCCCACCACTAGATGTAGGTCTTGTGATGGTAATTATGTGTGTGATGTTTCATGAGAGTAGACAAAATACTTATGAAGTTATCACCGATGTTAAGGTTTTTGGTTTAGGTGTGACAAACACACAAGTTATTCTCCTTTGTCAGAATGTAGGTCTTGTGATGGTAAGTATGTGTGTGAAGTTTCATAAGAGTAGGGCCAATTCTTTTGAAGTTATGACCAAGGTTAAGTTTTTTGGTTAAGGCATGACAAACATGCCTTCCGTAGCGTCTGATCTGGGCCTGCACTGTTTGCCACTTACCCCTTTTGGGGTTTCCAGTACCAAATGGATTTAACCAGAGTCTAAGAATTCCCTAGTTAGTGATTTTCAACAAAGACTGCAAAATAAGGAGAAATGTAAGGCCCCTTCTATGCAAGGGCATGTAAATCTTAAACCATAAGACAAAGAAACTCAGTTTTGTGTTCCCTAGTAAGTGATTTTCAATGATTTGTTTGATTTGAGGTTTAACGTCCCCGTCAACACTGTAAAGGTCATTTTGGAGACGTTGCTTCCAATTTTGTGGGACTTTTACCCGACATTGAGATGAAATGACATCTCAAGCCCTGTCGCCCAATGAAACCAATAGGGTTTATTAGCATGGACGGTCCGCCTCGCACCGCGGTTCCTGGACAGGCTTAGATCCTCTAAGCTGTTTACCAGTACTAGTGTGGGGGCCAGATTCAGCTCTGCGTGGAAGCATCATGCAGCCCATATATTTCTTCAAGCCCCTATGGGCGGGGGCGGGTGATTTTCAATGAAGAATGTCACAAGGAATATATATGTGAAATATGAAAGCCCTATTATCCAAGGTTATGAAACAACAGGAGCCTATTTCATGAGAGTAGGACAAATACTTTTAAAATTTTGACCGAGTTTAAGTTGTTTGGTTATGACCTGACAAACACACACCGAAAAGCAATATAGTTATGGCCCTTTGTCAGAATGTAGGTCTTGTGATAGTAAGTAATTGTGTGCAGTTTCATGAGAGTAGGGCAAATACTTTAGAAGTTATGACCGAGGTTAAGTTTTTGGATTAAGGCATGACAAACACACGAACAAAAGCAATATGGTTTGTCAGAATGTAGGCTTGTGATTGTTAGTATGAGTGTGAAGTTTCGTGGGAGTAGGGATAATACTTTTAAAGTTATAACCGGTTAAATGTTTTGGTTTAGATTTGAAACTGACTGACAAGGAGATTACTAAAGGGCACCCAAAATACTGTGTGGGGCCCTAATTTAGAAGGGAAGTAACTCTGTAAATACTGTTGTCAGGGTTATGCTTCTTGCATTCTGCGATTTCTCTTATAGCTCCCTATCAGTGTATCAAGTTTCACTAAATTACCTTTAAAACTTTTAGAGATATGCTCCAGACAAGCTTAATATAGCAAAAACTAAAAAGGGAAATAACTCTGTAATTACTTGTGATAGAGTTACAGTTCTTGCACTCTGCACTTCCGCTGATGGCCATCTATCAATGTATCAAGTTTCACTTAAATCCCTTCTATACTTTCAGAGATATGCTCCGGACAATCTTTTCATTTAAATAGTTAAGAAGAGAAGTAACTCCATAAATACTGGTGACAGGGTTATGGTTCTTATATTCTACGATTCCCCTCATCGCCCTCTATCAGTACATCAAGTTTCATTTGAATACCTTTAATACTTTTAGAGATATAGAGTGTGACAGACGGACGGACGGACAAAGCGGCGACTATATGGCTCCCCCTTCAGGGAGCATAAAAATATGAGCATACTTGCCATATTAAATGATCAAAGTTTTAACAATATGTTAACTAACGTAACATAAGTTTTGAACAACTGGCCCCTGGCTTTCTGGTGCTTCCAGATCTCAAACTGATCGAACTTTAGTACTGGTAAACAGCTTAGGTCTAAGGCTGCCCAGAAAAAGTGATGCAAGTCGGACTGCTCCTTAAACCCTGTTTCTATGGGTAGTAGGGCTTAAGATGTCATGTTGGGTAAAAGTGCCACAAAATTGGAAGCAATGGCTCCAAAATAACCTAAATAGTGTTAACATGGACGTCAAACCTCAACCCAAATAAATCTGAAGCTCTGTTATTGCCTACCTTGAATTGTTCCAGTAGAGTCATCAGGTGAACTGCTAGATGACATTGAATGGTCCTCCTGGTCATCTGAAATACACAGGATCACACATTCGTTATGACCTCCATCACAAGAAAATGTGTTTTCATGGTTTCATGAGTCTTACATACATAATATAGAAACTAGAGATCAGAGAGACAGGTAAGCTTCATATTTTTGTACATAACAGATTAAAATAGGCGATCGCTATTGACAGCTGGCATTCGCTATCGACAGCCGGCTGTCAATAGCAAATTCGCTATTGACAGCCAGCAAACTAAATTGATGAAAATTGGTATTTAGCATACTTATCAGAGCTCTCACTAGCATTTTGAAAACAGGCTTCCTAGAATCCTTCCTTGTAAAAAGTTGGCTTCACAGGTAATATAAGACTGTCTTATATTGCAAAGGGGGTCTTTCAAGGTATAGGGAATTTGCATTGGTTTCTGCATGCCCACGCTTGGATTTTGTTGAATTTATGCACAATAATAGCCTTGGGTATAATCATTATAATTACGATGCATTCACTTTTAAATTTTATTTCGGTAGGAAATTTATTACATATTTTATGAAGTCTCTATCAAAACAGAGAGTACTCTCATATAAACTTGTCTACAGTATTCAGAGTTTCATATATCTAATGCTGCTATGTTTTATGAATTAAGGAAGTGGCTATTGACAGTATGCTGTCGATAGCGAATTTGCTATTGAGAGCCGGCTGTCGATAGCGAATTCGCTATTGACAGCCAGCTAGGATATTGGATAAATATACTTATATATAAATGAATATAATCTGATAAAAAAACATGAACGCATAAATAAAAATGAAATAATTATAGAATATTAAAGTGAACTATTAAACTTTTTTCATACAAATGAAAAATATTTTCATCAGAATAATATGAACTATTAGTGTTCATTACACTTGAGACATAAATGGTTGGAACTCTAAAAGATGTAACTCCATGCTGTGGCTAAAATAAATAAATAAATATTTTGTTTTATAGATTATTAAGAATCTCAATAAATAAATGAATAAATAAAGGAGTCTAAATAATGTATATGCAATTATTTTTAACTCGCCTGTACGGAGTACATGAAGAGCTATTGTTCTCACCTCGGTCGTCTGCATGCACGTTTAAGTTCCCATCACACTGTGTTAAAGTTTTTCAAATGCTTATATCTCAACAGTCACTCATCACAGAGCACTCATATTTGGAACTTAAGTACCTGGGAGGGTCTTCTGATGATGTCAAAATATATCTAGGCCACTGTGACCTATATTTCATGGTTCAGTGATTTTTGCCTTTTATCTCGAATACTATTTGATGGAGAAATGTCATACCTGGATTAGTTCCATGTGACCCGATAATTGACCATAAAATATATCGAGGTCTGTGTGACCTATATTTCATGGTTCAGTGCTTTTGCCTATTATCTTGAATACTTTTTGATGGAGAAGTGTCATACTGTACCTGGGTTATTAGTTCCATGTGACCCCATGATTGACCTCAAAATACATCTAGGTCACTGTGACCTATATTTCATGGTTCAGTGATTTTGCCAACTCTCTTGAATGCTATTTGATGTAGAAATGTCTCACCTGGATTATTAGTTTCATGTGATCTGATAATTGACCTCAAAATATATCCAGGTCATTGTGACCTATATTTCATGGTTCAGCGACTTTGCCTATTATCTCGAATACTATTTGATGAAGAAACGTCATACCTGATTTATTTATTCTATGTGACCCCATGATTGGCTTGAATTATATCTAGGTCACTGTGACCTATATGTCATGGTTCAGTGATTTGGCCTGTTATCTTGAATACTATTTGATGGAGAAATGTCTCACCGGGATTATGAGTTCTGTGTGATCCGATAATTTACCTCAAAGTATATCTAGGTCATTGTGACCTATATTTCATAGGTCAGTGATTTTGCTTGTTATCTTGAACACTATTTTGATGGAGAAATGTTAAACCTGGGATATTACTTCTATGTAACCAGATGACTGACCACAAAATACCTTTAGGTCAATGTGACCTATATTTCATGATTCAGTGAGTCTGCCAAATATTTTGAATACTATTTTTTGGAGAAACTTCAATCCTGAATTATAAGTTTCATGTAATCAGATGATTGACATAGAAATATATCTAGGTCAGTGTGACCTATTTTCATGGTTAATGATTCTGCCTTATAATTCAGATACAATTTGATTCTGAAATGTAATATCTGGAATAAATGTTCCATGTCACCTGATCATTGACCTAAAAATATATCTAGCTGAGTGTGACCTATATTTCATGGGTCATTAGTTTTACCTTATATCTTGAAGGCAGGAAACAGGCGAGCTACTTTTATGCTGTCATGCGACAGCTCGTTACTGTACAAGTTAGCAGATCACTTTCAAAATTTTGGATGCTGGCTATCGAAAGCAGGCTGTCAATAACGATCGCCTTTCTTTTAATTCCAAAATTGGATAGATATACTAGGAGCTGCTAATCTGGAGCAATGTGTACAGCTGAGTATACGTGCACAAATGAAAAGATATTTTCATGTCACACATGAGCCTTATCCCAACATAGCAGAAGGCACATTAGAGCTCTGGAGAAGGAGTAACAAGATTACTTCTGGCATTAAAATATGTTGTGGGTACGTGTTAGAATTGCCTTGTTGAGGCTTTTCCAACAGATACCAGAAATGCCGGGTTAACACCAGTCCTGAGGAAAGTTTATCTAAATATCTAAGTTTTCCTCCTTATCCAGAGCTGTGCTGCAGTTCAGTTTCACATCAGGCTTTTGTAACAGTTTACTTAGCATTTAGTCTGAGAGACATTTAGACCTCTAAGCCCACCTTAGCATAAGCCTTACAAGGGAAAACTGATGTCCACACCAAGGCTCAGTTGTCTGATTCTCAGTAGACATGTTCTTTAACCATTGACTAGACAAAATGGGTCTAGAGCTCTGAAGGAACATTAAATGGGCTTGAAACAAATAACATTGTTTTGTTTGTTTGATTTGAAGTTTAACATCCCCAGCAACACTGTAAAGGTCATTTTGGAGACATTGCTTCCAATTTTGTGGGACTTTTATCAGATATTGAGATGAAATGACACCTCAAGCCCTTCTGCCCAATGAAACCAATAGGGTTTATAAGCATGGACAGGACTGACTCGCACCGTATTACCTGGGCAGGCTTAGATCCTCTAAGAGGTTTACCAGTACTTGTGTGCGGGTCAGTTTTAACAGCATGTGAGAACATCATGCAGCCCATCTATTTCTTCAAGCCCCGATGGGCAAAGGGCTAAAATAACATTGTGGATTGTCCTATCTACATCTCCAACAGATCACAATTTACCCTTGTTCTGATGATAACAACAACCCCTAACTTTTGAAAACAGTGTAGATCCAGATCAGACGGCTTCTGAATAAGCCAACTGATCAGGATCTAAATGTTTGTTATTCAGTTTGTGAACTGGACAAATACATTATACATTGTGTATTCTGCAATTTATTTGGTTAATAGACAGAAATGGGTGTGGCAAAATTAATTCATTCAGCAGGTCAATGGTTAATTGTTGTGGGCCTTGGAGTTTTACTATGTCAGTTTGTCCTATAAAAGTGTTCGCTTTCCATATGCATGATTGGCCATGATGTGATGCATCAGGGCTCGAGAAACTGAAGAATCCAAATCGGTCCAGCCAGATTTCGCCAAAAAAAATACGGAAATTGCCGATCGGTTTCGGTAATTTCCGTAAACTCAGTTGGCGATTTTCAATTTCAAAATGTGTTATTAGCGTAACGAATGACATACCGATGTTGCTCTTACACTTGTCAACAGATATGAGCACCAGTATCTCGATTATAAACAACAATTATTGCTCACATCGTTCAGATTTCATCTACTTTCATTTTCTATGCCAGATTTCATCTACCTTCATTTTTTCCAATATCCGGGTTACTCAGAACCTGAAGACCGCTAAAGGGAAACAACCGACTTGGGGCAGTAAAACCCCAGTTCGATGGTCACTATATTTTTTTCCCCCTTTTTAAAACCTTTAAAATATTTCTCTTATTTCACGCATTTTATTTTGCCCAAATTGCTTTGTTTACAAATGGCGACAACGTGCAGCAACGTGGTCGGAAAATGACGTCATACGGTTTCCGTTTACACAATACACATTAATGCAGTCAAGGACGTCAGCCACACACCTGTTTTAAGTGATTGATTTTAATAGAGCGTATTTCTAACAAAATCGTTTTGAACGGGTTAAAAAATCGAAAAACATTTCTTTACTCTCGAAACAAAACATGGCCGAACGAGAGTCATTGAAAATCTTACATGGCCGAACCGTGTTTAAAAGAATATAAATACATATTTCACGATTACACAAACCTAAAACAAATCGCTTTGTCTACAAATGACGTGTTTTATGTTATTGGTTTCAATGGAGCGTATTCTTAAATAAAAATATCGTTTAGAATGGGTGAAATAAAGCATTTCCCTTGAAGGCATAACACGCAATGTTCAGACATGACAGGTGTGTATTGAAAATTGCGCCCTGTGAAAAAAAAAATATATATATATATATATTCAAATACCGGTTCTATAGTAAGCCATAAATTAATGACTTGTCTAAACAAACTAGCGTATGTCCTGCATTTATTGACCTTATTTTCTCACCTTGCCAGCTTGCCGATAGCGCCTCAGGCCAGTTTTCACGGATTAATAATTTTGACACACAGTTCAAATTGCGCTCACCCAAGTGGACAGATCAGATTACATGATTTTGACACGCGGATCAAATTTCGCTGTGATAAGATCAAAGACCCCGACGTGGACTTGTCCGATTTTCACCTAGTTAGATAATGAACCAGTCTAACACCTTGCGCTTCAGGCATTTTTGTGTACTTGCTTGGATTGTCAATGGAAAAAGGTTAGTTTGTTTTTACAAAATAACGGCTTGGCGAAAATTTTCGAACCGATTTTTTTGAAAATTCTAATAAATTATGGACCGATTTTTTAGTCTTCTTTTTCAGTTAAAATCGGTTCAGTAAGCCCAAAATCGGTCCAGGACCGGGAAACCGGCATTTTCTCGAGCCCTGTGATGCATAGATAACTTGTGAAGCAAGAGGGTCCACAGGGCCCTGAATCGCTCACCTGAGTATCAGTGTCTCTATTACATTCTTGGCCTAAGGGCTATAATTTGAACAGACTTGGTAGCGGTTCACTAGATGAAGCTTCATACCAAATATCAAAGACCTGGGCCTTCTGGTTTCAGACAAGAAGTTTTTAAAAGGTTTTCCCTATAGACACATCCAAACACTACGTCACCGCTCAATAATACTATTTGCCGGGACCACTGGCACTTGAACAGTTGTATGGTGTATATATATCTATAATACTATCATGGTCAATCACGAAATGCTTACCACATCAGGTTTTCTCTCGTCGTTTACTATCAAAATCGGACATTCACGAATCCGCCTCTATGGAAGTTTGTAGGAGAGATCCTAATGTGTCTGCATCGATACAGAAATTGAACTGCCAATCTAAAGTCTATGAGATATTCGATCAATTTCTACTGAAAATGTCCTAAACGACAAATTGATGCACCATTTTTGACGTGCTGTTTCCCAACACGCTGGTTCCCTGTTTTAACTCTAGGATACCCCAAGCTGCCCTAAGACGAGCCAGTTCACCGAAGGTGTGCATAAGGAGATGGGTAGAAATAAATCTAAAAAAAAGTTACAACACTACATTTTGGCTTCCCGCTAGTGATGTTTTCATTGGGGTCTAGTTATTTCATGTTACTGTCTCTTTACCTTTTTTTTTGGTAGTTCATGAGGTTTTTTAATAAAGGTTTTTTCAAAGGAAGTGTCTAGAGTGCTAATGTTACCCAGGTCTATAAAAAAGGAGAAAATATGATGCAGCAAATTATAGACCAGTGTTGCTAACATGCACCTGTTGCAAAACCCTGGAGCATATAATAGTTTAAATAGCAACATCAACAAGCACCTAGCCTTTTAGAGCATTCTTGCTGACAGTCAACACGGTTTCTTAATTCAAAGGTCTTGCGAAACTCAATTAGTTCAATTTTACCATAACATTGTGAGCAATCTGGATGGGGCCATAAACCGTGGCCACAAACAGACTGACTTGATTATCATGGACTTCGCTAAGGCCTTTAACAAGGTACCTCACAGAAGGCTATAGTATAAATTGGATTACTATGGGATAAGGGGATCCACACAGAGATTCACGGTTTGTATAGTGTCGAGTATCGAGTCAAAAATGTCGAGTATCGAGTTGAAATTGTCGAGTATCGAGTTGAAATTGTCGAGTATCGAGTTGAAATAGTTGAGTATCGAGTCAAAAATGTCGAGTATCGAGTCGAAAATGTCGAGTATCGAGTCAAAAATGTCGAGTATCGAGTCAAAAATGTCGAGTATCGAGTTGAAATTGTCGAGTATCGAGTTAAAATTGTCGAGTATCGAGTAAAGTGGGTCAAAATCTCAGGCTTCTAGATCAAATTTTAAGTTATATACACTTGTACAAGTCACCTACTCAGTACTTTTATTATCTTTTTTTCTGTTTCTCTTTTACCCTCTTAGTTCTTTTTTTTTTTTTTTTTTTTTTTTTGGCTTGATTTAGGCGTATTCCGCTTCTATTAAAGAGTGAACAAATATGAGACTGAGCATCAGTCTAAAGCAGATTGAACCACATGAATATTCCCAAGAAAATATAGGTATGGATGTTGATAATTAATTAGTTTGCACCAAATGGAATCTTCCTCCTTTTATATAGGGTGAGTCCATTTCAAAATTAGAGGTGTCAGGTTTTGTTTTCTTCAAAATTTATTTGGAAATTGGCTGAACGTTTTACAAACATTGTAGGCCTTGATCAGATGCAGCGTTCTGCGGCATCTGATCTGGGCCTGCACTGTTTGCCAACTACCTGTTTTGGGGTTTCAGTACAAAATGGGTTAAATCACCAAAAGCTACAGACTGACCCCAGCTAGCTAAATATTAAGCTAAGTTATTTCATAGAAATATCCATTAATCTGACTTTTATTGTCTGTTAAGGGGTTTATTTATGTTGTTCTCCTGGTCAGGTTGTAACTGATGCCAATGGCATTTAGACTGCGATTTGTGACGTTTCTTCTCTTTCAGCCAATCAGAAGTCGCTTCTGCTGCTGACTATATTGTGAAGAGACCTTCTTAATGATTAAGAAAGGTTCTTAGCCATTAAGAAGAATTCTTAACACATAAATCAGCCCAGCTGCTCCTTAGTGACTGAAAAGCAATAAAACTTCACCCTGTACCTGACAGAGAAATCAAGCTGGGTGATTTCAATGTATATTGAATTAGCTCTGGTCTTCCTGTTTTCTGGAAAATAAAAAAGAAATTAGCAGAAATAGATTGACTGACAGTTCAAAAGATGCATATCCAAAGTTGAATCAATTCCAAAGTTGACACAATAAATAAAAAATAGGTTTACTTATTTGACCCTTTTGTACCAAATGGAATCATCCGACTGATATATAGCACAGGTTCATTTTAAAAATTAAGGTTGTCAGGTTGTGTTTTCTTCAAAATTAGCAAATTGGCTGAACTTTTATCAAACAGTGTAGGCCCTGATCAGAGGCCGTGTTCTGTGACGTCTGATCTGGGCCTGCACTGTTTGGCGTTCAGGGGTTTCCAGTACAAATTGGGATTAGGGTACACTTCCAAGGGAGGCTACAGTTTGTCAGAATTGCAACACTTTTTTTCTTGTTTTAACAAAAAAATTTATCATACGAAACAAATGATTCAGACCAGAGCTTGTGAGTGAGACTCAGTCAAAAATACAAAATAAAATAAATTTCATACCTGACATGACGAACACCCGTTTACTGTTCTTCGCAGGAATAGAAAACAATTGTGTTGCTGATGGTATTTCAAAATATTGACATCCAGATTGAGTCTCCCATCTAACATATTTTCTTCAAGTTTAAATTAAAAAAAAAAAAAAATGAAAAAAGGCACCTTCTTATGGTAACTTCTCAGTGAAGAGCAACTAAGTGAATGGATGAGAGTAAAATAAAGTTTTGAGCAAAATTAATGTAATCTCAAGAGACCATCAGTGGACATAATTCAAGAAAACTGACAGCAGTCTAAGCCAGTTAGAAGTAATTAAGAGATTTCTTCACAGTAAGAATCTGCTACGCTACGCTTCGCAGATTCTTACTTGTGAAGAAATCTCTTAATGACTTCTAACCTATACTAATTTTGCAAGATAGTTTGCTTTGAAATCCAAAGAGCCTGCTCCCAACAAAATTAATAAATACCAACAAACAGTGCAGATCCAGATCCACAAATATATGAATTCTATGACATTCACCCAACATCTTTTGGACCCTATACGATGAAGTTTGGCAACTAAGTTTAAAGTTTTAGGGTAATTCATTTTTTTGTTTTAGTTGTAAGGTCCATCCATTGCAGAACTTGCCCTTTCACATGTGACCCAGGCAAGGCTCAAACCATAGCAGCGAGAGACCTGATGATTAAGAGTCAGCACTCTTATCCACTAGGCCATGGAGGCCCATGTTTTAGGGTGATTACAGAAATGATAATATAAAGTGGGATTTAGAGGGCTATTCATTACACAGACTTGTTATCACGGTGAAAAATGTTGTGCAAAATAGCTAAAACGATCCCACTCCGATGAACAAAATGGCCACCAGAGCTAAAAACAGAAAAAACATTGTAAATTTGCATCAAATTTGAACTCCTAAACCCTTGGGTCAAGTGGATTCAAACTTCACAGGAATGTTGCCAAGCTGACTCCCTACCCAAATAGCTAAATTGTTCCGCTCTGCCGAACAAGATGGCTACCATCGCTAAAAATAGAAAAAATGACAACTGTTGTACCCTTGGACCAATTTCATTGAAACTTTGTAGGAATGTTGCTTAGATGACCCTATACCAATATAGTTGCAATGATCTCGCTCTGATGAACAAAATCGCAGCCAGAGCTAAAAGTAGAAACAACATTGTAAATTTGCTTCAAACGCAAATGCAAACTTCTCCTAAAACCATAGGCCAATTTGAGCCAAACTTCACAGGAATGTTGCCTAGGTGACACCCTGCCAAAATAGCTAAGATTGTTCTGCTCTGACAAACAAGATGGCCACCAGAGCTAGAATAGAATTTACTTGAGACAGTGACACTCAGTCGAGCGAATCAGGGCCCAGAGGGCCCTCTTGTATATAAGTAGACTGGGGATGAAAGCTCGGACGAGTTTAAAAACTGGCAAGGTCAGAGCATTACTCATAGTGTAATGTCCCCTTGATTGCTGAAAATGTCTATTTTTGACCTTGTCATTAATTTTGATTGGATCTTCCTGAAACTTATATACAAGTCAGTCAGGTTTAAAAGCTTGGATGAGTTATCGGTCAATTACCCACGGAGTAATGACCCCTACTTTACTGAAAATGCTTATTTTTTACCTGGTCATCACTGTAGCCACTTCAGTTTTGATCTGATCTTCTTGAAACTTACAAACAAGTAAGTTAGAGATAAAGACTCGGACGAGTTCTAAAACTGGCTAGGTCGGCCTATCTTTCATAGAGTTACGTCCCCTTGATTATTGAAAATCCCTTTTTTTGACCTTGTCATCACCGTAGCCCCTTCAGTTTTCATCGGATCTTTTTTGAAGCATACATGTAAGTAAGTAGGGATAAAAACAAAATGGTGACGTCAGCCTATATTTCAGAGTGTTATGTCCCCCTTGATTACAGAAAATTCTATATCTTTGACCTTGTCATCACCATAGCCCCTTCATTTTCTATTCGAACGTCTTGAAACTAACATGTAATTAATTCCGGGATATATGCTTGAATCAATTAGAAAACTGATGAGGCCCCGGCAGAGCCATTTTTTGGTCCCAGGGCTATAATTTGAACAATCTTGGTCAAGGTCCACCATATGAAGCTTCATACCAAATATCAAAGAACTGAGTCTTCTGGTTTCAGACAAGAAGGTTTATAAATATTTTCCCTATATAAGTCTATGTAAAACCTGTGGGGCCCTGGTGCGGGGGTATTTTTGGCCCAAGGGCAATAATTTGAACAATCTTGATAGAGGTGTACTAGACAAAGCTTCATATCAAATATCAAGGACCTGAACCTTCTGGTTTCAGAGAAGAAGATTCATAAAAATTTTTCCTATATAAGTCTATGTAAAACCTGTGGGGCCCCCGACGCGGGGGCATTTTCGGCCCAAGGGCTATAATTTGAACAGTCTTTATAGATGACCACTAGACAAAGCTTCATATCAAATATCAAAGATCTGGGCCTACTGGTTTCAGAGAAGAAGATTTTTAAAGATTTTCCCTATATAAATGTAAGTCTATGTAAACCAAAGGTCCCCGGAGCAGGGGCATTTTTGACCACAGGGCTTTTGTTTAAACAGTCTTGATAGGGGTCCACTAGATGAAGCTTCACAACAAATATCAAAGACCTGGGCCTTGCGGTTTCAGAGAAGAAGATTTTTAAAGATTTTCCCTATGTAAGTCTATGTAAAACCAAAGGGCCCCGGGGCGGTGGCCTAAATTTTTTTTTGCCCCCCAGGGCTATACTTTGAACAATCTTGATAGAGGTCCACAAGATGAAGCTTCACACCAATTATTAAAGACCTGGGCCTTGCGGTTTCAGAGAAGATTTTTAAGGTTTTTCCTATATAAGTCAATGTAAAACCAAAGGGCCCTGGGAAGAGCATTTTTGATGCAAGGGCTATAATTTGAACAATGTTGGTAGAGGTACACGTGATGAAGCTACACACCAAATATCAAAGACCTGGGCCGTGCTGTTTCAGGAGAAGATTTTTAAAGACATTTCCTGTGTAAGTCAATGTCAAACCAAAGGGCCCCGGGGCAGGGGCACTTTTGAACCCAGGGCTATAATTTGAACAAACTTGATAGAGGTCCATTAGATGAAGCTTCACACAAATTATCAAAGACCTGGGACTTGCGGTTTTAGAGAAGAAGATTTTTAAAGATTTTTCCTATAAAAGTCTATGTAAACTGAACCAAAGGGTCCCTGGGTGGAAACATTTTTTAGCCCCAGTGCTATAATTTGAACAATCTTGGTAGAGGTCCACTAGATGAAGCTTCATACCAAATATCAATGTTTTGGGCCATGCAGATTTTTTAGGTTTTCAGTGAAAAAAAAAATCCATTTTATTAACCTCAGTAGCACTTCCAAGATGGGAAATCTTCTCTCAACTGATCCTCTGGTCATCTTTTGGTTCCAGCACTCCAGTTGGGCTATCAGCAACTCATCATTGTTTTGGTGTAAAAGCTATTAATTATCCAGTAAATGGGCTGCATTTGTCAGGGCAGCATATATAATGTCCATTAACATCAACTTTGGCATCCAGTGTTTGTTTTTGTTCATTTTGATGCTAGGCACATCAGTTGGGAATTAATTACAAGATTTAATGTTTCAAGACACCCAAATTTTGTTTATCTGTAAGGGGAAAATTGTTGCTTTGCCCATTTTGTACCAAAAGGAATCTTCCACCATATACAGAATAAGTCCATTTCAAAATGTAGGGGCGTCATGTTGTGTTTTCTTCAAAAACTACTTGGAAATTTGCTGAAAATTTTGCAAAGCATTACGAAAACATGCCTATACAAATACATTATAATTCTTACCACCGAAAAATGACAATTTTCAGATCTAACGAGTACCCACAATCTATCTTTTTGAGCAGAAATAAGAAAAATAATTTATACCCCTGAAAACCCTAGTTTTACTATATAAAACTTGGGTTTAAGGGGGTCAAATTTATATAGGTGTGTTTTCATGATGAGTGAAGGTCGTTCTGCGTCTTCTGATCTGGGCCTGCACTGTTTGCTTACTAATTACTGGTGTTTCCTGTACAAAAAGGGTTAAATGAACAATAAAAAAGAGGAAAAATAAAAATGTCAGTGTAGATGTGTTGCATACTAAACTTATAAATATTTGGTATATTAGGGATAGACCACTTTAGGACCACAGTTGCCCTAGATCAGCAAAATTAGCTTATTAAAATGATGACATATTCTAGGATAAAACAAACACAAGTCATTATTTTCAATTTCAACTCGATACTCGACAATTTTGACTCGATACTCGACTTTTTTAACTCGATACTCGACAATTTTAACTCGATACTCGACTTTTTTGACTCGATACTCGACAATTTTGACTCGATACTCGACTTTTTTGACTCGATACTCGACAATTTTAACTCGATACTCGACTTTTTTGACTCGATACTCGAAAATTTTGACTCGATACTCGACTTTTTTGACTCGATACTCGACAATTTTGACTTGATACTCGACTTTTTTAACTCGATACTCGACAATTTTGACTCGATACTCGACTTTTTTGACTCGATACTCGACAATTTCAACTCGATACTCGACTTTTTTAACTCGATACTCAACAATTTTGACTCGATACTCGATTTTTTTCACTCGATACTCGACAATTTTGACTCGATACTCGACAATTTTGACTCGATACTTGATACTCGACAAAAAGAAACCCTCATCCACACATAGGTGGATTAACTCATGGCCCCCACAACAAGATGTACTTGGTGGCCAAGCGTCTGATCCAGTCCCTGTTTTATCTGGTGTCCCCCAATGTTCGGTCCTTGGACCGGTCCTCTTCTCGATATTTATCAATAATCTCCCTGATAATATCAGGTCATCTGTCCGTTTGTTTGCTGATGATTGTGTTCTGTATAGGAATATATATTCTTCTTCTGGCTGTCTTATTTTACAGTGGGAGGCTGATTCCCAGATGGAGTTCAATCTGTCCAAATGGCATTCAATGAGGGTGTCACGACACCCTCTGGACAAACAAATTAAGTTTGACTATACACTACACTAGCAAATTTTGGAGCAGGTTCAATTCGCAAAATATCTTGGTATCACAATCACTTATGATCTTGACTGGGGTCAACACATTTCAGAAAAACATGTAATATCAAAAGCAACTCGGACTTTAGGATTTCTGAGACGTAACTTGGCTTTTTCACATACGCAGACAAAGGATGTTGCATATAAAACATTGGTTCGCCATCAGCTTGAATATGCATCACCGATTTGGCATCCCTATGTTAAAACTCAGATTCAGCAGGAGGAGAAGGTGCAGAGGACAGCTGCTCATTGGACCTGCAGACGATGGCTCAATAGATGTACCGTCGGTGACATGCTTAACGAGCTAGAATGACCCTCCCTAGAGGCCCGTCGTGAGCAGTCATCTTAAACCTTTCTTCTATAAGATACATTCAGGTACAGTGGCCGTTAATAAAGACAAATACTTGACCCCTTCAACCCTAACAAGGGCATCAAAAGTAAACAACTCACAATATCATAGGTACGAGTCCTATAGTGATGCCCTGAAAAATTCCTTTTTTCCTAGGACTATTCCCCAGTGGAATAGTCTTCCCTCTTCTGTGGTGAATGCTAAGACTGCAGAGGAGTTCAAAGCCCATACAGTGTAAAATTGAGATTCAGAGGTATGCGTTTTAGTATACCTCTGTTATTCAGATTGTAAATAATTTTAAGGACTCATCCAGTGACTTCTCTTTTTTTAGCGTAATTCTTAATTTAGCTACGCACCCAACTGAGGTAATCATAATGGCCAGATATGACCAACTCAGTATAAAAAGATAGATAGCAGTTAGGATGTCTTGGTCTTCGGATCAGGACATTAACTGGAGGCCCCGTGTGCAGGCAGAGTCATGCCCTGTGCAGGTTTAAGACGCCTACTGTAATTACATGATTACTTAAATACTTTGTAGGCTTTTGTCCTGCAAACTTGGTGTGTATGTAATGTACACCTACGAGTAATGGTCAGATTAGACCATTACTCTTGTAGCTTGATGTGACCGATCACAGTATAACTATAAGTTGAAAAGAAAGAAAGAAAGATAAAAGACTCGAAAGGGAAAGAAACACAAACATGAAATAACAAGACCCTAATGGTAACATCTCTACCGGAAAGCCAAAAGGACATTTAAGAAATAGTAGTGTTGATTTATTTCTATATCTCGCCTAATGCACATCTTCGGTGAACTGGCTCGTCTTAGGGCAGCTTGGGGGTATCCTACAGTTAAAACAGGGAACCAGCGTGTCGGGAAACAGCACGTCAAAAATGGTGCATCAACTTGTCGTTTAGGACATTTTCAGTAGAAATTGATCAAATATCTCATAGACTTTAGATTGGCAGTTCAATTTCTGTATCGATGCAGACACATTAGGATCTCTCCTACAAACTTCCATAGAGGCGGATTCGTGAATGTCCGATTTTGATAGTAAACGACGAGAGAAAACCTGATGTGGTAAGCATTTCGTGATTGACCATGATAGTATTATAGATATATATACACCATACAACTGTTCAAGTGCCAGTGGCCGGGACGTACCGGTGGTGGGCAAAAAACGTATTTGGCCGTTTATCGCCATTGTAAATGCGATGTTATTTTCTGTAAACTTGTATTTTGTTTGGACTCCAAATGACAAATTCGAGCTTTAAACTTTTATAATATACATTTCTTAGCTAGTAATTATTGGTTTCAAGAAGATTTGAGGATGTTTTTGATGATAATTACCTGTTAAACTTATGCAGGTAACGAGGCGGGACGGTCATTATTATTTGTAATAAAAATGCGCAAAACGAATGATTAAATGCGGAAGATGCATGAATGAACTCTAAAATATATAAATCTACCCATTTAAAGTGTAATTCGATCGATTTTCTGTGACAGTCAACTAAAATATGCCCGTAATATTAAACCAATTTACAATGTGTTTATATGGAACCAGGGGCTTTTTGCCAACCACGAAAGATCGTTATCGGAAGGAAATGTAAATTTTGCGCATGCGCAATGACAGGTAAACAAGATCACGTGTCAAAACATTGGATCCGTCTATATAAGCCTATGTAAAACCAGTGGACCCTGGCGCGGGGGCATTTTTTGGCGCCAAGGCTATTATTTGAACAATCTCAGTAGCGGTCCACTAGATGATGCTTCACGGCAAACATCAAAGACCTGGGCCTTCTGGTTTCAGTCAAGAAGATTTTTAAAAGTTTAAAAGTTTTACCTATATAAGTCTATGTAGAAGGGGGGGGGGGGCAAAAATCAAAATTTCCAGAACATGGTCGTGTAATATATCAAAGCGAACGGCATGATGAGTAGAAAACATTACAACCAAAATTTGACCCCTGGGGTCAATTTTGAGGTCAGCAGAGGTCAAAAACTGATTTTGACCCTGGATAACTCCTCCTAGACGGATATAGATAGAAACTTGAAACTTTGGGAACTCATAGATCTTTGGTCTGGGGAGTGCATGACACTTTCCGAATTTTGATCACACCCCTACGGATGGGCCCGAAATTTGACCCCTGGGGTCAATTTTGAGGTCACCAGAGGTCAAAAACTGATTTTGACCCCTTTACCCCCATACATTACTGTTACCGGATAACTCCTCCTAGACCGTTCTAGATAGAAACTTGAAACTTTGGGAACTGATAAAACTTTGGTCTGGGGAGTGCATAACACTTTCGGAATTTTTGATCCTACCCCTGGGAGTGGGGCCAGGGGTTGGGCACCTTGGGGATAAAAAATCAAAGTTTTCAGAACATGGTCGTGTAGCATATTTAACCCAACGGCATGATGAGTAGAATACATCACCATCAAAATTTTACCCCTCGGGTCAAACACCCCTAGGGGATGGCCCAGGGGGGTGGTGCCCACGGGGAAGCGTGGAGATATGCGATGGCTTGCCATCAACTGCGCGATTCTAGTTGTATATGTGACTCTTTTTGTGTCCAACAAACACGACAGCTAATAAGTATTAGGACCAGACTGTTAAATTGCCCTGTTGTTGTCTCATTAGAAATGCTTCTCGAGTAATTCACAGCATGCGCGTAGGTGAATGAGTTTTAGTTTTACGTCCCACCAACAGCTAAGGTCATACAGAGACAGAACCTCGGTTAACCCTATTGCACTCAAACCGCCCGTAACCGCCTTACCTGTATATCCTCAGACCGGCCGATACCGGCTTATTTACCTGTACTCAGACCGGCCAATAGCGGCCGTTTTTACGGCATCGATTTAGACGGTTTTTGACGCTATGTCGCAAAACACTGCCGAAAATCGTCAGTGCACAATAAATGCTGACGTATTTCCGCGTCTTTTCCAGTTTTAACCAGTGAAATCGGAGCGGTACTTTTGAAACGGTTTGCAGTTAAAAATTCGTAAATTTGTCGAAATTTTCTTTGTTTGATTCGTATTGGAAAATGGCTGATCGAGATAGAAATAGCGAATATGAGTCGGATGGCAGCGAAATCAGTGGGTTTGACGAGCAAACTCTTAGGGAAGCAGAAAGAAATAGAAGGAACTTTGATGAAAGTGACATCGAGGATATGTCCGACTGGGAAGTTTCAAGTGTCTCCAGCGTCTCGTCGGCCGATCTTGACGCTAGGTTTCGAGATTTTTCAAGTGATGAAAGTGATGAAAGTGAGGATGAATGGACAGGTCAACTCACCCCTATCAACATTCGAGAATTTACAGAAGCTGCAGGGCCCAAACACGACCTCGCCCCTGGCTCCCATCCACTGAATTTCTTCAACCTCCTTTTTGAAGACAACTTTTTTCAGACCATCGCAGATCAGACAAATCTGTATGCCACACAGATGCAGCAGAACAGACCTGACCCCCGATGGGAGCCGACCACTATAGATGAAATGAGAGCTTTCTTTAGCCTTCAAATCATCATGGGAATTCATCAGCTTCCAGAATATAGTCTATACTGGGCCGATGACAAGTCTGAATGTCGCGGGTGTGTCAGAAGTCATGACGAAAGCCAGATATGAGAAACTGACCCAGTATTTTCACCTGGTTGACAATTCTCGGCAGCCGGCAAATGACAGCCCTGATTATGACCCCCTCTATAAAGTACGGCCACTCATCAATATGGTGAACAGGAACTTCTTAGCCCACTACACGCCAGGGCGAGAAGTAAGTATTGATGAAGCCATGATTGGGTTCAAAGGGCGGACATTTCTGAAGCAGTATATGCCTGCAAAGCCAACCAAGTGGGGGATCAAGGTTTGGCAACTTTCAGAATCTTCGACTGGGTATACCTCACAGTTCCAGGTGTATACCGGTCGCAGAGAAGGTAACCAAGACCAGCGGGGACTAGGCCACAGAGTAGTGATGACTCTTCTTCAGAGAATTATCATGTGTACTTTGACAATTTCTTCAGCTCTCTGCCACTGTTCGATGACCTTGCACGACACCGCACCTATGGCTGTGGCACACTGCGTCTGAACAGGAGGGGCCTTCCACCGGCAATCAAGAATGCAAAGCTGCGTCGTCCTGGTGAGACCGTCAAGCGTCAGAAAGGAAACTTACTTGTCACGGTGTGGAAAGACAAGCGACAAGTAGCTGTCATATCCTCTAATCAGTCAACAGACAGCATCCATACACCAAGACGTGGGGCCCCTATTAGTAAACCAGATGCTATTATAAACTACAATCTGCACATGGGCGGTGTAGATTTGGCAGATCAACACAGAGCATATTATTCTGTGGGGCGTGAGCACAAGAAATGGTGGAAGTACGTTGTAAATTTCTGTTTGGATGTTGCCCTGGTCAATGCCCACAGAATTTACATAGCAAGCAACCAGCCTCTTCCTAAGTCATCGCGTCAGTTCTCGCATCTGACATTTCGACTGCAGGTGGCTGATGCACTACGTGGTGGCTTCACCTCAAGAAAAAGACCGGCAGGGACGAAAGCTAATTCCAAAGCTGTTCGGCCGGTGCTTCGAGAGGAAAATATTGGGCACCACGTACTAGTGCATATTGATGGACGGAAAAAAGTCTGTGTAAAATGCTCAGCTGATGGAATGCGAACACCAGCTGGAGGGAAGCCAGAGACAAGCTACAAATGTCAGCAGTGCAATGTAGCTCTGTGCAGAACAAGGGGTTGCTTTGTGCGGTATCACGAGGAACTTAGGTTGTGACATTTTGGGCAAACGATATTGAAGCGACACATTGTATATATTTGTAAATAATTGTAATATAAGTAAAAAAAAAAAAAAAAAAACAGATTCAAGGATTACTGGCATCTGTATATATTTTTCATTTAGTGTTCATAATTCGCATTTGAGTGGGTTGGATATTATAGTGAAATAGAAAATATGTGTGTTTGAAAATTCTTCTTTTATATTCTTCGGATAAATATTTCATTTGTTCAATGTGTTTCATAATTTTGGTGGAATATAGTGAAATAGGAAATGTGTGTGAAATATTCTTTTATATTCTTTGGATAATTGTGTGTGTTCTTTCGATGTGTTTCATAAATTGTAAAAAAGTGGAATTATTATTCTGTTTCTTTGGATTATTATAAATTTGTTGCTGATGAAGGATCATACACAAGAGCTAGAAGACAACGAGGTAAGTTTAGAAGTGCATGCAGTAGGTTTTAGTCACCTTTCAGAATTTTTCAGATTTCTACATACATATAGATGGGGACACAAAATTTAGCCCTGTCCTTGTCCAACAAAATTTTAAAATAAAAAAAATTAATTAATTAGAATTGCAAAAAAAATACCTGAAAAATATGTTTTTAGTTCTTACATGTGCAAGAACATCTAACTATGTCAAATTCAACAACAGGATTGAAAAGAAACTACAACAAACATTACATTCAATAATTTTTATAACTTTACTTATTTTTTTTCAGATGTATTACTGTGATATTTTTATGAATTTTATACCACATAAAACTTCATTCATTTTCAAATCTTATGGTACAAAAATCATAAAAATATTCCAACAAATAAAATAACAACAAGCCTTTAAAAACATACACTATCAGTTATCAGTGACCAAAACCAGAAATCAGCAGAAATTGCATGAGGATGAGATAATACACAGGTAAAGATATTGGAAAGGATATGAAGGCTTATCAGCAGTATGTGCACAAGTGCAATAGGGTTAAAAGACTCATCCGAAAGTCTGGAGAAGCCCGGGATCGATCCTGCGATCCCTGGTTTACAAGGCAAGTAGCGTAACCACTGCACCACGGAGGCGCATACGTGATAGATTCAGATTAGTAAATAAGTATGCACAAATGCATCAATGATGACATCATCAGTCAGCTGGCCGGACCGATTGGGATTTCAAAATTTCTAGAACTCTTGGGGGAGCATTTAAGTTAACGAAGTTTTATTTTCCTGCCGTTTTTCTGTAGGGAGAAAAAAAAACGTGCATCACAAAGCCTTGATACTTGGTCTCCGTCTATCAATCACTTTCTTAAGGTGATTCTGGTTGTTCGGATTGTGGACAACCTGGCGTTTTTCTTTTTTGTGTGTCTTTCTATTATAACATCTTGAGGGATATTCCAGAAAAAAATAACAGGTCAAAACGGCCCAATTTCATTACATAATAACTTATGTGGTGCAGTGATTACATAATATTATGTAATGATTAATCGGGTTACCTAATTAACTGAATCCACAGATTTATTTACCAGAGGCTGCAAACATCAAACAATCGAAGAACGATCAGCATGCGTCAGTTTCCACTAGCGGAAAATCTCAAAATGTGCATAGGTATTGAAGCTAAGATAACCATCACTCTGGAAGCAGCAAGCTATTTTTAGGCAGTGGGTTCTTCTGTAGGTGGTGGGGATATATAAAGAGCAGCTCCCCATGGTGGTTTTTTCTAGAATAGACCCTAGGGAATGAATGCTGATATTGAAACACAGGCCTTCCATTAACTCCCAAATTCAGGAAGTTCCAGACTTCCTACCCTTGAATTCTGGAAGTCCCAATGGAAAATTTAGGAAGTCCGAATTTTGTAGCAACGTGTTTGGGATCGTAAAATGACCCAGATAGTGTTCAAGGGGATGTTAAGCCTCAGCATAAGTACTACACACTGGATACTCAATTCTTTTCTTTCATAACTTGGTAACTTTTATCATTTTAAACACTAACACTGAACATAATAAAGTAAAGGTATCAAGCCCATATGGTGAATATCTTAAATGAAAGCAGCAGGGCTGGAGAAGTCATTTCATCTCAATATTGGGTAAAAGTCCAATAAATTGGAAGCAATGTCTCCAAAATGACCTAGATAGTGTTCAAGGGGATGTTAAGCCTCATTCAAACAAATCTTAAATGAAAGGATAACAAAAGTGCTAAACATAGTAATTTATTGTTGAATGAACAAAATGTATAGTTTCCCTTTATAAATATCATGAAGCAAATCTGTCAGTTATCTATTCACATTAAAGAAGCACTGTTTACCGTAATGATCCTAAGTATTGGGACAGATAGCATAATCAAACAGTGCAGACCCAGATCAGACTGCTCCTAGGAACAGTCTGATCAGGGTCTACACTATTTGCCACTCCGTATGCACTGTTAGGACTACTTGCTGGATCATGAACAAATTTGTTAAAATTTTAGGTGAATTACAGCAAGTCCTCAAGGTGTCCAAATTCTAAGGATTTTTACGGTAAACTTAACTATGTACCAACAGTTATCTATTTAAGTCATATATCTCTTTATTGATCAGGGAAATTGTTCTGCATCCCAGATTTCACTGTAAAAGTCAAGTTATTTCATTTCTTGAAGGTAATGTCACAGTACCTCAAACAAGCTTAGTGGTTGTCGGGAGCATTTTTGATAGCAAAAATGCTCCTGACAACCGGTTGTCAGGAGACACTTCCTATCATTTATCCTGCTCATGAATTTTAAAATGCCAACATTTGTTGGCATTTTAAAATTTATGAGCAGGATAAATTTCATGCTCAACTGAGTTGAGCATGAAAAAAGTTTTATAACCTCGGGGCCAGGCTCCAGTTATATGCTCTAGAGGATTTGCACTTCAATACCAAAGTTTGAAACTTTCCTATGATGTTTGTTCTGTTTCATTTGTTGTAAGTTTTGACTAATTCTGATTCTAACTGATGCTCCAGTTGGATTAACAGTTGATAATAAATCTTAAAAAAATCTTGAAATCTTGAAAAATCTTGGTATCAAGTGTGCACTTTTTACCACCATTTTTAACCCTTTTCCTGCTGAGCCCGGCTATGCCTTATAATTGAAACAATGCAGATCCAGATCAGAAGAATCAGAATCAGAATTGTTACTGGTGACACGTCAAATGACATTTATACACCAGAATAAGTCATCTGATCAGGATCTACATTGGTTGTCTCTCAGATTGTGAATTTGGTGCAATAATCTGCATCTAGTAATCTGATTGGTTGAGAATCGGTAGTGGGTGTGGCAAATTAAAATATTCAGCAGGACAGGGGTTAATACAACTTTGAAAACTAAGCGCACGGTGCGGTAAATAGCTCAAATACGGTAACCTATAGACTATATACATGAATTAAACTATTGTGGCATTAAAAATGTAATATCAAAAACATTGTACCTGTCATTAGATTAAAGTATTTTCTAAACGGCGTGTAACATTCGTACATCTTGGTTCCGCTGTTGAACGTCGAATGACAGAGGCTGCTTCAATCTGTGTGGCAAATGTTCCACTCCAGGGGTGACTGGTTGTCGACGAACACCGAGAAGAATATTTACCCGGTAATTTATTTTGTATATATTTACAGTACTTTGAAAGTAAAAACATATATTATTTCCATTTGATTGTTTCACTTAAATTTTTACATATAAATTTCTCCTCTTTTCAATGTAAACCCGACACCCCTTTACTGCTAATAGCACATTCCAATCTCACCGCCAAAATGATCAAAGGTGATGCCGCACGTGCACGTGTATCATGTCATTCTCGGACCAGCCAGCTTCTGAAAGGCCGACAATAAACAAGGTGATTGGACTGAATAACTGTAATCGATGTAGCAGTTTAATAATAAAGATATTAATAAAAAAAAAATAAAAAAAAGTGTAACTCCTACTATCCAATTATGAGCTTGCCAATTTAATGATCAAAAAACAATTAAGCACTTTTATATGATAACTTGCAAACAGCCTTTGAAGTTCTGTTATTTTATACATTTAAACTATTATTGTTTACAAAACAGGCAAGAACTAAATGTTTTTATTTCCTTCTTTTTTTTTCTCTCTCTCTCTCTTCCTTTCTTACTTATTCCATATGTTATGTATACTTCTATATTATTTATATATCTATTTTATATATTATACTGCAAACTTAGGGCCGTACATCTGACAACCCTGTATAACTTGGGTTTTTCGTCATTTCTAACCAGTCCATAGCCTTACACACGGCCCTAAGAGAGAGCAACATGAACTAGTATGCTCTCGGGTGAGACAGAGAAATCTCAATTCGCAGCCGAAATTGGCATTGATTCCTCTGCAGTTTTATGCCCATTTTCGATCTGGCGTTCAAAATTCTAAATTAAAGTGCTTCTACTTTACTTGGGGAAGGCACTGGCAGTTCAGCATGACTCACATTTCACTGAATCTGCCGCGTTTTGCAGCCCAGAAGCACTCAACTTTTACGTCCTGTTGTGGGACAATGCTAACGCGCCTGACCGTAGCGGACGTAAAATGCTTAAACTTTACAATACAATACAATACAAAAGTGTAACTCGGACCCAATATACACTTATATACGTATATTGCGTCCCATATGCCCATTTTCGATCTGGCGTTCAAAATTCTAAATTACAGTGCTTCTACTTTACTTAGGGGAAGGCACTGGCAGTTCAGCATGACTCACATTTCACTGAATCTGCCGCGTTTTGCAGCCCAGAAGCACTCAAACTTTACGTCCTGTTGTGGGGCAATGCTAACGCGCCTGACCGTAGCGGACGTAAAATGCTTAAACTTATGGCTGAAAAACAATGGCGTTTATCAGATGATATGATATTTTTTCTTATTTCTGCTCAAAACATAAATTGTGGGTACTCGTTAGAACCGATTCTATGAGGCGGATCTAATGTGTACTCACAATCTATGTGTAAACGCCTCAATGAGGCGATTCTAACGAGAGCCCAAAATCTATGTTTTAGAGCAGAAATAACAAAATGTATACCCTGGTAAACCCCTCTGTACTCTATATAAAGTGAGGTTAACAAGGGTTTTCATTGCATGGTCATGTTTATTTGATGATCATGGCAATTGTCAAAATCAAAGCACTGAGAGTACTGGTGGGTCGATCGTCTCTGAGTGTAGGTTGGGAAAATAGTCCTGAGCTGAGAATCGAACTGTTCGTTTAACTTTTAGCAAGCTGATCAGACATCGCATTGTGTAGCGTCTGATTATGTAGATTCTGTTTGCCAATGCCCAAGTGTAAGAGCACAATGCATGTAAACAGTCGCTCTCTTTTTTAGCCATCACGAAATGCCTTTTCTTATTTTTTAGCCCCTTAAACCCCACTTTTATGTAGTAAAACTGGGGTTTACAGGGGTATACAATATTTCTGTATTTCTACTCAAAAGCATAGGTTGCTGGTACTCATTAGAATCATAGAGCAGAAATATGAAAAGTATTAGTTAAGGTATTCATTTCCGTACACGTATACAAGTAATCCATTCACGGCCCCCGCCCATTGGGGCTTGAAGAAATAAATGGACTGCATGATGCTTCCACGCAGAGCTGAAACCGGCCGCACAAGAGTATTGGTAAATCGCTCAGAGGATCTAAGCCTGCCCAGGTAAAGCGGTGCGAGTTGGACCGTCCATGGGTATAAACCCTATTGGTTTCATTGGGCGACATGGCTTGAGATGTCATTTCATCTCATTGTCGGGTAAAAGTGCCACAAAATTGGAAGCAACGTCTCCAACATGACCTAGACAGTGTTGACGGGGACGTTAAACCTCAAATCAAACAAACAAAACAAGTAATCTCTTCTAGGTTAAGATGTTCGGTAGGTGCTCGGTCAACATTAAGAAAACGTGCCTATTCAAATATATTGGCAAATTTTACTACCAAAAAGTGAAAATTTTCAGATAAAAATTCTGAAATTTTTCATATTTCTGCTCAAAACATAGATTGTTGGTACTCGTTATAAATGCCTCGTCGAGGTGGTGCTAACGAGTACCAACAACCTATGTTTTTGAGCAGAAATAAGAAAAATAATAAATACCCAGGTAAACCCCAGTTTTGCTATATAAAACATATTTAAGGAGGTCAAAATTATATAGGCGTATTTGCGTGATGAAATTATCAGGAAATGGCCGCCGTTCAGGATAATCGCTCGGGAGTTTGCATAAAAGTTTGTAAAAACTTTGCCTTGGCGAGGCTTTTAACGAAGAAATCTGGCTTTAGAGAATGTCATTGGTTAGGTCTTGTCAATATAAATCTCATTTCGAAAACACGCCTATACAAATACATTGTAAACTTTACCGCTGAAACAAGGAAAATTTTAAGATGAAAAAAAAAAGTGATATTGTTCTTATTTCTGCTCAAAATATAGATTGTGGGTACTCGTTAGAACCGCCTCGATCGAGGCGGTTCTAACGAATACCCACACTTTATATTTTAAAGCAGGAATAAGAAAAATAAGGTTTACCCCTGTAAACCCCAGTTTTACCATATATATGGAAGTGATGTTCAAGATTTTCAGATAAAAAAAAAAAAACTGATTTCCATATATTTGCGCAAAACATAGATTGTGGGTACTAGTTAGAACCACCTTTGCGAGGCGGTCCTAACGAGTAACTACAATCTATGTTTTTGAACAGAAATAAGACAAATAAGGTGTGCCCTTGTAAACCGAAAATTTACTATAAAGGGGTTCAGAATTATATAGGCATGTTTTTGTGACCCCGGCACAGAAAGTGTCTCAAACTAGACTGAGTATAATAATTGAAGAAATATATGGACTGCATGATGCTTCCACGCAGAGCTGAATCTGGCCCGCACACTAGTACTGGTAAACCACTTAGAGGATCTAAGCCTGTCCAGGAACCGCGGTGCGAGGCGGACTGTCCATGCTAATAAACCCTATTGGTTTCATTGGGCGACAGGGCTTGAGATGTCATTTCATCTCAATGTCGGGTAAAAGTCCCACAAAATTGGAAGCAACGTCTCCAAAATGACCTTTACAGTGTTGACGGGGACGTAAAACCTCAAATCAAACAAACACGTATAATAAAAGGTTTACATGGTAAAGTTCACGTGCGCACAAAAATGACTAATGTTACCTTAGCAAGTGACTCATCTTGTTCTGTCAAAAGCGCCCCGTCCATCTGGCCTTGGAGAAACAGTCTGGGCTGCATGTTGCTTCCGCGCAGAGCTGAAAGCGACAGAACTTGGGTACTGGTAAACCGCTTAGGTCTTAGCATGCCTAGGAAAAGTGGTGCGAGTCGGACCACTCCTTTAACCCGTTGATTGGGCAAGACATGTCAATTCATCTCAATGTCGGCAAAAGTCCTACAGAACCGGAAGTAACGTCTCCAAAATGACCTAAATATCGTTGACGGTGACGAAAAAAACAAAAACAAAAAAAAACACCCTCAACACAAACAAAATTTCTGTGAAAAAGGGGCTCATTCATCTTTTCTCTAAACGCTCCTTACTCTACCATTTCAAAATACGAGACATCAATTGAACTGTCAGTTACCTGACTACGGAGCAGAATTTAGAACTAGATTGTACTGGAATATATCATAAACGGTTTGTAGAGATATTGTTAGCCTAACCTTTTTCGCGGCGTAAATCCTACTTTTCTCAATATTAAGTTTTTATGCCCCCGTAGGAGGGCATATGGATTTTGCACTGTCCGTTTGTTTGTGGGTTTGTGGGTTAGTCCGCACTTTTTTGTGCTGCAAACTTCTTCCCCATTTCTTCACCGATTGAGCTGAAACTTTGCACATGCATTCCTTGTGAGATACAGGGGTGCCTAACACAATTTTCACGTCGGTCCTCAAATTGGCTCCCACGGGGGCATTGCTCACTTATAGTGACAGCTCTTGTTTTTTTTTTGTTGTTTTTTTTTTTTTTGCGTTTTGGCCAATTTTGAACAATACGACTACGAAACGCAAGTGTACCATCACGAAAATACGCCTATATAATTTTAACGCCATTGAACCCCACTTTTATAAAGTGAAACTAGGTTTACAGGGGTAAACCTTATTTTTCTTATTTCTGTTCAAAATATAGATTGTAGGTACTCGTTAGAACTGCCTCGATGAGGCGGTTCTAACGAGTACCACAATCTATATTTTGAGTAGAAATAAGAAAAATATCACTATTTTACATCTTAAAATTTTCGTGTTTTTTTCGGCGGTAAAGTTTACAATGCATTTATATAGGATTTTTTTCGTAATGAATGCTGTTATCTTAGACCTTAGGTTTCGTGTCGGCTTGTTCTTTTTAACTTCTTAGGCTCGCAAAATTAAATGGCCAACAATTATATTTCATATCTTTCTTAGAACTCTCTCTCTCTCTCTCTTAAAATATACTGCCCCACCCATCGGGGCTTGAAGAAATAGATGGGCTGCATGATTCTTCCACGCAGAACTGACATCCGACCGCACACGAGTACTGGTAAACCGCTTAGAGTATCTATGCCTGCTCAGGTAAAGCGGTGCGAGTCGGACCGTCCATGCTTATAAACCATATTGGTTTCATTGAGCGACAGGGCTTGAGATGTCATTTCATCTCTATTTTGGGTAAAAGTCCCACAAAATTGGAAGCAACGTCTCCAAAATGACCTATACAGTGTTGACGGGGACGTTAAACATCAAATCAAACAAAACAAACTAACCATTGCCATTCACGTAAACTGATTAGAACAGAACATCCTTGTTACAATGGGCAGTCTTTCATAAAGAGAATATGCCTGTATAATTTGGATCCCCTTAAACCACAATTTTATATAGTAAAACTGGGGTTTATAGACGTATTCATCATTTTTCTTATTTCTGCCCGGACATATTGATTGTGGTAACTCGTTAGAACCGCCTCGCCGAGGCGGTTCTAACGAGTTACCACAATCTATATTTCTGAGCAGAAATAAGAAAAAATATCAGAGTTGTGAAAATTTTCTCTCTTTTCTTTTTATGGAAAATTTTTCATTATAATTGAATAGGCGTGTTTTCGTAATGAATAGCTCCAAAACTAGCATTTTTGTTGGTTGTTTATGATACATGAAAAAGATAAACCGCATTACGATAACACATGGCATCTTTCTTTTCTATAGAACTAGCATTTTTTATTGGTTATTTATGATACATGAAAAAGATAAACCGCATTACGATAACACATGGCATCTTTCTTTTCTCTAGAACTAGCATTTTTTATTGGTTATTTATGATACATGAAAAAGATAAACCGCATTACGATAACACATGACATCTTTCTTTTCCCTAGAACTAGCATTTTTTATTGGTTATTTATGATACATGAAAAAGATAAACCGCATTACGATAACACATGGCATCTTTCTTTTCTCTAGAACTAGCATTTTTTATTGGTTATTTATGATACATGAAAAAGATAAACCGCATTACGATAACACATGGCATCTTTCTTTTCTCTAGAACTAGCATTTTTTATTGGTTATTTATGATACATGAAAAAGATAAACCGCATTACGATAACACATGGCATCTTTCTTTTCTCTAGAACTAGCATTTTTTTCAGATGAAAATGTTCGCTTTTTTCTTATTTCTAGTCCAAATATAGATTGTCGGTGCTCGTTAGAACCGCCTCAATGTGACGTTTTTAACGCGTACCAACAATCTATGCTTTTGAGAAAGAAAAAAACAAACAGGAAAATAATGAATCCCCCCCCCCCTTCGTAAAGGGGTGTGTAGATTGATGTTCACTCCAGGGGGGGGGGGGGGGGCTTGTTTACTTGATGTGGGTGCTGTTGGGCTCATTAGGACCACGTACCCACAACCTCTGTTTTTTAAACAATAAGGCAAAAATGTATGCCGTCGAAAACGTAGTTTACTCACTATAAAGTGTTGTTTGCATGGGTATCCTTTGTTAACCTTTAAACGTGATGTGTCGAGTTATTGTGCTTTTAATTTCGACTATATCACCAAAAATGAAATGCAAGTTGTCACGAAAGCACCCAAGATACGACTACCATATGCCCGTCGGGGCTTGAAGAAATAGATGGACTGCATGATGCTTCCACGCAGAGCTGAATCCGACCCGCACACGAGTACTGGTAAACCGCTTAAAGGATCTAAGCCTGCCCAGACAAAGCGGTGCGAGAGTCGCACCGTCCATGCTTATTAACCCTATTAGTTTCATTGGGCGACAGGGCTTGAGATGTCATTTCATCTCATTGTCGGGTAAAAGTCCCACAAAATTGGAAGCAACGTCTCCAAAATGACCTTTACAGTGTTGCCGATAACGTTAAACCTCAAATCAATCAATCAAACGACTAGCATATGTCAAAATTGCTCAAATGATTGTTCCACGCTGCTGAACAAGACGGTCGCAAAAACTGAACTTGAAATAGAAATACTTAAAAATACTCCTTTCTCTAAAAGGAAACAATTTCGATAGGAATGTTCCATAGGTGACCCTCTGATAAAATTACTCCAAATACTTTTGCTACCCTGGACAGGATGACCACCAGAGCAAAACTATTAAAAAAAAAAAAAAAAAAAACAACAACAACACAAAACTTGAAATGATTTCTACTCCTTAACAACTGGACTGATTTTGAAATAATTTTACAGAAATTTTCCTTGTGTCACCATCAACTACATTTCCTCAAATCCTTAATTCACTCTACCTCATACTGGGCTACCTAACGTTTATTTTGTACAATATGGATTCGGTTCCTGCTACTGGTTAATGTAAGCCAGTACAACCTGTTTCATGCGGGCAGATGGGCTCGATACCTCGGGAGGGCAACCCATCTAGGAGTGGCTAGATCTCTAAACAAAGATGTTTGGGTAGGTAGAACCCATAGCCACATCGGGGTCATATGTCCGTAAACAAAACCGAGCCGGGGTAGATGGAACCCAAAGCCTTGGCTGCAATCTATCAATGAGTTGGTAGGTCTCAAAGCAAAACCCAGAAAATATGCTTTGCATGATATCCAAGGCACATTGGCCTAACACCATGACCGGCATGCTATCTGCCTTAAATGCTAACGCCAGTCTTTCATCCCCCAGAAAACATCAGAAAATACATTATTGCTTATCAGACTAAATTTTGCTTGACAATTTTGTCGCATTCATTCTCCTGAAAGCCGGCGCGTTGTCAGATATTTGAGTGTGCTGAGCTATATATAACTTGACCTCCAGGGTAGGTGGAGCCCTCAAGTCCTTGTCGACAATCCATCTATGAGAAGGCAACTCCAAGCGAGTGAGGCTCAATTCCTTCCTGCTGATATGGTGCCTTGCTGCTAATACGGTGCCTTCCTGCTGATATGGTGCCAGCAGTTGCAGTTATAAATATTTTGTTAAGAGTTGCCTAAAATCGTACTTCACGGTGTCTAACCGTGCATGTTTCTCGGATTTCGACCGACTTAGTTGCATAAGAGGATTTGTTTGTTTGATTTGAGGTGTGTGTGTGTGTGTGTGTGTGTGTGTGTGTGTGTGTGTGTGTGTGTGTGTGTGTGTGTGTGTGTGTTTAGGGGGTTGGTTTACGGCCCTTCCAAGATTATTTCCCCAATATAGAGCCGATCGTTAATCAGAGGTGGGCGAAACCCGGAGTACCCGGAGAAAGACCAACCTGACCCTCCGTTGCAGAATTTTGCGTCTCGCATGTGACCCGAGCAAGGCTCGAACCACGGCGGTGAGAGACCTAATGATTAAGAGTCGGCGCTCTTACCCACTAGGCCGCGGAGGCCCGTGTTTGATTTGAGGCTTAACGTCCCCGTCAACACTGTAAAGGGCATTTTAGAGACGTTGCTTCAAATTTTGTTGGACTTTTACTCGACATTGAGATGAAATGACATCTCAACCCCTGTCGCCCATGAAACCAATAGGGTTTATAAGCATGGATGGGTCCGACTCGCACCGCTTTGCCTGGGCAGGCTTAGAGCTTCTAAGCGGTTTACCAGTACTAGTGTGCGGGTCGCTTTCAACTCTGCGTGGAAGCATCATACAGCCCATCTATTTCTTCAAGCCCCGATGGCCGGGGGCCGTTTATCAAGTGAAGGTAAAACTGTTAACAAACGTGTCATAACAGAAACATTCTTTATTACATTCAGTAATCCGTACATGACTAGACCGATTTATTTACTTGAAAGTCTTTTCCGAACCAAGTCTTTTCAATGTTAAAAACTGGCCCCTGTTACATTTTAAATTTGCATTCTGGCTTGCAACTGGGGCCTTTTGCTGATATTTGCTAATATAACTGAGTATGTCTTCTTTGTTTGTTTGTTTGATTGTGGTTTAACGCCCCCGTCAACACTATTTAGTACATTTTTAGCTCACCTGTCACGTAGTGACAAGGTGAGCTTTTGTGATCACTTTTTGTCCGTCGTGCGTGCGTGCGTCCGTGCGTGCGTCCGTCCGTCCGTCCGTCCGTGCGTGCGTCCGTAAACAATTTCAAATCAGTATATCTCTAATACCTCATGGTCAATCTTAATCAAATTTCATGAGAAGCATCATCAGGTAGGGGGAAAGGCTGCATAAGGTTTTTGCGCTAATCAGATTGGAGTTCTGGTTGCCATGGCAACATATAGCTCCCATAGACTTACAAAGGGAAAAAAATAAAATATCTTCTTCTCTGAAACCACAGGGCCCAGAGCTTAGATATTTAGCATGTATTAACGGCCAGTGGTCACCTACATAATTCCTGCCAATCATGCCCCTGGGGTCCAAATTGGCCATGCCCCGAGGCCCCTTCACTCCCATAGACTCATAATGGAACAAAAAGCTTCAAAAATCTTCTTCTCGGAAACCACAGGGCCAAGAGCTTAAATATTTAGCATGTAGCAACGGCAAGTGGTCACCTACATAATTCCTGCCAATCATGCCCCTGGGGTCCAAAAGGGCCACGCCCCGGGGCCCTTAAGGTCCTATAGACTCATAATGGAAAAAAGCTTCAAAAATCTTCTTCTCTGAAACCACAGGGCCCAGAGCTGAGATATTTGGCATGTAGGAACGGCAAGTGGTCACCTACATAATTCCTGACAATCATGCCCCTAGGGTCCAAATTGGCCACGCCCCGGGGCCCCTTAGCTCCTTTAGACTCATAATGGTATAAAAGCTTCAAAAATTTTCTTCTCTGAAACCACAGGGCCCGGAGCTTAAATATTTAGCAAGTAGCAACGGCCAGTGTCACCTACATAATTCCTGCCAATCATGCCCCTGGGTTCCAAATAGGCGACGCCCCGGGGCCCCTTCGCTCCCATAGACCCATAATGGAACAAAAAGCTTCAAAAATCTTCTTCTCTGAAACCACAGGGCCCAGAGCTTAGATATTTAGCATGTAGCAACGGCAAGTGGTCACCTACATAATTCCTGACAATCATGCCCCTGGGGTCCAAACGGGCCACGCCCCGGGGCCCTTTAGCTCATATAGACTCATAATGGAAAAAAGCTACAAAAATCTTCTTCTCTGAAATCACAAGGCCCAGAGCTGGCGTATTTGGCATGTAGCAACGGCAAGTGGTCATCTACATAAATCCTGCCAATCATGCACCTAGGGTACAAATGAGCCACGCCCCGGGGCCCCTTAGCTCCCAGAGACTCATAATGGAAAAAAAGCGTCAAAAATCTTCTACTCTGAAACCACAGCGCCCAGAGCTTAGATATTTAGCACGTAGCAATGGCAAGTGGTCACCTACAAAATTCCTGCCACTCATGCCCCTGGGGTCCAAAAGGGCCTCGCCCCGGGGCCCCTTAGCTCTTATAGACTCATAATGAAAAAAGCTTCAAAAATCTTCTTCTCTGAAACCACAGGGCCCAGAGCTTAGATATTTAGCATGTAACAACGGCAAGTGGTCACGTACATAATTCCTGCCAATCATGCCCCTGGGGTCCAAAAGGGCCACGCCCCGGGGCCCCTTAGCTCCTATAGACTCATAATGGAAAAAAAACTTCAAAAACTTCTTGTCTGAAACCACAGGGCCCAGAGCTTAGATATTTAGCATGTAGCAATGGCAAGTGGTCACCTACATAAATCCTGCCAATCATGCCCGTGGGGTCCAAATGGGCCATGCCCCGAGGCCCCTTAGCTCCCATAGACTCATAATGGAAAAAAGCTTCAATAATCTTCTTCTCTGAAACCAAAGGGCCCAGAGCTTAGATATTTACCATATAGCAATGACAAGTGGTCACCTACATAAATCCTGCCAATCATGCCCCTGGAGTCCAAATGGGTCACACCCTGGGCCCCCTTAGCTCCCATAGACTCACAATGGAAAAAAAAAACTTCAAAAATCTTCTTCTCTGAAACCACAGGGCCCAGAGCTTAGATATTTAGCATGTACCAACGGCGAGTGGTCACCTACATATTTCCTGCTAATCATGCCCTGGCGTCCAAATGGGCCACGCCCCCGGGGGCCCCTTAGCTCCCATACACTCATAATAGAAAAAAGCTTCAAAAATCTTCTTCTCAGAAACTGTGAAACACAGAACTTAGCTATTTAGTATCTAGCAACATAAAATAGCCAGCTACATAAATCCTGCTAACCCTGCCCCTGGGGTCAAAATTGGCCACGCCCGAGCTCATCACCTCCAATAGACTTATAATGGAAAAAAACTTAAAAAAATCTTCTTCTATGAAACCATAAGGCCCAGAGCTTAGATGTTTAGTATGTAGCAACGTCAAGTGGCCACCTACATAAATCCTGCCAGTTATGCCCCTGGGATCCAAATTGGCCCCACCCCAGGGTTCTTTAGCTTCCATAGACTTACAATTGGAGAAACTTCAAAAATCTTCTTCTCTGAAACCACAGGGCCCTTATAATGAAAAAAAAAAAAAAAAAAAAAAAAAACAAAAGAAAAAACAACTTAAAATGGGGAAAAAGCCTTAAAAAATCTTCTTCTCTGAAACCATAAGTCCCAGAGCTTAGGTATTTAGCATGTAGCAATGTCGAGTGGTCGCCTACATGAATCCTGCCAATCATGCCCCTGGGATCCAAATCCTGTGGCCCCTTAACTCCAACAAACTTATAATGGAAAAAACCTTCAAACATCTTTGAAAACATGAAGTACAGACCTTAGATATTTAGTATATAGCAACACAAAATGGTCGCCTACATAAATCCTGCCAACCGTGCCCTTTGGGTCAAACTTGGCCAAGCCCCAGGGCTCATTAGCTTCTATAGACTTATACTGGAAAAAACTTAAAAAATCTTTTTCTCCAAAACCATAAGGCACATATTTTGTTTGATTTGAGGTTTTACATCCCCGACAACACTGTATAGTTCATTTTGGAGATGTCTCTTCCAATTTTGTGGGACTTTTACCAGACATTGAGATGAAATTACATCTCAAGCCCTGTCGCCCAATGAAACCAGTAGGGTTTATAAGCATTGACACCGCTTTGCCTGAGCTTAGATATTTAGTATGTAGCAATGTCAAGTGGTCTCCTACACTAATGATTTTCTGGTACACAGGTGAGCGATATAGGGCCATTGGGCCCTCTTGTTGAGCTGTGCTTCCAATTTGGTGGGACTTTTCCCTGACATTGAGATGAAATGACATCTCAAGCCGTGCTGCACAATGAAACCAATAGGGCTTATCCAAACGGTCTGACTCTTATTACTTTGACTGGGCAGGCTTAATCCGTCTAAGCGATTAACCAGTACTCATATGCGGTCAATTTCAGCTCTACGGGGAAACACCATGCAACCTAATCAATTCCTCCAAGCCCCGATAGGCGGGGGCTCTTGGTTTGACTCCTGTGCAACGAAGCATCAAAGCCAAGTTACATGAGTTAAGAGTCTGAGAAAATAATTGTTCAAGTGATACTTAATTTGTACTAACACGCCAGTTTCTACAACGGAAGGTCAGGTGTGTTTTTCTATAGGTACTGAGGTTTTGGCCCACATCTTATTAACGATCGGCTCGAAATAATTGAAATGGACGTTTATCTAAAAAAATAACAGAAAAAACATGCTTCATTTGGTATTTTGTACAATGCTCAACAGTCTTAACCCGTCAGTGACAAATAGAACCACCAGAGAACCATCCATCTTATAGCTTTGGACAAGTACATACACAATTTAAGGAATGTCAAGATATTTTTATTTGTTGTAAGTTTTACACCAGTTTCCCTACCGTTTAAGCAAACAGTAAAGGGCCTGATCATACGCGGAGTCTGATCAGGATCTTCACTGTCAATGTCCCATTTTGAGACGCTAGCCATAAATGGGATAATTTAACGTCTTTCTTCCTTTCTTTCTTTCTTTCTTTCTTCTTTCTTTCCTTTGTGAACCTGTCCCGGGTCCGTCATGTATGAAATACAGGTGCCGGACTCGGGTAGCTCAATCGGATGCGCGTCTGATTGGTGATCAGGAGGACGCGGGTTCGATACCTGCCGGGGTCGGCAACATTCTTTCGTGGAGATTATCATGATTTTTTATGCGGTTATTCTATCCCTTCCACTGATTCAAGAAGGGCAGTTGTCAGTTTCTGGCGAAAGAATGTGCACTGTACTGGTTAACTGCTTACCTATAGCCTGTCCAGGAAAAGTGTGAATAGGTAAACAGACCGGCTAAAATGACCTAAATAGTGTTGGCTGGGCCGTTAAACCCCAATACAAACAAACAGATACTGAAATATAGGTTTATCTAGTTGATGTGAACGATTTTTTTTAATCATGGCCCTGGGGTCAAAATGTCCCTGTCCCTAGGATGCTTTACAAAGACTCATGAGTAAAACTGGAATGTCCAGGCCTTTGATATTGGTTTTCAATATAACAGCTTGGTTTAAAAATTATCACGATAGGGTCAAAAGGGATCACTTGGTTTTCATCGGAAATTTAAAAAATCTTCTCATTATATACCACACTAGTTATCTATATAGAAGCATCGTCGCACTATTGAACATATACTTTATACAACGCTGTTAAAGCAATACATCTGCTTGTTTGAAATTTCAGTATTTAGGAATCAAAATATGTTAGCTTATATGTACGATTTAGGAAAATCTTCAGTTGTATTTGAAATGTAGCTTTTTATTCTTCAAACACAGTTTGCATGTGTTGGTTATAACATATCCTGAGTCGGCTGGGAGAGGCAAATGTGTCGTGTAGCTTTCGACATTAAAGGGGTCCCAAACAATATTTGAAAAGGCCTGTTGTCCTTGCAGCAGGGTAAGGTATGAGGGAATGCTATGAAATCTACCCACTTTTATTCTCCTTTTTACTTAATTTCCTTACATGTTTCAGCGATCTTATGGTCGTATAATATTTATGTTGTACCCAATCGAGATCTTTTTATATCGAATAATGATTTTAAGAAATTGGGTGAATCATTACGTGTACATGTATATATTTTTCTCTGAATTCATATACTAAGCCACCATAAAATTCGGGTTCCGATAGACCTTGTTGCAGAATAGATTTAAGTCCAACATTGATATTAGAAATTTCATCGGTATGACATCTATAAAATTTAGAAAAGGCTTTGCGTAGTTTAAGATACCAATAGCCCCGATTTAGAAGTTTAGCAGTGTACAATTTATTACGAGTGTTGAAGTCAGTAACATGACTAGACACTCTGGCAAATTTAATTAATTGGGAAATATAAACGCCGAAGGACACCGCACGAGGAACACCATCCAAGAAAGGAAGATATATAATCTCAAATTCATCGCGTTTATCATAAATTTTGCAGGAAACGAACCCGTCTACAATAGATAGATGTAAATCCCAAAACGGGGCCTGGTATCAGAAGAATTTTTTTTTATTTAACTGAAGTTCTGGGTGGTGGTGGTGTGTGTGTGTGTGTGTGTGTGTGGGGGGGGGGGTTATTTGACTGATTAAACCATCAACATAGGTATTGTAAATAGTGAATACATAATCCAAATATCTGGAAGTCGAGCTTAAGGCTTTGGTTTTCAATGGAAAGGAACATCATGCAGCCTCTTTCATAACAAAACAAGAACAGATCAGCCACAAGGGAAGCGCAGGCAAAGTGGTGCGGCTCAGATCGCGCAATGCATATACTCATTTTGGTTTCATTGAGAGACAGGGCTTGAGATGTCATTTCATCTCAATGTCGGTTAAAAGTCCCACAAAATTGGAAGCAATGTCTCCAAAATGACCTTAATAGCATTAACGCTGATGTTAAACATCAATTCAAACAAAATGCAACTGGATAGGACTTTCTGTTATGATCCCTGTAGGTATGTAACTGGATAGAGCTTGCTGTGATGGTCCCTCCAGGTATGCAAATAGATAGGACTTGCTGTACGTATGTAACAGGATACGATTTGCTGTTATTCTGCCTGCATGTATGTACTGAAAAGGACCTGCTGGTACGGTCCCTGTTGATATGTAACTGGATATGACCGGCTGTTATGGTCCCTGTGGGTATGTAACCTGAGCGGAGCTGCTGTTATGGGCCCTGTACATATGTAACTGGAAAGCATCCGCTGTTATTCTCCCTGCAGGTATGTAATCTGAGCGGACCTCTTGTTACAGTAACTGTGGGAATGTTATCTTAGCGTACCTGCTGTTCTGGTCCCTGTAGCAGTGTAACTTGATCGGAACTGCTGTTATCGTCACTGATGATATGTCACTCGAGTGGACCTGCTGTTATGATCCCTGTAGGTATGCAACTTAAAAGGACGTGTTGTTAAGGTAACTGCTGGTATGTTACCGGATAGGAATTGCTGCTATGGTCCCTGTAGGTATGTAATAGGATCGGAGTCTAACTGTTGGTTTTCTTTTGCTCCAGCATTTCAGTGGTTTCTTGCTGTCGAGTCCTCACCGTTGTCTCACCTCTGTGGTTCTTTGATTGTTTGTGTTCACGGAGATGTTGCACTGATGAGTTAGGAGGCCTTCATGCGGACTGAACAAATCATTTGTCTAAATCGCGGCGGAAGTAAGGGCGAGGATTGTGGCCACGTAAAATCGATTTAAGCCCCCCAGTGGAAATCTTTCCACTGACCGTTCCAAGGCGGTTCTTCTGTGGCGATTTATTTATGTTGTTGTTTGTTACTTACTGTGTGTGTCACTTGTGTCTTTTAATTTTGGATGGCCATATGGCCATTTTGTGGGAAAGTAACTGTCCTTATGGCCTTGCTTTGTTTAGGTTTCCATTATGGTCTGGTCGCTTAATGTTTATATTTCTTTCCCTTTGGTGTCTTTGATGGGTGGAGTAATTTAATTGTATCGATTCCTGATCTTTTTTTTACTTCTACTTGCTGTTATTCTCCTATAGGTAAGTAACCTGAGCGAACTGTTGTTACAGTCTATGTAGGTATGTTACTTAATTGGACTGGCAGTTACTCTCCCTATAAGTATGTAACCTTAGTGGACCAGCTGTTATGGTCCCTGTAGGTATGTAACTGGATAGGACTTGCTGTTACGGTCCCTGTAGGTACGAAACCTGCGCGAACCGACTGGTATGGTCCGTGTACGTATGTAGCTGGATAAGACCGGTTGGCATGGTTTCTGAAGTCATGTAACTGGATAGGACCTGCTGTTATGGTCCCTATAGGTATGAAACCTGTTCGGACTGCCTGTTATGGTCCCTGAAAGTATGGTACTGGAAAGGACCTGCTGTTTATTTGTTTGATTTGAGGTTTAACGTCCCAATATAAAGGTCATTTTGCAGACGTTGCTTACAATTTTGTGGGACTTTTACCGGACATTGAGATGAAATGACATCCCAAGCCCTGCCACCCAAGGAAACCCAAAGGGTTTATAAGAATGAACGGTCCGACTTGCACCACTTTGCCTGGGCAGGCTTACATGTACACTCCATATTTTCAGTTCTGTGGTGTATTCTTTGCTTCCAAAGGATAACCATGATTATATTTAATGTCACTACAGTTGGTGTCTGGGAATATGTGGGGCCGTAAAAAGTCTCCCTGCCTACACCATAGTGTAGTTTATATTTTCTTGTCGCTTGGGATAATTGATTCCATTTCTGAATTTTGAAAATATTTGAGTGTCACTGATGAGGTCTAATTGTCCGAAACTAGTCTGGTCAAGAAAACATGTATAAACATATACATATATACCTTTAGGTACGTTACTGGATAGGACCTGCTGAAATTGTCCCTGTAGGTATGTAACCCCGGCGAACCTGCTGTTATGGTCCCTGTATGTATGTAACGGGAAAGGACATTCTGTTGTGATCCCTGTTCTTATGTAACTGAATAGAACCTGCTGTTATTCTCCCTGCAGGTATGTAACGTATGGAGACCTGCTGTTACAGTCCCTGTAGTAATGTTACCTTTGCAAACCTACTGTTAATGTCCCTGTAGCATTTTAACTCGATTGGTCCTGCTGTTATGTTCCCTGTGTAAGCTTTTTTATTGTCCCTGTAGGTATGTATCCTGGACAGACCTGCTGGCATGGTCCCTATAGGTAGATAGCCCTGACGTTATGGTCCTTATAGGTATGTAACTGGATAGGACCAGCTGTTATGGTCCCTGTTGGTATGTAACTGGATAGGATCTGCTGTTATGGTCCTTGTAGGTAATTAAGTGGATAGGACCTGTTATAATGGTCCCTGTAAGTATGCAATCTGAGCGGACCTGCTTTATTTGTCGCTGTAGGTATGCAAAAGGATAGAACTTGCTGTCATGTTGCCTGTGGGTATGTAGTCTGAGCGGTCTAGCTGGTATGGTACCTGTAGATATGTAAGTGGATAGAACATGTTGTTATAGTCCCGTAGGTACATGTATCTCACTGGATAAGACATTCTGATATGCTCCCTGCTATATATGACTGGAAAAGACATACTGTTATGCCCCTTGTAGGTATGTTACTGGATAGGGCTTGCTGTTGTTGTCCCCGTAGGTATGTAACTGGATAGGACCTGCTGGTATGGTCCCTGTAGGTATTTAACTGCGTAGGACTTGCTGTTTAATGCCCCTGTAGGTATGTTACGTGAGCGGACCTGCTGTTCTTGTACGGGTAGGTATGTAACTGGATAGGACCTGCTGTTATGGTACCTGAAATTATGTAAGCTGAACGGACCCGCTTTTTCTGTCCCTGTAAGTATGTATCCTGAGTGGACATGCTGTTATGTCCCTTTAGGTATATTACCTGTTAATGTCCCTGTAGGTATTTTACCTGAGCGGACCTGCTGTTCTTGTACCCGTAGGTATGTAACTGGATAGGACCTGCTGTTATGGTACCTGAAATTATGTAAGCTGAACGGACCCGCTTTTTCTGCCCCTGTAAGTATGTTTACTGAGTTGACATGCTGTTATGTCCCTGTTGGTATATAACCTGAGCGGACCAGCTGTTATGGCCTTGTTGAAATTTAACCAGAGCGGACCTGGTGTTATGGCCCCTGAAGGTATGTAACTGGATAGGACTTGTTGTTACGGTGCAGAAATGTAACTGGATAGGACTTACTGTTATGGTCCCGAAGTATGTAACAGAATAGGACTTGCTGTTATTGTTCTTTTAGGTATGTAAGTCAATAGGACCTGCTGTAATTGTCACTGTAGGTATGTTACAGTATAGGACCAGCTGTTATGGTCCCCGTAGGTATCTAACCTGAGCGGACCTGCTGTTATGATCCCGGTAGATATTAAACTGGATAGGATTTGTTGATAATTATATAAGCTGGTCGAACTCGCTGGTTTGGTCCCTGAAGATATGTAATCTGAGGGGACATGCTGTTATGGTACCTGTAGGTATGCAACATGAGCGGATCTACAGTTTTAGGTTCCTGTGGGTATGTATCTGCATAGACCCTGGTATTATGGTTCCTACCATTACGTAAGCTGGCCGGACATACTGTTATGCTCCCTGTAGGTATTAACATGTTCGGACCGCCTGTTACGGTTCCTTTAGGTACGTTACTGGATCGGACCTACGGTAATTGTCTCTGTAGGCATGTTTCCTGGACGGACCTGCTGTTATGATCCCTGTAGGTATGTCACTGGATAGGACTTGCTGTTATGGTCGCTGTAGGTATGTAAATGGAAAGGACCTGCTGTAATGATATCTGTACGTATGTAACTGAATAAAACCTGCTGTTATTCTCCCTGTAGGTATGTTACCTTAGCGGACCTGCTGTTACAGACCCTCTAGTAATGTTACCTTTGCACACCTGCTGTTATAGACCCTGTAGCAATGTAACTGGATTGGACCTGCTTTTTTCCCTGTAGGTATGTAACCTGGATGGATCTGCTGTTATGGTTCTCGTAGGTAGATAGGACCTGCCGTTATGGTCCCTGTAGCTATTAACATGTTCGGACCGCCTGTTACGGTCCCTTTAAGTACGTTACTGGATAGGACCTGCTGTAATTGTCCCTGTAGGTATGTAACCCCGACGAACCTGCTGTTATGGTCCCTGTAGGTATGTAACGAGAAAGGACATTCTGTTTTAATTCCTGTACTTATGTAACTGATAACCTGCTGTTATTCTCCTTGCCGGTATATAACCTATGGAGACCTGCTGTTAGTGTCCCTCTAGTAATGTTCATTTGCAAACCTGCTGTTAATGTCCCTGTAGCATTTTAACTGGACTGGCCCTGCTGTTATTTTCCCTGTGGTCATGTTTCTGAATAAGACTTTTTTATTGTCCCTGTAGGTATGTATCCTGGATAGACCTGCTGTCATTGTCCCTATAGGTGGATAGACCCTGACGTTATGGTCCCTATAGGTATGTAACTGGATTGGACCTGCTGTTATGGTCCCTGTTTATATGTAACTGGATATGATCTGCTGTTATGGTCCTTGTAGGTAATTAAGTGGATAGGACCTGCTATTATAGTCCCTGTACGTATGTTATCTGAGCGGACCTGCTTTATTTGTCCCTGTAGGTATGCAAAAGGATAGAACTTGCTGTCATTTTGCCTGTGGGTATGTAACCTGAGCGGTCTAGCTGTTATGGTTCCTGTAGGTATGTCAGTGGATAGAACCTGTTGTTATAGTCCCGTAGGTACATGTATCTGACTGGATTAGACCTTCCCTGCTATATATGACTGGCAAAGACCGGTTGATATGCTCCCTGTACGTATGTTACTGGTTAGGGCTTGCCGTTGTTCTCCCCGTAGGTATGTAACTGGATAGGTCCAGCTTGTATGGTCCATGGAGGTACTTAACTGGATAGGACTTGCTGTTTAATGTCCCTGTAGGTAGGTTACGTGAGCAGACCTGCTGTTCTTGTACGGGTAGGTATGTAACTGGATAGGACCTGCTGTTATGGTACCTGAAACTATGTTATCTGAAAGGACCCGCTTTTTCTGTCCCTGTAAGTATGTATCCTGAGTGGACATGCTGTTATGTCCCTGTAGGTATATAACCTGAACGGACCAGCTGGTATGGCCTTGTTTAAATTTAACCAGAGGGGACCTGGTGTTATGGCCCCTGAAGGTATGTAACTGGATTGGACTTGTTGTTATGGTGCAGATATATAACTGGATAGGACTTACTGTTATGGTCCCGAAGGTATGTAACAGAATAGGACTTGCTGTTATTGTTCTTTAAGGTATGTAAGTCAATAGGACCTGCTATTTGTTTGTTTGTTTGTTTGATTTGATTTGAGGTTTAACGTCCCCGTCAACACTGTAAAGGTCATTTTGGAGACGTTGCTTCCAATTTTGTGGGACTTTTACCCGACATTGAGATGAAATGACATCTCAAGCCCTGTCGCCCAATGAAATCAATAGGGTTTATTAACATGGACGGTCCGCCTCGCACCGCGATTCCTGGACAGGCTTAGATCCTCTAAACGGTTTACCAGTACTAGTGTGCGGGTCGGATTCAGCTCTGCGTGGAAGCATCACGCAGCCCATATATTTCTTCAAGCCCCTAGGGGCGGGTTACCGTATATGACCAGCTGTTATGGTCCCCGTAGGTATGTAACCTGAGCGGGCCTGCTGTTATGATCCCGGTAGATATTAATCTGGATAGGTTCTGTTGATAATGATATAAGCTAGTCGAATTCGCAGGTTTGGTCCCTGAAGATATGTAACCTGAGGGGACATGATGTTATGGTACCTGTAGGTATGCAACATGAGCGGATCTAAAGTGTTCAGGTCCCTGTGGGTTTGTAACTGCATATATTATGGTTCTTATCATTATGTAAGCTGGCCGGACATACTGTTATGCTCCCTGTAGGTATTAACATGTTCGGACCGCCTGATACGGTCCCTTTAGGTACGTTACTGGATCGGACCTACGGTAATTGTCTCTGTAGGAATGTATCCAGGGCGGCCCTGCTGTTATGACCCCTGTAGGTATGTAACTGGATAGGACTTACTGTAATGGTCGCTGTAGGTATGTAAATGGATAGGACCCGCTGTTATTTTCCCTGTACGGATGTAACTGAATAGAACATGCTGTTATTCTCCCTGTAGGTATGTTACCTTAGCGGACCTGCTGTTACAGACTGTCTAGTAATGTTACCTTTGCACACCTGCTGTTATGGACCCTGTAACTGGATTGGACCTGCTGTTTATGTTCCCTGTAGGTATGTAACCTGGATGGATCTGCTGTTATGGTTCTTGTAGGTAGATAGGACCTGCCGTTATGGTCCCTGTAGCTATTAACATGTTCGGACGCCTGTTACGGTCCCTTTAGGTACAAATAGGACCTGCTGTAATTGTCACTGTAGGTTTGTTATCCCGGGCAACCTGCTGTTATTGTCCCAGTATGTATGTAACAGAAAAGGACATTCTGTCATGATCCCTGTACTTATATAACTGAATAGAACCTGCTGTTATTCACCCTGCAGATATGTAACCTATGGAGACCTGCTGTTACAGAACCCCTAGTAATGCTACCTTTGCAAACCTGCTGTTAATGTCCCTGTAGCATTTTAACTTGATTGGCCCTGCTGTTATGTTCCCTGTGGGAATGTATCTGAATAAGACTTTTTTATTGTCCCTGTAGGTATGTATCATTGACAGACCTGCTGTCATGGTCCCTATATGTAGATAGACCCTGACGTTATGGTCCCTGTTGGTATGTAACTGGATAGGATCTGCTGTTATGGTCCTTGCAGATAATTAAGTTGATAGGACCTGCTATCATGGTCCCTGAGCGGTTTAGCTGTTATGGTACCTGTAGGTATGTAGGTGGATAGAACCTGTTGTTATAATTCCGTAGGTTCATGTATCTGATTGGATAAGACATTCTGATATGTTCCCTGCTATATATGACTGGCAAAGACCTGTTGTTATGCTCCCTGTACGTATGTTACTGGATCGGGCTTGCTGTTGTTGTCCCCGCAGGTATGTGACTGAATAGGACCGGATGGCATGGTCCCTGGAGGTATTTGACTGGATAGGACTTGCTGTTAATGCTCCTGTAAGTATGTTACCTGAGCGGACCTGCTGTTTTTGTACCAATAGGTATGTAACTGGATAGAAACTGCTGTTATGGTACCTGAAATTATGTAAGCTGAACGGATCCGCTTTTTCTGTCCCTGTAAGTATGTATCCTGAGTTGACATGCTGTTATGGTCCCTGTAGGTATATAACCTGAGCGGACCAGCTGTTATGGCCTTGTTGGTATATAACCAGAGCGGACCTGGTGTTATGGCCCCTGTAGGTATGTAACTGGATAGGACTTGCTGTTATGGTGCAGAAATGTAACTGGATAGGACTGAACAAATTATTTGTCTAAATCGCGACGGAAGTAAGGGCGAGGATTGTGGCCACGTAAAATCGATTAAAGCCCCCCAGTGGAAATCTTCCACTGACCGTTCAATGGCGGCTCTTCTGTGGCGATTTATTTATGTTGTTGTTTGTTACTTACTGTGTGTATCACTTGTGTCTTTTAATTTTGGATGGCCATATGGCCATTTTGCGGGAAAGTAACTGTCCTTATGGCCTTCGTTTGTTTAGGTTTCCATTATGGTCTGGTCGCTTAATGTTTGTATTTCTTTCCCTTTGGTGTCTTTTATGGGTGGAGTAAGTTAATTGTATCAATTCCTGATTTTTGTTTTACTTCTACTTTGCTGTTATGGTCCTGAAGGTATGTAATAGTATAGGACTTGCTGTAATTGTCGCTGTAGGTATGTTACAGTATAGGACCAAATGTTATGGTCCCTGTCAGTATGTAACCTGAGCGGACCTGCTGTAATGATCCCGGTAGATATTTAACTGGATAGGACATGTGGATAATTATATAAGCTGTGGATATGTAACTGCATAGACCCTGCTTTTACGGTCCCTGCCATTATGTAAGCTGGCCGAAAATGCTGTTATGGTCCCTGGAGGTGTTAACATGCTCGGACCGCCTGTTACGGTCCCTTTAGGTGCGTTACTGGATAGGACCTACGGTGATTGTCTCTTTAGGTATGTATCCTGGGCGTACCTGATGTTATAATTCCTGTAGGTATGTAACTGGATAGGACTTGCTGTAATGGTTACTGTAGGTTTGTTAATTGATAGGACCTGCTTTTATGATCCCTGTACGTATCTAACTGAAAAGAACCTGCTGTTAGTCTCCCTGTATGTAGGTTACCTGCTGCTACAGACCCTCTAGTAATGTTAACTTTGCACACTTGCCTTTATGGTCCCCGTAGCAATGTGACTGGATTGGACCTGCTGTTATGTTCCCTGTAGGTATGTAACCTGGATGGATCTGCTGTTATGGTCCTTGTAGGTAGATAGGACCTTCCGTTATGGTCCCTGTTGGTATGTTACTGGATAGGACCTTCTGTTATGGTCCTTGTTGGTATGTAACTGGATACGACCTGCTGTTATGGCCCTTGTAGGTATGTAACTGGATAGAACCTGCAATTATTGTTACTGTAAGTATGTAACCTGAGCGGACCTTCTGCATTGGCCCCTTTAATTATGTAAATGGATAGAACTTGCTATCATGTTCCCTGTAGGTATTTAGCCTAAGCGGTTTTGCTTTTATGGTACCTGTATGTATGTAATCGGATAGGACCTGTTGTTATAGTCCCATGGCTATTTAACGGGACATTCTGATAGGTTCCCTGCTACAGGTGACGGAAAAAACCCACTGTTATGCTCCCTGTACGTATGTAACTGGATAGGTCTTGCTGTTGTTGTTCCCGTAGGTATTAAACTGGATAGGACCCACTGTTATGGTTCCTTCCTTTATGTTAGCTGAGCGGACATGCTGTTACGCTCCCTGTAGGTATGTCGCCTTTTCGGAACACCTGTTATGGTCCTTGTTGGTATGTAACTGGATAGGATCTGCTGTTATGGTACCTGTAGGTAATTAGGTGGATAGGACCTGCTATAATGGTCCATGTACGTATGCAATTAGAGCGGACCTGCATTATTGGTCCCTGTTGGTGTGAAACTGGATAGAAATTGCTGTCCTGTTGCCTGTGGGTATGTAGCCTGAGCGGTCTTGCTGTTATGGTACTTGTAGGTATTAAGTGGATAGTACCTGTTGTTATAGTCCCGTAGGTACATGTATCTGGCCGGATAAGACATTCTGATATGTGCCCTGCTATATATGACTGGACAAGACCTGCTGTTATGCTCCCTGTACGTATGTTACTGGATAGGGCTTGCTGTCGTTGTCCCCGCAGGTATGTAACTGGAAAGGACCTGCTGGTATGGTCCCTGTAGGATTTTTAACTGGACAGGACTTGCTGTTAATTACCCTTTAGGCATGTTACCTGTGCGGACCTGTCGTTCTGGTACCCGTAGGTATGTAACTGGGTAGGACCTGCTGTTATGGTATTGAAATTATATAGCTGAACGGACCTATTTTTCTATCTCTGTAAGTATGTAACCTGAGCGGACATGCTGTTATGTTCCCTAGAGGTATATTACCTGAACGGACCAGCTGTTATTGTTGGTATTTAACCAGAGCGGACCTGGTGTTATGGCCCCTGTAGGTATGTACATGTAACTGAATAGGACTTGCTGCTATGGTGCAGAAATGTAACTTGATAGGACTTGCTGTTATTGTCCTGAAGGTATGTAATATGATAGGAATGCTGTTATTGTCCTTTTAGGTATGTAAGTCAATAGGACCTGCTGTAATTGTCGCTGTAGGTATGTTACAGTATAGGAGCAGATGTTATGGTCCTTGTAGGTATGTAACCTGAGCGGACATGCTGCTATGATCCCGGTAGATATTTAACTGGATAAGACCTGTGGATAATTAAATAAGCTGATCGAACTTGCTGGTTTGGTCCCTGTATGTATGTCACCTGAGGGGACATGCTGTTATGATACTTTAGGTATGCAACCTGAGCGGATCTAAAGTTTTCAGGTCCATGTGGGTATGTAATTGAATAGACCCTGCTATTATGGTCCCTGCCATTATGTAAGCTGGCCGGACATGCTGTTATGGTCCCTGTTGGTATTAACATGTTCGGACCGCCCGTTACGTTCCCTGTAGGAACGTTACTGGATAGGACCTACGGTAATTGTCTCTGTAGGTGTGTATCATGGGAGGACGTGCTGTTATGGTCCCTGTAGGCATGTTACTGGATAGGACTTGCTGTAATGGTCGCTGTAGGTATGTAAATGGATAGGACATGCTGTTATGATCCCTGTACGTATGTAACTGAATAAAACCTGCTGTCATTCTCCCTGTAGGTATGTTACCTTAGCGGACCTGCTGTTACAGACCCTCTAGTAATGTTACCTTTGCACACCTGCTGTTATAGACCCTGTAGCAATGTAACTGGATTGGACCTGCTTTTTTCCCTGTAGGTAAATAACCTGGATGGATCTGCTGTTGTGGTCCTTGTAGGTAGAAAGGACCTGCCGTTATGGTCCCTGTAGCTATTAACATGTTCGGACCGCCTGTTACGGTCCCTTTAGGTACGTTACTGGATAGAACCTGCTGTAATTGTCCCTGTAGGTATGTAAACCCGACGAACCTGCTGTTATGGTCCCTGTATGTATGTAACGGGAAAGGACATTCTGTTGTAATTCCTGTACTTATGTAATTGATAGCCTGCTGTTATTCTCCCTGCAGGTATGTTATCTTAGCGAACCTGCTGTTACAGGCCCTCTAGTAATGTTACCTTTGCACACCTGCTGTTATGGTCCCTGTAGCAATGTTACTGGATTGAACCTGCTGTTATGTTCACTGTAGGTATGTAACCTGGATGGATGTGCTGTTATGGTCCTTGTGTGTAGATAGGAACTGCCGTTATGGTCCCTGGCGGTATGTTACTGGTAGGACCTGCAGTTATGGTCCCTGTTGGTATGTAGCTGGACAGGACCTGCAATCATGGTCTCTGTACGTATGTAACCTGAGTGGACCTTCTGCATTGGCCCCTTTAGTTATGTAACTGGATAGAACTTGCTATCATGTTCCCTGGAGGTATTTAGCCTCAGCGGTTTTGCTTTTACGGTACCTGTAGGTATGCAATTGGATAGGACCTGATGTTATAGTCACATAGCTATCTAACTGGATTTTCTGATATGTTCCCTGCTATATGTGACTGAAAAACTGCTATTGACAACTTTGCTTCCCTCTTTAATTGCACGCCGGTGGGTCAACCTCAGATTCTATGACGGTTCCAACGTAAAGGCTTATTGAGAATTGGAGAGATCTAATTTAAGGTAATGTTGGTTGGTGCCTGATGCTCTACCTTTGGTCGGGCCCATCGGAGTCTAACTGTTTGTTTTCTTCTGCTCCAGCATTTCAGTGGTTTCTTGCTGTCGAGTCCCCACCGTTGTTTCATCTCTGCGGTTGTTTATTTGTGTTCACGGAGATGTTGCACTGATGAGTTAGGGGGCCTTCATGCGGACTGAACAATCATTTGTCTAAATCGCGACGGAAGTATGGGCGAGGATTGTGGCCACGTAAAATCGATTTAAGCCCCCAGTGGAATTTGTTTCCGCTGACTGTTCCAATGCGGTTTTTCTGTCGCGGTTTATTTTTGTTATTGTTTGTCTTTGAGTGTTTGTGTCGCTTATATTATTTTATTTTGGATACATATTGGCCATTTTGACGGAAAGTAACTGTCCTATTGGCTCTCCGCTATTGATGTTTCCATTAGGTCTGTTTGTGTTTCTTTCCCTTTGGTGTCTCTGATGGGAGCTGTGGGTTGATTGTATCGATTCCTGATCATTGCCTCCACTTCTATTTTTCCTGTTATTGTCGCTGTAGGTATGTAACATGAGCGTATCTGCCGTTTTGGTACTTGTAGGTATATTATCTGAGCGGACATGCTATTATAGACTCTGTAGGGACGTTACATTAGCGTACCTGCTTTTATGGTCCCTGTATGTATGTAACTATATAGGACCTGCTGTTACGGTCCCTGTAATGATGTTTGGCCCAGCGGGCCTGCTGTTGTGGTACCTGTAGGTAGGTAACATGAGCGGACATGCTTTTATGGTCCCTGTAGGTATGTAACCTGAGCGGACCTTCAGGTATGTTACTGGATAGGACCTGCCTATATGTTCCTGTAGGTATGAAACCTGGGCGGAACCGCTATTAGGGTCCCTGTAGGTATGTGATAGGATTGGACTTGCTATAATGGTCACTGTGGTTATGTAACTTGATATGACCTGCTGTTATGTTCACTGTTCGTATGTGACTTGATATGATCTACTATTATTATTCCTGCAGGTATGTATCCTTAGCGGACCTGCTGTTACAGTCCCTCTAGTAATGGTACCTGAGCGGACCTGCTGTTATGGTCCCTGTATCATTGTAACTATGCAAAGCCTTTTCAAAATTTTATAGACGTCATTGAAAATGCAAAGTTGGACTTAAATCTCGTCTGCAACAAGGTTTATTGGAATTCGAATTTTAGGGTGTCTTAATATATAAATTCAGAAAAATATATAAATGCAATGACTTCACCCAATTTCGTAAAATCATTCTTCGATATAAAAAGATAGGGTACAACATAAATGTTATACGACATACTGCATGCATGATAGTTAACCCAATCACGGTTGACAACTTTGCTTCCCTCTTTAATTGCACGCCGGTGGGTCAGGCCTCAGATTATACGAGGACTGTTCAAATATGAATGCAACTAAGCACATTAAAATGACTCCGTGATAGATTTCGATGAAAAATTTATTTTGTCCCCTCAAAGTATTCCCCTTTAACAGATATACAAACTTTCAGTCTTCTGATCCAATCATTGAATGCATTTAAATAATAATAATACTAATAATAATCGACCTTATTTATAGAGGGTAACACATTTAGTACTAGTACTAATCTTCCATGTGGCCCTCTTTTCCTGGGTAGAAACCAGTACTGAGCAATGTGGATAAAGTCTCTTGCTCAAGGAAACAACACATGCCGCATGTGAGGATCGAACCCGATACCTCTCGATCTCAAATCCGATGCTTTTACCACTGCACCACTGCGTTCCACTGGTAGTCTTTTCGAGGTATAATATGAAGGCACTGGAATATTGCAGAACCGAGGTGTTTGCGCTGTACAAATTTTCGACCAGAAAGGTATTTTTCAGCCGCGGGAACAAAAAAAAAAGTCACACGGGGCAAGGTCAGGGGAATTCGGGGGGTGAGGGAGTTCAATAACCTTTTCCTGCTTCCGATAGTCTTGCACAATAAACGCCTTGTGCGATGACGCATTGTCATGTAGCAACCTGACATTGGCCAAACCAGTTGCGGGTCTTCGTTCTTTGAAATATTTCTTCAATTTTCGAAGAACTTTATTCTTGTAAAACTTCGCATTTACAGATTTGCCTTTAGGCACAGCAACCTGAATAGCAGGGCCCTGATTTGAAAAGAATATGGCATACATTACCTTCTTGACGCTCATGCTCCGCTTTGCAATGCATGGTCTTTTGCAATACTTTGTTGTCCATATTTTGTTCTGATTCTTTCGTTTTGGCTCAAAAAAGTGAACCCATGTCTCGTCACCTGTGACGACATTAGCGAAAGACAGTGCATTGTAATTTGGAAACTTTTTAAGCAACTTCTTGGCGCACTGAACGCGTGTCTTTTTCTGCTCATCTGTCAACAGATGGGGAATCCATCTAGCACAGATCTTTCTCATTTTCAAATCCCGTTTCAGAATTGTATGAGCTGCTCCTAATGAGATGCCAACCATACTAGCTATTTGCCTAGTGGTGTATCGTGCATCGGTAGCAACTATTTCTTTCACTCTAGCAACCATCTTGGCAGATGTTGCTTTTTTCGGCCGACGATCATGTGGTGCATCTTCTGTTGAGCCTAGCCCACAGCTGAATTTCTTACACCAACGAAAAACTGTCGGAAAAGACATTTTATTATGCCCATAAACCGAACACATTTCATCAAAAATGTCTTTGCACCGTATACCATGAATACACCGATTCTTATTATAGGATCGTATTTCAACGGCGTACTTTGACCTTCTTCAAACCATGTTTTGTATTTGTATACAAGTGTAGACAGTGTTTATCGAACGATATACATGGCTAAAGTGAACGGATTTTAACAGGTTTGGTATCAATGTATAGGTAAAATGTTTTTCTACGCTGTGATATTTATTTTCCAGGTGCGTTTCGCATTAGTGCATGAGAAAACGTTTTACTTGCATTCATATTTGAACAGTCCTCGTATGACGTTTCCAGCGTAAAGTTTTACTGAGAATTAGAAAGTATCTAATTTTATGCAATGCTGGTTGGTGCCTGATGCTCTGTCTCTGGTTTGGTCCATCGTAGTCTAACCGTTGGTCTTCTTTTGCTCCAGCATTTAAGTGGTTTTTTGCTGTCGAGTCCTCACCTATGTTTCATCTCTGTGGTTGTTTGATTTTTTTATTCACGGCGATTTTGCACAGATGAGTTAGGAGACCTTCATGCGGACTCAACAAATTATTGTCTGAACCTTAACGGAAATAAGGGCGAAGATTGTGGTCATGTAAAATCGATTTAAGCCAACCCCACCCCCCAAGTGGAATTCGTTTCAATGACCGTTCCCAGGCGGTTCTGCTGTCGCGGTTTATTTTTGTTTGTCTTTGAGTGTGTGTATTGCTTGCATTATTTTGTTTTGGATAGCCATTTGACCATTTTGTGGGAAAGTAACTTGGCTTTCTGCTATTGATTTTTCCATTAGGGTTAAGTTGTTTCATGTTCGTGCTTCTTTCCCTTTTGTGTCTCTGATTGGAGCTGTGGGTTAATTGTATCGATTTCTGGTCATTGCTTCCGTTATCGTCCCTCTAGGTATATAGCGGGATAGAAATTGCTAACATATGTAACAGGATAGAACTTGCTGTTATGGTCCCTGTAGGTAGATAACACGATAGGACTTGCTGTTATGGTCCTTGTAGATAGATAACCTGAGTGAATCAGCTGTTACTGCCCCCTCAGGTTTGTAACTTGACCAAAAGTTATGGTCCTAGTAGGTAAGTTACATGAGTTAACCTGCTGTTATGGCCCCTGTATGTAACTGGTTAGGACTTGTCGCAGTGGTCCCTGTAAGTATGTAACCGGAGCCGACCTGCTGTTATGGTCCCTGTTTGGATGATGCAGGAACGGCAGTTATGGTCCCTGTAGGTATGTAAATGGATAGGTCCTGCGGTAACGGTTCCTGTAGATATGTAACATGTTCAGATCGCCTGTTATGATCCCTTTAGGTATGCTACTGGATAGTACCTGCTGTTATTGTCCCTGTAGGCATGTATCCTGGGCGGAATTGCTGTTATGGTCCTTGTAAGTATGTAACTGGAAAGGACCTACTCTAATGGCCAATGAAGGTATCTAACAGGATAGGCACTTGTCCCTCCTATTTTAGAACCTGAGAGGACCTGCTGTTATGGTCTCTGTAGGTCTATTACTGTATAGGACTTGCTGTCATGGTCGCTGTACTGCTGTTATGGTCCCTTTATGTGTGTTACTGGATAGGACCTGCTGTTATAGTACCCGTAGATTTGTATCCTGAGCGGATATGTTGTTATTGTCCGGGTAGGTATGTGACCTGAACGGATCTGCTGTTATGGTCCCTGTAGGTATGTACTTGATAGGACCAGCTGTAATGATTCCTTTCATTATGTAAGCTGAGCAGACCTGTTGCTATGCTCCTTGTAGGTATTTAAACTGTTCGGACCGCCTTTATGGTCCCTTTAGGAATGTTACAGATTAGGACTTCTGTAGTTGTCCCTGTAGGTATGTAACCTGGACTGGCTGTCATTGCGGCCGTATGTAAGTAACACAAGCGAACCTGCTATTTTGGTCCCTGTAGGTATGTAATCTGAACTGAAATGCTGTTATAGTCCCAGCAGGGAGTGAGTGAGTGTTTGAGTTTTATGCCCCACCAACAGCTAAGGTCATACGGAGACGGACCTCGGTTTAAAGACTCATCCGAAAGTCTTGAGAAGCCCGGGATCGATCCTGCGATCCCCGGTTTACAAGGCGAGTAGCGTAACCGCTAAACCACGGAGGCTTCTAGTCCCTGCATGGACGTAGACTTAGCGTACCTGTTGTTATGTTCCGTATTGGTATGTAACTGGATAGCTTGTTTGTTTGATTGGGGTTTAACGTCCCCGTCAACACTTTATAGGTCATGTGGAGACGTTGCTTCCAATTTTATGGGATGTTTACCCGACATTGAGATGAAATTACATATCAAGACCTGTCGCCAATGAAACCAATGGGGCTTATAAGCATGAGCGGTCCGACATGCGCCGCTTTGCCTGGGCGAGCTTAGATCCTCTAAGCGGTTTACCAGTACTCGTGTGCGGTCGGATTCAGGTGTAGCTGGACAGCATTGCTGTTATGGTCCCGGTATTGATGTAAACTCAGCGGACCTTCTTTTGTTCTCCCTGAAGGTATGTAACATGAGCGGCCATGCTGTTATTGTCCCTGTACGTATGTAACCTTTGCGGACCTGCTGTAATGGTCCCTGTAGGTATTTAACCTGAGCGGACCTGGGGTATGGTCACTGTAGGCATCTAACAGGATAGGGCCTGTTGTTATGTTCTCTGTATGTATGTCCCTGCAGGTATGTAACTGGATAGAACTTGCTGTTATGTTCCCTGTAGGTATGAAACAAGACGGAACTTGCTGTTATTGTCCCTGTAGGTATTTAATTGAATAGGACCTGCTGTTAAGGTCCCTGTAGATATGTAACTGAATAGGACCGGCTGTTATGGTCCCTGTAGGTATGCAATCTGAGCTGATATGCTGTTATTGTCCGTGTACATATGTAACTGGATAGCACCTGCTGTTATTCTCGGTGCAGGTATGTAACCTGAGCTGACCTCAAAGGGATAGGACTTGCTGTAATTGTCCTATAGTTAGGTAACCTGAGCGGAACTCTTGTTAAGGTCCCTGTCCCAGCTCTGGGTGGAAGTAGTATGCAGTCTAATCGATTTCTTCAAGCCTCGATGGGCGGGGCGGTAGGAACTGCTGTAATTATCCATGTAGGTTATGTTACATATCTACAGGGACCTTAACACTGTCGAAAACTTCCACTTATTTAAAGATCAGCTTGATCGCATTAAGTCTCAGAATAAGGGTAAAAAACTTCCTGCAGTACATGTCTTAGGCGACTTCAACTTCAGAGAGATTGTTTGGCCAGTTAGGCTCAGCAAACAAGGCACGATGCTGAGTCCGTCAGAGGGACAGGTGTTGGTCGACATCATGAATGATCATGGCTTGGAACAGGTTGTTGACTTCCCTACTCGAGATAGAAACACTTTGGATTTGATTCTTACAACTTTGCCAGGACAGTTTGGGGATATTCAATCCCCGGACAAACTAAGTGATCATGATATTGTCTCTGGATTTTTGAAAATCTTCATACCACCTATAAAGAAACCTCGTAGAAAGGTGTACTTATATCAAAAGGGTGACTATGAAACTATGAGGAAGGATGCCCTAAAATTTGCAAGAGAGAAATACTTTAATGGTCATTCAGACGCTCGGTCTGTCCAGGAGAACTTTGATTTGATAAAGTCTTTCATTCAAGCTTCGTCCGAAAATCATATCCCCTCCAAAACTAGCAGGTCTGTATCTTCAATTCCTTGGATCACACCAGAAATAAGAAGAAAAATTCGGAGGAGAAATAAGATTCATGCTAAGGCAAAAAAGTCGGGAAGTGGTAAACTCAGAGCAAAATTTGAAAACTTGAGACGAGAAATTAAAAATGACATCAAAAATCAGCACGATCAGTATGTAAATAACTTGGTAGGTGATGTAAAGGCGAATCCCAGAGACTTCTACAGATATATCAATAGCCAGAAGAAAGATAGGCAAGGTATCCCACCCCTTAATAAAAGAGGAGGGAACGGGGTCGCTGAATCGGACTCTGAAAGGGCAGAGGAACTGGTTGGTCAATTCAATGATGCATTTAATAAAACTGAGTTCAACGAGGTTCCATTGACTGGAAGATCGGCCCCTTTCATGGAAAATATTGTTGTATCCTCTGCGGGAGTGATCAAATTACTTAAAGGCTTGAACCCTTCTAAAGCTTTAGGGCCTGATGAGCTTCATCCTAGAGTCCTGAAGGAACTAGCAAACGAGTTAGGTCCAGTTTTTGCTCATCTTTTCCAACAATCTCTCGATACGGGTGAAATTCCCAAAGAATGGCTCCTAGCGAACATCTGTCCACTTTTCAAAAAAGGGGACAGGGCTCTTGCCCGTAATTATCGCCCGGTGTCACTGACCTGTGTTCTATGTAAATTGCTTGAACACATAGTCTGCTCAAACATCATGGCCCACTTGGATGAACATAAACTTTTGTCAGACAGACAACATGCATTTAGGAAAAGGCATAGTTGCGAAACTCAGTTGAGCACGGTTATTAATGACTGGGCAAAAATCCTGGACAAAGGGGGGCAGGTGGACACATTTATTCTGGACTTTGAGAAGGCTTTTGACACCCCTCCTCATGAACTACTTAAATCCAAATTATTTGGTTATGGAATTGGTGGGAAGACTCTTAAATGGATAGATTCCTTCCTTTGCTACAGAAAACAGCGTGTTGTTGTTAATGGTGAATCTTCAGTATGGGCGCCAGTTTTGTCTGGAGTCCCACAAGGGACCGTTCTTGGTCCTCTATTGTTCTCCCTGTACATCAATGATATTTCCACTGATATTGACTCAGAAATAAGACTGTTCGCAGATGACTGTGTTTGTTACCGGGAAATTAGAGATACAGATGACTCACTGAAACTTCAGGCTGACATAGATAGATTAGGATGTTGGGCCAGAAAATGGGGCATGAGATTTCAACCAGTTAAATGCAATATTATGCAGATAACAAGGAAGAGATCTAATAAAGTTGAGGCTTCTTACACCTTAGAGGGAACGGTCCTCGAAAATGTGAATTCCATTAAATACCTTGGTGTGACAATCACTCACGATTTGAGATGGAATACACACATTAGCAATATGTGTACAAAGGCGAATAGAACTCTTGGTTTCCTGAGGCGAAATCTTCATCAGTGTCCTCAGGATGTGAAAGAAACAGCATACAGGGGACTTGTTCGCCCAATCTTGGAATATGGTAGTTGCATCTGGGACCCAAGCGGAGTGGTCCTAAATGAAGAAATTGAAAAAGTTCAGAATAGAGCTGCTAGATTTGTAACTGGAAATTATTGCTTTGAAACTGGGAGCATGACTGGAATTCTAGGAAAATTAAGATGGGAGTCTCTAAAGAAAAGGAGAAGAGACAGTAGGCTCATACTCTTATACAAAGGTCTAAAGGGTGCTGCCAGCATTCCAACAGATGACCTTGTTCCCCCAGCTAGGCATTGTAGAAAACACCATTCAATGACGTTTCAGACCCTTACTGCAAGAACGGATATTTATAAAGAATCGTTTTTCCCCCGAACCATTAGAGATTGGAATGCCCTTCCCGATTCTATTATTTTGACGGCTGAAGGTGCTGAGGATTGTGTAGCTAAGTTTACATCTTTGGTTAGAGCTAGGGACTAACTTCCCATATCACAGGTCCTGGTGTATGAATGTCATTTGACGTGTCACCAGTAACAATTCTGATTCTGATTCTGATTCTGTAGGTATGTAACCTGGGCGGACCTGCTGTTATGGTTACTGTAGGTCTCTTACTGGATAGGACCTGCCGTTATGGTCCCTGTAGGTACGTAAATGGACAGGACATGCTGTTGTGGTCCCTGTACTTTTGTACCCTAAGCGGACCTGCTGTTATGGTCCCTGAAGGTATGTAACTGGAACTTGCTAGGTACGTAAATAGATAGAACTTGCTGTTATGGTCCCGGTAGGTATGTACCCTGAGCGGTCCTGCTGTTCTGGTACCTGTAGATATGTAAGTGTATAGGACCTGCAGTTATGGTACCTGTACTTATGTAAGCCGAGCGGACCTACTTTTTCTGTCTCTGTAGGCATGTAACCTAAGCGCACATGTTGTTATGGCCCCTGTAGGTATATAACCTGAGCGGACCAGCTGTTATGGTCCCTGTAGGTATTTAACCAGACCGGATTTGGTGTTATGGACTCTGTAGGTACGTAAATGGACATGACATGCTGTTATGGTCCCTGTACTTATGTACCCTAAGCGGACCTGCTGTTATGGTCCCTGAAGGTATGTAACTGGAACTTGCTACCATGGTCCAAGAAGGTAACTAGCCTGATTGTCCTTGTTCGTACCGCCTGTTACTGGATATGACTTGCTGTGATGGTCCCTGTAGGTATGTTACCTGAGCGGACCTGCTGTATTGGTCGCTGTAGGTATGTTACTGGATAGAACTTGATGTCATGTTCCCTGTAGGTATATAGAATGAGCGGTCTTGCTGTTATGGTACTTGTTGGTATGTAATTGGATAGGACCTGTTGTTATAGTCCAGTAGGTATCTAACTGGATAAAACTTTCTGATATGTTCCCTGCTATATGTGACTGGAAAAAACTGCTGTTATGCTCCCTGTACGTATGTTACTGGAAAGGACCCGCTGTTGTTGTCCCTGTAGGTATGTAACTTGATAGGACCTGCTGTTATGCTCCCAGTAAGTATTTAACTGGATAGGACTTGCTGTTATGGTCCCGGTAGGTATGTACCCTGAGCGGACCTGCTGTTCTTGTACGGGTAGGTATGTAAGTGTATAGGACATGCTGTTATGGTACCTGTAATTATGTAAGGCGAGCGGACCTGCTTTTTCTGTCTCTGTAGGCATTTAACCTGATCGCACATGTTGTTATGGTCCATGCAGGTAAATAGCCTGAGCGGACCAGCTGTTATGGTCCCTGTAGGTATTTAACCAGAGCGGGCCAGGTGTTAAGGTCCCTCTAGGTATGTAACTGGATAGGACTTGCTGTTATTGTGCAGAAATTGAAACGGATAGGACTTGCTGTTGTTGGTCCTGACGGTATTTAACAGGATAGGACTCGCTGTTATTGTCATTTAAGGTAGGTAACAGAATAGGACCAGCTGTTATGGTCCATGTAGGTATGTAACCTGAGCGGACCTGCTGTTATGGTCCCTGTAGGTATGTTACTGCAAAGACCATTCTGTAATGATTCCTGTCATTATGTAAGTTGGCCTGATCTGCTGTTATGTTGCCTGTAGGTGTGTTACATGGTCAGTGTGCCTGTTACGGTCCCTTTAGGAACGTTACTGGCTAGGACCTCTGTAATTGTCCCTGTGCGAATATCACCTGGACGGACCTGCTGTTATGGTCCCTGTTGGTATGTAACTGGACAGGACTTGCTGTAATGGTCGCTGCAGGTATGTAACTGAATAGGATCTGCTGTTGTTCTCTCTGTAGGTATGTAACCTTAGCGTAATTTCTGTTACAGTCCCTCTAGTAATATAACCTTAGCAACTCTGCTGGTTTGGTCCCTATAGCAGTGTATCTGGATTGGACCTGCTGTTATGCTCCCTTTAGGTATGTTCTCTTTAGGTGATGATCCATGTAGGTATGTTTCTGGCTAGGACTTGCCGTTGTGGTCCCTGAAGGTATGTAAGCGGAGCGGACCTGCTGTGATCGTACCGTATGGTTGTAGCAGGACAGAACCGGCTGTTATTGTCCCTGTAGGTATGTTACTGGATATGACCTGCTGAAATGATCCCTGTAGGTATTTAACCTGTTCGAGCCGCCTGTTATAGTTCTTTAAAGAATGTTACTGGGTAGGACCTGCTGTCATTGTCCCTGTAGGTATGTCACCTCGGCGGACCTGCTGTTATGGTCCTTGTAGGTATGTAACTGGATAGGACTTGTTGTAATGGTAATTGTATGTAAGTAACTGGATATGAACTGTTGTAATGGTCCCTATGAATTTGTAACTGGATAGAAGATGCTGGTATGGTCCCTGTTCGTTTCTAACCTAAGCGGACATACCGTTATGTTCCCTGTAGGTCTGTAACTGGATAGGACTTGCTGTCATCGTCCAAGTAAGTGTGTAGCTTAAGCTGCCCTGCTGTTGTGGTTCCTGTTAGTATGTAACTGGATAGGACCTGCTCTTATGGTCTCTGTAATTAAGTAAGCTGAGCGGACCTGCTGGTTTGGTCCCTGGAGGTATGTTACATGAACGGACCTGCTGTTATGGTCCGGGTAGGTATGTAACTGGATTGGACCAGCTGTTATGGTTCATTTCTTTACGTAAGCTGATCGGAACTGCTGTTATTCTCCCTGTAGGTATGTAGCCTCTTCGGACCACATGTTATGGTCCCTATAGGTATGTTTCTGGATAGGACCTGCTGTAATTGTCTCTATAGGTGTGTACCCTTAGCGGTCCTGCTGTTATGGTCTCTGTATATAGACTTGCTGTTATTGTCGCTGCCGTATGTATGACCTGCTGTTTTGGTCCCTGTAGATATGTAGTCTGAGCAGACATGCTGTTATAGTCTCTGTTGGGGCGTTACCTTAGCGTACCTGCTTTTATGGTCCCTGTAGGTATATGGCCAGATAGGACCTACTTTTACGGTCCCTGTAATGATGTAAGCAGACCTGTTGTTGTGGTCCTTGAAGGTACATAACATGAGCGGACATGCTTTTACGGTTCCTGTAGGTATGTAACCTCAGCGGACCTGCTGTTATAGTCCCTGTAGGTATGTAACTGGCTAGGACTGCTGTTTTGTTCCCTGCAGGCATGTAACTGGATAGGACTTGCTGTTATGTTCCTGTAGGTATGTAATCTACGCGGACCTGCTGTTAGGGTCTATGTAGGTATGCACTTGGATAGGACTTGCTATAATGGTCACTGTGGGTATGTAACGGGATATGCCCTGCTGTTATGTTCCCTGTACGTATGTGACTGGATACGACCTGCTGTTATTGTAACCTTAGCGGACTTGCTGTTACAGTTCCTCCGGTAATGGTACCTAAGCGGACATGTGTTATGGTCCCTGTAGCAGTGTAACTGGATCGGACCTGCTGTTATCGTCCCTGTAGGTATGTAACGGGATAGGAATTGCTGCCATATGTAACAGGATAGAACTTGCTGTTATGGTCCCTGTAGCTAGATAACACTATATGACTTGCTGTTATGGTCCTTGTAGGTAGATAACCAGAGTGAACCAGCTGTTACTGTTACCTCAGGTTTGTAACTGGACCTGCTGTTATGGCCCGTGTAGGTATGTTACTGGTTAGGACTTGCCGCTATGGTCCCTGTAAGTATGTAACCGGAGCCGACCTGCTGTTATTGTCCCTGTTTGAATGATACAGGAAAGTACCGGCTGTTATGGTCCCTGTAGGTATGTTTATGGATAGGTCCTGCTGCAGTGGTCCCTGTAGATGTAACCTGCTCAGATCACCTGTTATGGTCATTTTATGTATGTTACTGGTGGACCTGCTGTTACAGTCCTTGTAGGTATGTAACTGGAAAGAACTTACTCTAATGGTAATTGTAGGTGTGCAACTGGATAGGACCTGGTCCCTGTTCGTTTATAACCCGAACGGACCTGCTGTTTTGGTCCCTGTAGGTCTATTACTGTATAGTAGAAGTAAAACAAAGATCAGGAATTGATACAATTAACTTACTCCACCCATAAAAGACACCAAAGGGAAAGAAATACAAACATTAAGCGACCAGACCATAATGGAAACCTAAACAAAGGAAGGCCATAAGGACAGTTACTTTCCCACAAAATGGCCATATGGCCATCCAAAATTAAAAGACACAAGTGATACACACAGTAGCAACAAACAACAACATAAATAAATCGCCACAGAAGAGCCGCCTTGGAACGGTCAGTGGAAGATTTCCACCGGGGGCTTCAATCGACTTCTGTCATGGTCGCTGAAGGTATGTAGCCGAGGCTGTCCTGCTTTTGTGGTCTATGTTGGTATGAAACTGGATAGGACCTGTTGTTATTGTACCCGCAGGTTTGTAACCTGGGCGGACATGCTGTTAAGTTCCGGCTGGGTATGTTACCTGAACGGACCTTCTGTTATTGTCCCTGTAGATATGTAACTTGATAGGACCAGCTGTTATTGTTCCTTTCATTGTGAAAGCTGAGCGGACCTGCTGTGATGCTTCCTGTAGGTATGTTACCTGTTCGGACCGCCTGTTTGGCCCCTTTAGGAATGTTACGGGATAGGACCTACTGTAATTGTCCCTGTAGGTATGTAACCTGGGCGAACCTGTTATTATGATCTCTGTAGGAAGACTGGCTGCCATTGCCGCTGTATGTATGTAACATAAGCGGACCTTCTGTTTCGGTCCCTCTAGGCATGTAATCTGAACCGAAATGCTGTTATAGTCCCTACAGAAACGTAACATTAGCGTACCTGCTGTTATGTTCCCTATACGTATGTAACTGGATAGGACCTGCTGTTATGGTCCCGGTGATGATGTCAGTTCAGCGGACCTGCTGTTGTTGCCCAAGTAGGTATGTAACCTGTGCGGTCATGCTGTTATGGTCCCTGTAGGTATGTAATCTTCACGGACCTGCCATTATGGTCCCTGAAGGTATTTAACCTGAGCGGACCTGGGGTATGGTTCCTGTAAGCATGTAACCGGATAGGACTTTTGTTATGTTCTTAGCCTATTGGCCATTTTGTAGAGAAGTAACTGTCCTTTTGGCTTTCTGCTGTTCTGGTTTCCATTGGGGTCTGTTGTTTCATGTTTGTTTTTCTTTCCCTATGGTGTCTCGGATGGGAGCTGTGGGTTAATTGTATCAATTCCTGATCATCTATGTTGTATGTATTTACTGGATATAACATGCTGTTATGTTCCTGTATATAACTTGATAGGACTTGCTGTTATCGTCCCTGCAGGTATATAACTGGATAGAACTTGCTGTTATGTTCCCTGAATGTATGAAACAGCACAGGACTTGCTGTTATGTTCTATGTGTGAATGTAACTGGATACTGTTATGTTCCTGTAGTGATGTACTTAATAGGACTTGCTGTTATTGTCCCTGAAGATATGTAAGTGAATAGGACCTGCTGTTTAGGTCCCTGCAGGTATATAACTGAATAGGAACGGCTGTTATGGGCCATGTAGGATCTGCTGTTATTCTCCCTGTGGGTATGTAACCTTTGCAGACCGGCTGTTACAGTCCCCGTAGAAAGGTTACCTTAGCGGACCTGCTGTTATGGTCCCGTAGTAGTGTAACTGGATAGGACCTGCTGTTATCGTCCCTGTAGGTATGAAATTAGATTGGACCGTCTTATGGTCGGTCCCTGTAGCTGTTTAACTGGGTAAGAGTTGCTGTTTTGGTATCTGAAGTATGTAACTGGATAGGAATTGCTGTTATGGTCCCCGTAGAAAGTAAACCGGAGCGGATATGTTGTTACGGTTCCTGTAGGTATGTTACTGGATTAGACCTACTGTAATCCTCGCTGTAACCTGAGCGAACAGGCTGTTACAGTCCCTGTAGGGATATTTCTTAGGGGACCTGCTGTTGCGGTCCCGGACTTGCTGTTGCGGTCCCTGTAGCTATGTACTGGATAAGACCTGCTGTTATGGCCCATGTAATAATGTAAGCTCAGCGGACCGGCCGTTGTTTTCTCTGTAGATATGTAACCGGAGCGGACCTGCTGTTAAGGTACTGAAGGTATTTAACATCAGCGGACCTGGGGTATTCTTCCTGTAGACATGTAACTGCATAGGACTTGATGTTCCCTGTAGGTGGGTACCTGAATAGGAATTGCTGTTATGTTCCTGTAAGTAAATAATTGGATAGGACTTGCTGTTATTGACCCTGCATGTAAGTAACTGGATAGAACTTGCTGTTATTGTCCTTGTAGGAATGAAAGTGAATAGGACCAGCTGTTAAGCTCCCTGTAGGTATGTAACTGAATAGGACCGGCGTTATGGCCCCTGTAGGTATGTAATCTTTGCAGACCCGCTTTGATGATCCCTAAACGCATGTAACTGGATGGGACTTATTTATGTTGTTGTTTGTTACTTACTGTGTGTATCACTTGTGTCTTTTGGTTTCGGATGGCCATATGGCCATTTTGTGGGAAAGTAACTGTCCTTATGGCCTTCCTTTGTTTAGGTTTCCATTATGGTCTGGTCGCTTAATGTTTGTATTTCTTTCCCTTTGGTGTCTTTTATGGGTGGAGTAAGTAAATTGTATCAATTCCTGATCTTTGTTTTACTTCTACTTTGCTGTTATTCGCCCTGTAGGTATGTAACCTAAGCGGACCGACTGTTACAGTCCCTGTAGGAATGTAGCCTTAGCGGGCCTGCAGTTATGGTCCATGTAGCAGTGTACCTGGATAGGAACTTATGTTATAGTCCCTGTAGGTATGAAACCGGATTGGACCTGCTCGTATGGTCCCGGTAGCTATTAACTGGATGGTAATTGCTGTTATGGCGTCTGTAGTATGTAACTGGATAGGCTTCTAAGGTCCCTGTGGGTATGTAACAGGATAGGACTTGCTGTTATTTTCCCTGTAGGTAGGAAACCTGAGAGGACCTGCTGTTACGCTTCCTGTAGATGTATGACTGGATAGGACCTACAGTTATCCTCGCTTTAGATATGTAACCTGAGCGAACCTGCTGTTACAGTCCTGGCAGGGATATTCCTTAGAGGACCTGCTGTTATGTTCCCTGAAGGTATGTTACTTGATAGGACTTGTTGCTCTAGTACCCGTGACAGGATAGGAATTGCTGCTATGGTCCCTGTGTGTATGTAACATGATATGATTTGCTGTAATGGTCCCTGTAGGAAGGAAACCTGAGAGGACCTGCTGTTACTGTCTCTGTAGGTATTATCTTGATAGGACCTACTGTTATCCTCGCTGTAGATATGTAGTCCCTGTAGGGATTTTCCTTAGAGGACCTGCTGTTATGGTCCCTGTAGGTATGTTACCTGAAAGGACCTGCTGTTATGGTCCTTGTATATATGTAACTGGATATGTAACTGGACGAGACCTACTGTTTTTCTCGCTGTAGATATGTAACCTGAGCGAACCTGCTGTAACAGGCCCTGTAGGGATATGTCATAGAGGTCTTACTGGTGTGGTCCTTGTAGGTATTTTCCTGGATAGAACTTGCTGTTATTTTCCCAGTTCATATGTAAATGGATAGGACCTGCTGTTATGGTACCTGTAGGTATTTTACTGTATAGGACTTGCTGTTATTGTCCCTGTAGGAATTTTCCTTAGCGGACCTGCAGTTATGGTCCCTGTAGGTATGTCACTTGATATGACCTGCCGTTATGGTTCCTGTGATTATATAAGCTGAGCGGACCCGCACCTTTTATCCATGTAGGTATGGAACCTGACGGACATTATGTTATTGTCGCTGAAGGTATGTAACCTGGCCGGACCTGCCGTTTTGGTCCCTGTAGGTGTGTAACTTGATTGGACCTGCTGTTATAGTCCGTGTAGGTATGTAAATGGATATGACTGGATAGGACCTGCCGGTTGGTTCCTGTAAGTAAATACTTGATTGCACATGCTGGTATGGTCCCGGTAGGTATGTAACTGAGGGGACACGCTGTTTTAGTCCCTGTAGTTATGTGACTAGATAGAAATTGCTGTTATGTTAACTGTAGTTATGTACGGTTTTTTCCATTAGGTATGTAACCTGAGCGGATATGCTGTTATGACCCCTGTGGTTATATAACCTGAGCGGACCTGCTTTTATGGTCCCTGTAGGTATTTAACCAGAGCGGACGCTGTGTTATGGCCCCTCTAGGTATGAAACTGGATATGACTTGTCGTTGTGGTGCAGGTATTGAACTGAATAGGACTTGTTGTGGTGGTCCCTGAAGGAACGTGACAGGATAGGACTTGCTGTTATTGTCCCTGTAGGCATGTTAGCTGAGCGGACCGTCTATTTGGATCCCCCATAGGTTTTAAACTGGATAGGACCTGGTGTTAAGTATATTCTGAGCGGACTTACTGGTTTGGTCCCTGTAGGTATGTATCCTAAGTGTTATAATCTCAAGTAATAATGAGCGGACATGCTGTTATGGTTCGGGTTCGGGTAGGTGTGTTTCCTGAGCGGAACTGTTCCCTGTAGGTATGTTACTTGATAGGACCCGTTGTTATGGTTCCTTTCATTATGTAACCTGTTCGGACCGCCGGGTATGGCCCCTTTAGGAATCTGACTGTACAGGTTTGGTGTAGTTTGATTTGAGGTTTAACATCCCCCTCAACACTGTATAGGCCATTTTGGAGACGTTGCTTCGAATTTTGTGGGACTTTGACCCGACATTGAGAAGAGATGACATCCCAAGCCCTATCGCCCAATGAAACCAATAGGGTTTATAAGCATGGACGGTCCGACTCAAACCGCTTTGCCTAAGCAGGCTTAGATCCTCTAAGTGGTTTACCAGTACTCGTGCTTGGTCGGTTCCAGCTCTGCGAGGAAGCACCATGCAGCCAATCTATTTCTTCAAGCCTCGATGGGCGGGGGCGCATGACTGTACATACAGGACTTGCTCTAATTGAAACTGTAGGTATGTATCCTGGGCCGACCTGCTGTTATGGTTTCTGTAAGTAGACTTGCTGTCATTGTTGCTGCAGGTATATAACATGAGCGGACCTGCTGTTTTGGTCCCTGTAGGTATGGAATCTGAGCGGACATGCTGTTATTGTATCCGTAGGGAAGTTACATTAACGCACCTGATGTTATGGTCCCTTTAGGTATGAAACTGGATAGGACCTGCTGTTATGGTCCCTGTAATGATGTAAGCTCAGCGGATCTACTGTTGTCCCTGTGGGTATGTAACCTGAGTGGACATGCTGTCATGGTCCCTAAAGGTATGTAACCTAAGCGGTCAATGTAGGTATGTTACCTGAGCGGACATGGGTTATAGTCCCTGCATTGATGTTTTTAAATAGGACTTGCTGTTATGTTACCTGTATGTATATAACTGGATAGGACTTGATGCTATGTCCCTGCAGGAATAGAACTGGATAGGACTTGCTGTGATGTTGCCTGTAGGTATGAAACAGGATAGAACTTGCTGTTATTCTCCCTGTAGGTATGTAAGTGCAAAGGACCTGCTGTTATGGTCCCTATAGGTATGTAATTGAATATGACCGGCTGTTATGAACCCTGTAGGTATATAACCTGAGCGGACCTGAATTTATTGTCCCTGTTTGTATGTAACTGGACAGGAACTGCTGTTATTCTCCCTGTAGGTATGTAGCTTGAGCGGGGCGGCTGTTACTGTCCATGTAGGAATGTTACCTTAGCGGACTTGCTGTTATAGTCCCTGTAGCAGTGTAACAGGATAGTATCTGCTGTTATCGTCCCTGTAGGTAGGCAACTGGATTGGACCTGCTCGTATTGTCCCATTAGCTTTTTCACTGGATCGGATTTGCTGTTATTGTATCCAAATTTATATAACTGGATAGGAACTGCTGTTATGGTCCCTGTAGGTAGGAAATCAGAGCGGACTAGTTGTTAGCTGTTGTTACGGTTCCTGGAGGTGTGTTTTTGTATAGTACTGCTATTCTCCTTGTAGATATGTAAACTGGGCGGACCGCCTGTTATGGTTTCTTTAGGAATGTTACTGGATAGTCCTGCTATAGTTGTCCCTGTATGACTCCTGAGCGGACCTGCTGTTATGGTCCCTGTAGGTATTTAACATGAGCGGACTTGGGATATGGTCCCTGTAGGTATGTTATTAGACAGGACTTGCTCTTATGTTCCATATAGGTTATAACTGGATAGGACTTGATGTTATGTCCGTGCAGTTATGTAACTGGATAGGACTTGCTGTTATGTTCCCTGTAGGTATGAAACAGGATAGTACTTGCTGTTATTTTCTGAAATGTAATTGGATTGTACTGTTATTTTCTGTGTAGAAATGTAATCTGAGCGGTCCGCCAGTTATGGTCCTTTACGAATGTTACTGGATAGGACCTGCCGTAATTGTCCCCGAATGTATAACTCCTGAGAGGACCTTCTGTTATGGTCCCTATAGGTATTTAACTTGAGTGCTCGGATATGGTCCCTGTTATAAGATGTGTATCACTTGTGTCTTTTTATTTTGGCTGGCCATTTGGCCATTTTGTGGGAAAGTAACTGTCCTTATGGCCTTCCTTTGTTTAGGTTTCCATTATGGTCTGGTCGCTTCATGTTTGTGTTTCTTTCCCTTTGGTGTCTTTGTCGCAGTATACACTTATTTTGTTTAGTCCGCATGAAGGCTTTACCGCATGAGTCCGCATGAGTTACATCAGTGTAACATCTCAGAGAACATACAAATAAAAAAACTACAGAGATGAAACAAGATTGCGGACTCGACAGCATACAACAACAGAATTGCTGGAGCAAAAGAAAACCAACAGTTAGGCTCCGAGGGGCCCGACCAAAGACGAAGCATCAGGGGCCAACCAACATAAAGAATACTAAAATAAAATTCGGATATGACCTGTTGTTATAGAGCCTGGTGGTATTTTACTGTATAGGACTTGCTGTTATGGTCCCTGAATGTCTGTATCCTGAGCGGACCCGCTGTTATGTAACACTCTAGTTATGTAACTGGATAGGACCTGCTGATATGGTCCCTGTAGGTATGTTGCTGGATAGGACTTTCTGTTGTTGTCCCCGTAGGTATGTAACTGGATATGACCTGTTGTTATGGTCCCTGTAGGTATTTTACTGAATAGGACTTGCTTTTATGGTCCCTGTAGGTGTGACCTGGGCATACCTGCTGTAATGGCACCCTTATGTATGTAACTTGATATGACCTGCGTTTATGGTCCCTGTAATAATATAAGCTGAGCGGACTTGTCCCATTTTGTCCCTGTATGTATGTAACCTAAGTAGACCTGCCGTTAGGTATGACTGGATAAGACCTGCTTTTATGGTCCCTGTAGGTATGTTACTAGATAGGACTTGTTGTTATTGTTCCGTTAGGTATGGAACTGCTATTTAGGTTCCTGTAGGTGTATAACTGAATAGGATTTGCTGTTATCGTCCTGTAGGTATGTAACCCGAGAGGATCTGCTGTTATGTTCCCTGTAAATAGGATAGGACTTACTGCTATCGCCCATGTAAGTATTTAAATGAATAGGACTGAGCGGACCTTCTGTAATGGTCCCTGTAGGTATGTAACTGGATAGGACCGGCTGTTGTGGTCCCTGTAGATATGTAAACTTAGTCGACTGTGTTATGGTCCCTGTACGGAGGTAACTGGATATGACCTTCTGTTATGCTCCCTGTTTTTTTATGTAACCTGAGCCGACAATTTGTTAGAGACCCTGTAGAAATGTAACCTAAGCGGGCCTGCTATTATGATCACTGTAGCAGGGTAACTGGATAGGACCTTTTCTTATTCTTCCTCTAGGTTTGGTACTGGATTGTACCTGCTTTTATGGTCCCTGTAGGTGTGTAACTGGATAGGAATTGCTGTCATTGCCCCTGTAGGTGTGTAACAGAATTTGACTTGCTGTAATGGTTCCTGTAAGTATGTAACTGGATAGGAATTGCTGGTAGTTTCCCTGTAGATATCTAATTGGATAGGACCAACTGTTATTCTCCCTCCAGATATGTAACTTGAGCGGACCTGCCGTCAAAGTCCCTGTAGGGATGTTACCTCAGTGGACCTGCTGTTATTGTCCCTGTAGGAATGTTACCTGAGTGGACCTGCTGTTATGGTCCATGTATGTATGTAACTGGATAGGACTTGGCTGCTATGGTCCCTGTGCGTGTGTAACCTGGGCGGTCATGCTGTTATAGCCCCTGTATGTTTGTAGCTGGAGAACCGGCTGTTATGTGTCCCTGTAGGTATATGTTAATGGATAGGACCTGTTGTAATTGTCCCTGTAGGTATGTAACCTTGGTGGACCTGCTGTTATGGTTCCTGTAGGTATGTAACTGGATAGGACTTGCCGTAATGGTCCCTGTACGTATGTAATTCGGTAGAACCTGCTGTTATGGTTACTGTAGGTATTTAACTGAATATGATTTGCTGTTATGGTCCCTATTGGTATGTAACTTGAGCAGATCTGCTGTTTAGGTCCCTTCAGGTATGTAACTGGACAGGGCCTGCTGCTGTTGTAATTGTATAAGCTGAGGGGACTTGATGCTTAGGTCCGTATTGGTATGCCACCAAAGCGGATATGCTGTTATGGTCACTGTAGGTTTATAACTTGAGCGGACCTGTTGTTAAGTTCGCTGTAGGTATGTAACTGGATATGCCCTGCTGTTATGGCCCCTGTCATTGTGTTAGCTGAGCTGACCTTCTGTTATTGTCCCGGTAGGAAGATAAACTGTTCTGACCGCCTGTTCTGGTCCTTTAGGAATATTACTGGCTAGGACCTGCTATAATTGTCCCTTTAGGTATGTAACTTGGACGGACGTGCTGTCATAGTCCTTGTATGTAGAATAGCTGTCATTGTCCCTGCATGTACATGAGCGGACCTGCTGTTTTAGTTTCTGTAGGGACGCTACCTTAATGTTCTTGTGACGTTGTGTTCAGCGTCGGATGACTCAGCGCGTTTCACTGTCGAATCCTCATCCTTGTGTCAACTTGGCTTTAATTGTGATTTCTTTGTTTACATAGTTGATTCACTGATGAGATAGAAAACCTTCACGCGAACCAAACAAATACTTCGTTGAACCACAGTGAAAGTGATGGTGAGGGCTGGGATCCCGTTAAGTTAACTTAAACCCACTAGTAATTTTACTGACCGTTCAAATATGTTCTGTAAAAGGTTTATCCTTTGGAAGCAAGGAATACATCACAGAACTGGAAAATATGAAGTGTACATGTACACCCCTTATTCCTCTTCGATCCCAGACACTGCCACGTAGTCAGTCAAATGCTGCACTAGTTCTGACAATCCTGGAATTGACTTCATCATCAATGTGCCGGGCTCTTGACACTGTGCTCCCGAGGTTGGTGAACTTGTCTACCAATTGCAATATTTGACCTTAACTGTGGTGGTGGGCTCTTTGTATGGTTTGCCAGGTGCTGGCTGATAGACTGCTTCAGTCTTTTTGATTGTGCGATCATAGTTGTCACAGGAGTCGGATACTTGATCTATACATTTTTTCATCTTCTCTTCTGTTGGAGCACCTTTTGCTATGCCATCAGCAAAGAGGAACGCATCTAGCACCTCTGTCTGCACCTTGGTTTTGGCTTGCAACCACCTACTGAGATTGAAAAGCTTCCCATCAAACCGATACCTAACAGGTATGTCATTGTCAACATCCTGGAAAGCATCTCTGTGCATGGCAGAAAACATCATGCTCAACAGTGTTGGGGCTAAGACACAGCATTGCTGGACTCCGTTTGTCACAGGGAATGAATCCGAAACAAGAATATATATGGTCTGGGGTTGGGGATCTGAATGGTTTGCAAGATATTGGACCTTTTATTAAGTGGAGGGGGTTGGGCATGGCTTCGGCGCATCCCTGAGGACCCCTAGGTTGGTGTCACTGAATGCGTCTTATCAATAGGAACAAGAATATATATGGTTTAGGGGTCGAGATCTGAATTTTTTGTGTGATATATGGCCTTTTATGGGGCATGGCCCCGGCACAACCTAGGGGCCCTTCAGGTTGGCATAAAAGCATATGGCTGAGATAAGTATACTCAAGAAACATTTCTATAAAAGTTTTGTCAAAATATCTGCAATGGCTTGGCAGTAAATGCCATTTTTCAATTTTCACCATTATAAGTCTATGGAAACTCTAAGTAGCCATAGCAACCAAACTAATGAGCCGATTTTCATAAAAAACACAAACTTTCAATCCCCCAGCCCAAGGATGCTACAGATAAAATTTGGGCCCAATCGGCCCAGTTGCTTCAGAGGAGAAGATGTTTAAAAGTGTTGACGTCACACGACGACGCAGACGACGCAGACGCAGACGACGCAGACGCCGACGGACAACTGCCTATCCTATAAGCTCCCCCGGAGCCTTCGGCTCTGGTGAGCTAAAAAATCACCAGCATTTTGGATCCGTGCAAGCAGCCAATCGTTGAACTGTTGGATATCCAAACGTCACCATGATCTTCCAAAGGCCCTCACGAATGACTGTGTCAAATGCTTTGGTGAGGTCAACAAAGGTCATGCATAGGTCCATGTTCTGTTCTTGGCATTTCTCTTGCAACTGCCTTGCTGTCAGTTGTTCCTCTGTCCTTCCTAAACCCAAATTGGCATTCTGTTAGAAGCACTGATTGTTCAAGGTTTTCATTCACTCGGTAAAGTAGGACTCTCACAAGGCCTTTCCCAGCAATTGACAATAAAAGAGATGCCACCGTGATTGTCACAGATCTGAGGGTTCCTTTTCCGTTTGAATAAGTGGATAATTGACACATCCTGGAGTTCTTGAGGGATGGTTTCTTTTCTCCACATAGTGTGAAATAACTATACAAACTTCTTTGCAACTGGAGTGCCTCCTGCTTTGTAAATCTCAGCAGGTATTGCACCTGGTCCTGGGGCCTTGCAAGATGGCAGACGTTTTATTGCTTTCAGTGTTTCAGTAAAGATTTGGAACTTGTCAAGCAGCAGATTACATTCAACCTGTGGTAGTCTGTTGATAGCCTCATCAGTGATAGAGGATAGCCGATTAAGAACACTATCAAAGTGCTCAGCCCTTTTTATCAAGATGGCGTCTTTATCAGTCGTAAGACTAGTTACACCTGCACTGAGGAGAGGAGTGGATCCTGAACTGAAGGGACTATAAACTGTCTTTTGTGCATCAACGAACTTCTTCATATCCTTTCTGTGTGCAAAGGACTGGGTTTCATCAGCCCCGTTGCTTAGAAAGCAGTCTGTTCCAAGACGATTCTTCTGTCGTGGTTTATTTTTGTTATGGCCTGTCTTTGAGTGTATGTATCGCTTATATTATTTTGCTTTGGAAAGCCAATTGGCCATTTTGTGGGAAAGTAACTATCTTTTTGGCTTTCCGCTGGTGATGATTCCGTTGGGGTCTGGTTGTTTCGTGTTTGTGTTTCTTTCCCTCGGTGTCTCTGATGGGAGCTGTGGGTTAATTGTATCGATTCCTGATCATCGCCTTCACTTCTAATTTGCATGTCTCTGAGTCTTCATTGGATTGCCTTGCATATATCCTTTATGTATGTGACTGGATGGCTGTTATAGTCCCTATACGCGTGTAACATGAGCGGACCTGCTGTTTTGGTCCCTATGAGTTTGTAACTGAATATAACTTACTGCCATGGTCATTGTCGGTATGTAGCCTGAGCGGTCCTGCTGTTATGGTCCCTGTAGGTATGTAACTCGATACAAACTCGAGGTAGGAATGTATCTCGATACAAACTAAGAGGACGCTGTAAGGATATAAACTTAGGGGACCTGCTGTTATGATTGTTGTATAAAGGTCCATTAAGCTGATCTGCTGTTATATTCTTTGAACATATGTTAAAAATGAGTAACCTGTTGTTGTTGTCCGGATAGATATGCAGACTCGATTGAGATGTTGTTTTAGTCCCTATAACTATTGCTGTTGAGGTTCATGTAGGTAGGTATGTAAACTAAGCGGACCTTGCAGGAATGTTATCTCAGCGGGTCAGATATTATGATCTTCATAGGCATGTAAACTACGTAGGTTTGCTGTCATGGTCACGGTAGGTGTATACACTAAGCAGTAATACTATTTTTTGCCAAAATTCATGTGCACATGGCTGTTTGAAGCAGTGCTCAAACAACAAGAACCATATGCAAATCGCGTGCTGTTTGAACATGTATTTTGAGCTTTTTATATCACCAGACGGGCCTTGCTTTGTTTACGCAACTTTAAGCGACGTAACGTTATCGCCCTGAACGTAGCGTTTTAGCGGTCTATGATGATGTCAGATGGTTAAAGCGCAACATCGTCATTGTAAACAACATTCTGAACTAGCCTCCATATTGGTATACCGGTCGCATTTGAAGAATTTATATGGAAGTTGGGGCGTTTTTGTCCCCATTTGGCGTTGGAGTCGTACATTATGCAAGAACAAAAATAATCATTGTTATTTTATAGCATTAATATTTGCCGGGTCCCTCGTAAGATATTTGAACATTTGACCTGGCGGCCTCAAAGAGCTTCCTCCGGACCCGGCAAATGTAAAAGACCAAGTAGAAAGACATTTAAGAAAATTTTAGTATGAAGCACGGTGAAAGCATATGCAAAGAGGGTCGTTTTATTGAAACCCGCGTGAAAGATTAACATTCGTTCTTAAGTTATGCTGATTTATATATGATACAGACCTATTTTCCTCTAAGAGTAACCTCCCTTGAATTTTCTTTGATTTTAACCCACAATGCAATAATCTGTTATATCTTAGTGGCTTTAAACCTTTTCAAAATAATTCTAAACTAATACATTATGGTCCCTGTAGGTAAGCAACTGGATAGGACTTGCATATTAGATTCGGTACTAAGTTATTTAGACAAATTGTGGGTATTCCGATGGGTGCGAACTGCGCGCCTCTTGTGGCTGGTCTGTTCTTGTGTTGTTGTGGGGGAGACTTCGTGTTGTCGCTTTCCGTTGGTGGCCAATCTGGGATTGTTGGAGCTTTTAACTCCGCTTCTGGATGTTTAGATGATTTGTTGGATGTTGATAATACCTATTTCGATGGTTTGATCAGTCAGATTTACCCCCCCCCCAGAACTTCAGTTAAATAAAGCAAATTCTTCTGATACCGAGGCCCCGTTTTTGGATTTACATCTATCTATTGTAGATGGGTTTGTTTCGTGTAAAATTTATGATAAACGCGATGACTTTGATTTTGAGATTGTAAATTTTCCTTTTTTGGATGGTGATGTTCCCCGTGCGCCATCCTATGGCGTTTATATTTCGCAATTAATTCGATTTGGTAGAGTGTGTAGTCATGTAACTGACTTCAACACTCGTAATAAATTATTAACGGCTAAACTTCTTAATCAGGGTTATCGGTACCAAAACTGCGCAAAGCCTTTTAAAAATTTTATAGACGCCATTCTGATTTAATTTCAAAATTCAATATTGGACTTAAATCTCTTCTGCAACAGGGTCTGTCGGGGCCCGGGTTTTGTGGTGGCTTGAAGTGTGGGTTCGAAGGGATATATAACAACAATGACTTCAGCGCCATATTTCGTAAAATCATTCTTCGATATAAAAAGAATGGGTATAACATGGATGTTATACGACAGACTGCATGCATGGTAGTAACCCAATCACGGTTGGCAACTTTGCGTCCCTCTTTAATTGCACGCCCGTGGGTCCGGCCTCAGATTCTATGACGGTTCCAACGTAAAGGCTTATTGAGAATTAGAGAGATCTAATTCAAGGTAATGTCTGTTGGTGCCTGATGCTCTGTCTCTGGTCGGGCCCATCGGAGTCTAACTGTTGGTTTTCTTTTGCTCCAGCATTTCAGTGGTTTCTTGATGTCGAGTCCTCACCGTTGTCTCACATCTGTGGTTCTTTGATTATTTGTGTTCACGGAGATTTTGCACTGATGAGTTAGGAGGCCTCCATGCGGACTGAACAAATTATTTGTCTAAATCGCGACGGAAGTAAGGGCGAGGAAATCGATTTAAGCCCCCCCCCCCCCCAGTGGAAATTTTTCCACTGACCGTTCCAATGCGGTTCTTCTTTGGCGGTTTATTTATATTGTTGTTTGTTACTTACTGTGTGTATCACTTGTATCTTTTTATTTTGGATGACCAAAATGGCCATTTTGTGGGAAAGTAACTGTCCTTATGGCCTTCCTTTGTTTAGGTTACCATTATGGTCTGGTCGCTTAATGTTTGTGTTTCTTTCCCTTTGGTGTCTTTGATGGGTGGAGTAAGTTAATTGTATCGATTCCTGATCTTTGTTTTACTTCTACTTAGCTGTTATGGTCATATAGGTATGTGACCGGCCCCGATAGCTTAGTTAGTAGAGTGTCCGCTCCGGGGAACGGGAGGTCTCGGGTTCGATCCCGGGCCGCGACATACCAAAGTCGTTAAAAATGGTACTAGCTGCTCCTCGCTTGGCACTCAGATTTACGGGGTAGGGCTAGGACTGGTCGATCCAGTGTCAGGATAATGTGACTGGGTGTGGTATCATGTAATGTGTCTGGGACATGATACTTCAGTGAGGCAGCACTATAAACGTGAGCATTGAGCTCCCTGTCGCAACCAGACACCGTCGTGATATGACTGAAAAATTGTTGAAAGCGACGTTAAACCCGAATTCACACACACACACACATATAGGTATGTAACTGGGTATGATTTGAGCAGACCTGTTATGGTCGCTGTACGTACATATATGAATAGGACCTGCTGTTTTTCTCCCTGTAGGTATCTAAGCTAAGTCGACCGGCTGTAGCAGTCCCTGTATAAATGTTACATTAGCGGAGCTGTTGTAATGGTCCCTGTACATGTAGTTATGTAACTGGATTGGACCTGCTGTTGTGGTCCCTGCAGGTATGTAACTTGAATGTAATTGCTTTTATGGTGGTTGTAGGTATGTAACTGGATAGGAATTGCTGTTTTGGTCCATATAGGTTTGTAAAAGGATATGAGTTGCTTTTATATGCCCTGTATGTAGGTAACCTGAACGCACCCGCTGTTACGGTCCCTGTAGGTATGTAACTGAATAGGACCTGCTATCATTCTCCATGTAGGTATGTAACCTGAGCTGATGGGAGCTGCGGGTTAATTTTATCGATTCCTGATCATTGCCTTCACTTTTACTTTATGTAACCTGAGCGGGCTTGCTGTTACAGTCCCTGTAGGCGGACCAGCTTTTATGGTCCCTGTAGGTATGTTACTTGATATTACTTGCTGCTATGGTCCCTGTACATATGTAACCTGTGCGGACCTGCTGTTATGGAAACTGTATGTGTGGAGTTGGATAGAACCGACTGTTATGCTCCCTGTAGGTTTGTAACTGGCTAGGACATGCTTTTATGGTCCCTGTCGATATCTAACCTGTTAGGACAACCTATTATGGCCCCTTTATATATGTTACCCGATAGGCCATGCTGTAATTATCCCTGTAGATATGTAAACTTGGCGGACCTGCTGTTGTGGCACCTGTAGGTATGTAACTGGATAGTATCTGTTAATGTCCCTGTAGCTACATTCCTGGATAGGACCTGCTGTTATGGTACCTGTACGTTTTTAACCTGAGCAGACCTGCTGTTATAATCCTTGTAGGTCTTTAACTGGATATGACTTGGTGCCATGGGCCCTGTAGGTGTGTAGTCTCAGCGGTCTTGCTGTTATGGTCCCTGTATGTATGGAACTGTATAGGACCTGCTGTTATGGTCCCTGTAATTATGTAAGCCGAGCTAACCTGCTATTTTGGTCCCTGCAGGTATGTTACCTGAGCGGACGTGAAGTTATGGTCCCTGTAGGTATGTTACCTGAGCAGACCTGCTGTAATGGTCACTGTAGGTATGTAACCAGATAGGTTCCTGTCATTATGAAAGCTGAACTGACCTGTTTTTAGGGCCCAAGTAGGTATGTGACATGTTAGGACCTTTAGGAATGTTACTGGATAGGACCTGGTGTAATTGTCCCTGTTGTTATGTTACCTGGATGGACCTGCTGTCATTGTCCCTGTAGGTATGTAATATGAGCGGTCTTTAGCGTTCCTGCTGATATGGTTCCTGTAGTAATGCCACTGAATAGAGCCTACTGTTATGGTCCCTGAAATTATGTAAGCTGAGCGGACATGCTTTTATGGTACCTGTAGTTAGGAAACATGAGCGGATCTGCTGTTATGGTCCATGTAGGTATTTTAATGGAGAGAACTTGCTGTTATGGACCCTGTAGGTTTGGTGAGTAGGTATGTAACTGGCTATGACTTTAGCCCCTGTAGGTATGCAACCTATGCCGAACGGCTGTTACAGTCTATGTAGGAATGATACCTTATCGGAGCTGCTGTAATGGTCAATGTAGGTATATAACTGGATTGGACCTGCTGTTATTGTGTCTGTAGTTTATAACTGGCATGGAATTGCTCTTACAGTCTCTGTAGGTATGTAAATTGATAGCGCAGTGGTTAACGCGTTCGACTCATGATCAAGAAATTGTGCGTTCGAATCCGGCACCTGTTATCGAGCCGTGTCATTGGGCAAGACACGTTATGACACTGCCTCACTCTACCTAGGTGTAAATAGGTAGGAGTGGTGTAATAGTCACTGCCTCTCTCGCGCTAGCGTGAAAACATCCGGAATGGGTGTTCGAGAGCGATTAAATACGCTTGAGGCTTCCATCGCAATCGAACTAAAATAAATTAGTATAAACTAAATGGAATTGCTGATTTGGTCCATGTAGTTATGTAAAAGAATATGCCTTGCTGTTATTTGCCCTATAGAAGGGTAACCTGAGCTGATCCGCCATAACGATCCCTGTAGGTATATAACTGAATAGGACCTGCTGTTAGTCTCCATGTAGGTATGTAACCGAGCTGGTCTGCTGTTATAGTCACTGTAGGCTGACCTGCTGTAATGCTCCCTGTAGGTGTGTAACCTGAGCGGACTTGCTGTTATGGTCCCTATGAGTATGTACCTGGATAGAACTTGCTGTCGCGTCCACTATCGGTATGTAGACTTTGTTTAGACGGATTGAACCGTCTGTTATGGTCCCTGTTGGTATGCAACTGGATAGGACCTGCTGTTATAGTCCCTGTCGACATATAAAATAGAAGTGAAGGCGATGATCAGGAATCGATACAATTAACCCACGGCTCCAATCAGAGACACTACGGGAAATAAAAACAAACGTGAAACAACTAGACCCTAATGGAAACATCACTAGCGGAAAGCCAAAAGGACAGCTACTTTCCCACAAAATGGTCCATTGGCTATCCAAAGCAAAATAATATAAGCAATACACACACTCAAAGACAAGCCATAACAAAATAAACCACGACAGAAGAACCGCCTTGGAACGGTCAGTGAAACGAATTCCACTAGGGGGCTTAAATCGAGACGTTGCTTCAAATTTTGTGGGACTTTTACCCGACATTGGGATCCCTGCCGCCCAATGACACCAGTAGGGTTTATAAGCATGGATGGGCCGACACGCACCGCTTTGCCTGGTCAGGCTTAGATCCTCTAAGCTGTTTACCAGTACTCGTGCGCGGGTCGGTTTCAGCTCTGCGTGGAAGCAGCCCATCTATTTCTTCAAGCTCCGATGGGCGGGGGCCACCTATGGCTCAGTAATCGAATCAGCAGGTATGCCTGAGGCTGCGGCTTCGAACCAGCAGGCGCGTCTGGGGTTTAGGCTCCCAATCTGCAGTTTTGTCTGAGGCAGTGGCTCCGAGCAAGCAGGCATGTCCGAGGCAGTGATGTTGAGCAAACAGACATGTCTAATGCCTTCGCGACGAGCAATAAAGTATTTGTGTGGCAGTGGCAATAAGTCATTAGATATGACAATTGCAGTGGCATCGAGCAACCAAGTACGTATGAGGCAGTGGCACTGACCTATCAGTTATGAATGAGGCGTGGCACTGAACTTACGAACATGTATGAGCCATTTTGGCGACGACACTGCAGGCATGTCTGAGGCAGTGGAATCGTACCAGCAGGCATGCCTTAGGCAGTGGCATCTAATGAGCGAACATGCACGTCTGTGGCTTAGGCACCGAATCAGTAGTTATGTATAAGAAAGTTGCTCCGAGGCAGCAGGCCTGTTTGAGTCAGTCACTTTGAGCCAGCATGCATGTCCGATGCTTTGGCACCGAGCCATTAAATATGTTTGGTTGCAGTGGCCCTACGCCTATTGACATGTCAGTGGCAGTGACATCGAACAACCAGGTACGCTTGAGGCAGAAGCACTGATCCATAAGTTATGTCTGAGGCAGTGGCACTGAGCCAGCGGGAATGTCGGAGCCGTTTGCAATGATCCTGCAGGTATTTCTGAGGTAGTGGAACCGAGCCAGCAGACATGCCTGAGGCAGTGACACCGAGGCAGCAGGCACGACTTTAGCTTAGGCACCGAATCATCAGTTATGTCTGAGGCAGTCAAACTTACCGAGCGCCAGCAGGGACGTCTGTGGCTTTGGCACCGAATCAGCCTTTTCGTCTGAGGCAGTGGGCGCGAGTGAGCAGGCATGTCCGAGATACTGACTTATAGCCACCAGACATGTCTGATGCCTTTCGTGCGATCCATAAAATATTTTTGTGGCAATGACACTGTGTCATTAGGCATGACATTCACAGTGGCATCGAATAACCCGGTACATGTAAGGCAGTGGCACTGGTTCGTTAGTTTAGCATCAGGCAGTGGCACAGAGTCAGGGAGAATGTCTCAGCCAGTGACGACGACCTTGCAGGTATCTGTGAGGCAATGGAACCGAGCCAGCAGAGATGTGGAACCGAGCCAGGGGCACGCCTGAGGTTTAGGCTCTGAATCAGCAGTCATGTTTCAGGCAGAGACACCGAGCCAGCAGGCAGCGAATCAGCGGTTATATCTGAGGCAGCGGGACCCAGCCAGCAGGCGCATCTGTGGTTGAGGTGCGGAATTACAAGTTATGACTGAGGTAGCGGTTCCGAGCCAGCAGGCGCGTGGCTAAGACGCCGGATCAGCAGTCATGTCTGAAGCAGTGGCGCCAGCCAGCAGGCACGTCTTTGGATTAGGCACCGATTTAGCAGACTTGTCTGATGCCCTGCCACCGATCCATAAAGTGTTTGTGTGACAGTGATTGACAGTCACAGTGGCATCGAGCAACCAGGTGGTTTGAAGCAGTGGCACAAATCCATCAGTTTACCCTGAGTCAATGACACTGAACCAGCGTGGTTGTGTGAGCCAGTGACAAGGGACCCTGCAGGTATCTCTGAGGCAGTGAAACCGAGCCTGCAGGCATCACTGTGAAAGTGACACCGAGCAAACAGGTACTTTGTGGCTTGAGCACCGAATCAGCAATTATGTCTGAGGCAGCAGCAACGAGCCAACAGGCACGTCTATGGCATAGGCACCGAATCAACAGTTATATCTGAGGCAGCGGGGCCGAGCCAGCAGGCAGACCTATGTCTTAGACATCGAATCAGTAGTTATGTCTCAGGAAGCGGAACCGAGCACGCAGGCGCGTCTGTAGTTTAGGCAAGGAATCAGCAGTTATGTCTGAGGCAGCGGTACAGAGGCATCAGGAGCGTCTGTGGTTTAGGCAAGGAAACAACAGTTATTAATGAGGCCGCGGGACCGAGGAAGCTGGCGCGTCTGTGGCTTAGGCACCGAATCAGCAGTTATGTCTGAGGCAGTGGCACCGAGTCAGCAGGCATGTCCGAGATAGAGACTTTGATGCAGCAGACATGCCTGATGCCTTGGCACCGAGCCTTAAAGTATATATGTGGCAGTGGCACTAAGTCAATAGGCGTGACAGAAACAGTGACATCGAACAACTTCTGAGGCATTGGAACGGATCTATCAGTTATGTCTGAGGCAGTGCCACTGAGCAAGTGTGCATGTCTGAGCTAGTGGCAACGACCCTGCAGGAATGTCTGAGGCAGTAGAACTTAGCCAGCAGGCATGCCTGAGGCAGTGTCACCGATCCAGCAGTCACGTCTGTGGCATAGGCACGGAATCATCAGTCAAGTCTCGGGCATTGGTACCGAGCCAGCAGTCACGTCTCTGGCTTAGGCACCGAATCAGCAGTTATGTCTGAGGCAGTGACACCGAGCCACCTGGCCTGTCTCAGGCAGTAACTTTTAGCCAGCAGACATGTCTGATGCCCTGCCACCGATCTATTAAGTATCTGTGTGGCAGTGATTTATGACAATGGCTGGGGCACCAGGTACGTCTGAGGCAGTGGCACAGATACAACCGTTTAGTCAAAGGCAGTGGCACGGAGCCAGCGAAAATGTCTCAGCAAGTCAGCAATGGAACCGAGCTACCAGACATGGCCGAGGCAGTGGCATTGAGCCAGTAGGCATTTAAGTGGGATAGGCACCGAATAAGCAGTTATGTCAGAGGCATCGGCATCCAGCCAGCAGACACGTCTGTGGCTTAGGCGCCGAATCGGCAGTTATATCTGAGGCAACGGAACCGAGCCAGCAGGCATGTCAATTGCTTAGGCCAGAGGGTGCGTCTATGGTTTAGGTAAGGAATTAGCAGATATGACTGAGATAACGGTACCGAGGAAGCAGGCGCGTCTGTGGTTTAGGCACCGAATCAGCAGTAATGACACCAAACCATTGATTATTTATGTGACATGACAAAAGCAATGACATCTAGCAGCCAGGTACCTCTGAGGCGATGGCACTGATCCAAAGTTATATCTGAAGATGTCGCACTGAGCCAGCACGCATGCCTGAGCCAGCAGCAACCAGCCTACAGGAATGTCTAAGGCAATGGAACCGTGTCGACAGGCATATCTGTGGCAGTGGCACCTAACTAGCATGCATCTCTTTAGCTTAGGCACCGAATCAGCAGCTGTGACAAAGGCAGCGGCACCGACCGAGCAGGCGCGTCGGTGGTTTAGGCTCTGAATAAGCAGTTCTGTCTGAGGCAGCGGCATCGAATGGTAGACGCGCCTAAGCCTAAGATGGGACAACTGGACAAGGCATTAGAAATGTTTGCTTGCTTAAAGTCGCTGCCTCAAACATGCCTGTTGGCTCGGAGCCACAGACAAAACAGCCGATTCGGTGCCTAAGCCACAGACACGTCTGCTGGGCAAGACGTTATACATGTCTGCTTGCTCAACGTCACTGCCTCGGAAATGCCTGCCTCAGACAAAACATCTGATTTGGAAGTTTAACAACAGCTGCGCCTGCTGGATTGGTGCCGCTGCCGCAGGCATATCTGTTGATTTGGTGCCTAAGTCATAGACATGCCTGCTAGCTAGGCGCCACTGCTTCAAACATTCCCATGGAATACGTACAGAGCCAGCAGGCAAGACTTTGGCTTAGGCACCGAATCAGCAGTTATGTCGGAGGCAGCGGCATCGAGCCAGCATGCACGTCTATAGCTAAGGCACCGAATCAGCAGTTATATCTGTGACAGCGAAACCGAGCCAGCAGGCATGTCTATTGCTTAGGCACTGGAGGGAGCGGGACCGAGCCAGCAGGCGCGTCTATGGTTTAGGCAAATAATTAGCAGTTATGATTGAGATAACGGTACAGAAACAACAGGCTTGTCTGTGGTTTAGGCACCGAATCAGCAGTAATGGCACCAAACCATTGGTTATTTATGTGTCATGACAAACGCAATGGCATCGAGCAGCCAGGTACCTCTGCGGCATTGGCACTGATCCATTAGTAACATCTGAAGCTGTCACACTGAGCCAGCGCCCATGCCTGAGCCAGTAGCAACGAGCCTGCAGGTATGTCTAAGGCAACGGAACCGTGCCGACAGGCATATCAGTGGCAGTGGCACCTAACTAGCATGCATCTCTTTAGCTTATACACCGGATCAGCAGCTTTGCCAAAGGCAGCGGCACCGACCGAGCAGGCCCGTCTGTGTTTTGTGGAACAGAAAAAAAACCCACTTGATTCGATGACTAAGCCACAGACACGCCTGCTGGGCAAGACGTTATACATGTCTGCTTGCTCAACGTCACTGCCTCGGGAATACCTGCCTCAAACAGAACAGCTGATTTGGAACTTAAACCAAAGATGCGCCTGCTGGATTGGTGCTGGTGCCGCAGGCATATCTGTTGATTTAGTGCCTAAGCCATAGACATGCCAGCTAGCTAGGCGCCACTGCTTCAGACATTTCTTTGGAAGTGGCACAGAGCCTGCAGGCTGGTCTGTGGCTTAGGCAACGAATCAGCAGTTATGTCGGTGGCAGCGGCACCGAGCCAGTATGCACGTCTATGGCTTAGGCGCAGAATCAGCAGTTATATCTGAGGCAGCGGAACCGAGCCAGCAGGCATTTCTATTGCTTAGGCACTGGATGGAACGGGACCGAGCCAGCAGGCGCGTCTATGGTTTAGGCAAGGAATTAGCAGTTATGCCTGAGACAACGGTACGGAGTCAGCAGGCGCGTCTGTGGTTTAGGTACAGCAATTATGGCACCAAACTATAGATTATTTATGTGACATGACAAAAGCAATGGCATCGAGAAGCCAGGTATCTCTGAGGCATTGGCACTCATCCATCAATTATATCTGAAGCTGTCTTACTGAGCCAGCGCGCATGCCTGATCCAGTAGCAACGAGCCTGCATTGGCACTGATCAATCATGGCTGTCGCACTGAGCCAGCGCGCATGCCTTCATGAGCCAGTAGCAACGAGCCTGCAGGTATGACTAAGGCAATGGAACCGTGCCGACAAGCATGTCTGTGAACGTGGCACCTAACTAGCATGCATCTCTTTAGCTTAGACACCGAATCAGCAGTTGTGCCAAAGACGGCTTCACCGACCGAGCAGGCCCGTCTGTGGTTTAGGCTCTGAATAAGCAGTTCTGTCTGAGGTAGCGGCACCGAATTATAGACGCCCCTAAGCCTCAAATGGGCCGACTGAACAAGGCATTAGACATGTATGCTTGCTCAAAGTCACTGCCCCAAACATGCCTGCTGGCTCGGAGTCACTGCCACAGACAAAACAGCTGATTCGGTGCCTAAGCCACAGCGACGCCTGCTGGGCAAGACGATATACATGTCTGCTTGCTCAAAGTCACTGCCTCGGAAATGCCTGCTTCATACAAAACAGCTGATTTGGAACTTAAATCACAGATGCGCCTGCTGGATTGATGCCGCTGCCGCAGGCATATCTGTTGATTTGGTGCCTAAGCCATAGACATGCCTGCTAGCTAGGCGCCACAGCTTCAGACATTCCTTTGGAAGTGGCACAGAGCCAGCAGGCAGGTCTGTGGCTTTGGCACCGAATCAGCAGTTATGTCGGAGGCAGCGGCACCGAGCAAGCATGCACGTCTTTGGCTTAGGCATCGAATCAGCAGTTATATCTAAGGCAGCGGAGCTGAGCCAACAGGTGTGTCTATTGTTTACGCACTGGAGGAAGTGGGACTGAGCCAGCCGGCTCGTCTATGGTTTTTGCAAGGAATTAGCAGTTATAACTGAGACAACGCTACAGAGGCAGCAGGCGCGTCTGTGGTTTAGGCACCGAATCAGCAGTAATGGCACCAAACCAGTGATTATTTATGTGACATGACAAACGCAATGGCATCGAGCAGCCAGGTACCTCTGAGGCATAGGCACTGATCCATCAGTTATATCTGAAGCTGTCACTCTGAGCCAGCGCGCATGCCTGAGCCAGTAGCAACGAGCCTGCAGGTATGTCTAAGGCAATGGAACCGTCCCTACATGCATGTCTGTGGCAGTGGCACCTAACTAGCATGCATTTCTTTAGCTTAGGCACCGAATCAGCAGCTGTGTCAAAGGCAGCAGCACCCACCGAACAGACGCGTCTGTGGTTTAGGCTCTGAATAAACAGTTCTGTCTGAGGCAGCGGCGCCGAATCGTAGACGCACCTAAGCCTCAGATGGGCCGACTGGACAAGGCATTAGACATGTTTGCTTGCTCAAATGCATTGCCTCAAACATGCCTGCTGGCTCGGAGCCATTGCCACAGACAAAAAAGCTGATTCAGTGCCTAAGCAACAGACACGCCTGCTGGTCAAGACCTTATACATGTCTGCTTGCTCAACGTCACGGCTTCGGAAATGCCTGCCTCATACAAAACAGCTGATTTGGAACTTAAACCACAGATGCGCCTGCTGGATCGCTGCCACTGCCGCAGGCATGTCTGTTGATTTGCTGCCTAAGCCATAGACATGCATGCTTGCTAGGCGCCACTGCTTTAGACATTCCTTTGGCAGTAGCACAGAGCCAGCAGGCAGGTCTGTGGCTTAGGCACCGAATCAGCAGTTATGTCGGAAGCAGTGACACCGAGCCAGCATGCACGTCTATGGTTTAGGCACCGAATCAGCAGTTATATCTGAGGCAGCGGAACCATGCAAGCAGGCATGTCTATTGTTTAGGCACTGGAGGAAGCGGCACCGAGCCAGCATGCGCGTCTATGGTTAAGCCAAGGAATTAGCAGTTATGACTGAGACAACGGTACAGAGGCAGCAGGCGCGTCTGTGACTTAGGCACCGAATCAGCAGTAATGGCACCAAATCATTGATTATTTATGTGACATGACAAACGCAATGGCATCGAGCAGCCAGGTACATGTACCTCTGAGGCATTGGCAGTGATGCATTAGTTATATCTGAAGCCGTCGCACTGAGCAAGCGCGCATCCCTAAGCCAGTAGCAACGAGCCTGCAGGTATATCTAAGGCAATGAAACCTTGCCGACAGACATGTCTGTGGCAGTGGCACCTAACTAGCACGCAATGTTTAGCTTAGGCACCTAATCAGCAGCTGTGCCAAAGTCAGCGGCACCAACTGAGCAGGCGCGTCTGTGGTTTAGGCTATGAATAACCAGTTCTGTCTGAGGCAGCGGCACCGAATTAAAGACGCACATAAGCCTCAGATGGGCCAATTTGACAATGCATTAGACATATTTGCTTGCTCAAAGTCACTGTCTCAAACACGCCTGCTAGCTCGGAGCCACTGCCAAAGACAAAAGAGCTGATTCGGTGCCTAAGCCACAGAAACGCCTGCTGGGTAAGGCGTTATACATGTCTGCTTGCTCAACGTCACTGCCTAGGGAATGCCCGCCTCCGACAAAACAGCTGATTTGGAACTTAAACCACAGATGCGCCTGCTGGATCGGTGCCGCTGCCGCAGGCATATCTGTTGATTGGGTGCCTAAGCCATAGACATGCCTGCTTGCTAGGTGCCCCTGCTTCAGACATACCTTTGGACGTGGTACAGAGCCAGCAGGCAGGTCTGTGGCTTAGGCACCGAATCAGCAGTTATGTCGGAGGCAGCGGCACCGAGCAAGCATGCATGTCTATGCCTTAGGCGCCGAATCAATAGTTATATCTGAGGCAGCGGAACCGAGCCAGCAGGCATGTCTATTGCTTAGGCACTGGAGGAAGCGGGAGCGAGCCAGTAGACGCGTCTATGCTCTTTGCAAGGAATTAGAAGTTATGACTGAGATAACGGTACAGAGGCAGCAGGTGCGTCTGGGGTTTAGGCTAGAATCAGCAGTAATGGCACCAAACCATTGATTATTTATGTGGCATGACAAAAGCAATGGCATCGAGCAGCCAGGTACCTCTGAGGCATTGGCAATGATACATCAGTTATATCTGAAGCTGTCGCACTGAGTCAGCGCGCATGCCTGAGCCAGTAGCAATGAGCCTGCAGGTATGTCTAAGGCAATGGAACCGTGCCGACAGGCATGTCTGTGGCAGTGGCACCTAACTAGCATGCATCTCTTTAGCGTAGGCACCGAACCAGCAGCTGTGCCAAAGGCAGCGGCACCGACCGAGCTGGCGCGTCTGTGGTTTAGGCTCTGATTAACCATTTCTGTCTGAGGCAGCGGCACCGAAATATATACGCGCCTAAGCCTGAGATGGGACGACTGGACAAGGCATTAGACATGTATGCTTGCTCAAAGTCACTGCCAAAAACATGCCTGCTGGCTCGGAGCCACTGCCACAGACAAAACAGCTGATTCGGCGCCAAAGCCACAGAAACGCCTGCTGGGCAAGACGTTATACATGTCTGCTTGCTCGACGTCACTGCCTCAGAAATGCCTGCCTCATCCAAAACAGCTGATTTGAAACTTTAACCACAGATGCGCCTTTGGGTCGTTGCCGCTGCCGCAGGTATATCTATTGATTTGGTGCCTAAGCAATAGACATGCCTGCTAGCTAGGCGCCACTGCTTCAAACGTTCCTTTGGAAGTGGCACAAAGCCGGCAGGCAGGTCTTTGGCTCAGGCACCGAATCAGCAGTTATGTCGGAGGCAGCGGCACCTAGCCAGCATGCACGTCTATGGCTAAGGCACCGATTCAGCAGTTATATCTGAGGCAGCGGAACCGAACCAGCAGGCATGTCTATTGTATAGGCACTAGAGGAAGCGGGACCGAGCCAGCAGGCGCTCCTATGGTTTAGGCACCGAATCAGCAGTAATGGGACAAAATCATTGATTATTTATGTGACATGACAAACGCAATGGCATCGAGCAGCCAGGTACCTCTGAGTCATTGGCAATGATCCATCCGTTATATCTGAAGCTGTCGCTCTGAGCCAGGGCGCATGCCTGAGCCAGTAGCAACGAGCCTGCAGGTATTTCTAAGGCAATGGACGCGTGCCGACAGGCATGTCTGTGGCAGTGACACCTAACTAGCATGCATTTCTTTAGCTAAGACAACGAATCAGCAGCAACGTGCCAAAGGCAGCGGCACCGACCGAGCAGGCGCCCCTAAGCCTCAAATGGGCCGATTGCTCAGAGCCACTGCCACAGACAAAACAGCTGATTTTTGCCAAAGCCACAGACACGTCTGCTGGGAAAGATGTTATATATGTCTGCTTGCTCAACTTCACTGCCTCGGAAATACCTGCCTCATATAAAACAGCTGATTTGAAACTTAACCCACAGATGCGCCTGCTGGATCGTTACCGCTGCCGCAGGCATATCTGTTGATTTGGTGCCTAAGCCATAGACATGCCAGCTAGCTAGGCGCCACTGCTTAAGACATTCCTTTGGAAGTGGCACAGAGCCAACAGGCAGGTCTGTGGCTTAGGCACCGAATCAGCAGTTATGTCGGTGGCAGCTGCACCGAGCCAGCATGCACGTCTATGGCTTAGGCGCCGAATCAGCAGATATATATGAGGCAGCGGAACCGAGCCAGCAGGCATGTCTATTGCTGAGGTACTTGAGGAAGCGGGTCCGAGCCCGTAGGCACGTCTATGGTTTAGGCAAGGAATAAGCAGTTATGACTTAGACAATGGTACAGAGGCAGCAGGCGCGTCTGTGGTTTAGGCACCGAATTAGCAGTAATGTCACCAAACCATTGATTATTTATGTGACATGACAAAAGCAATGGCATCGAGCAGCCAGGTACCTCTGAGGCATTGGCACTGATCCATCAGTTATATATGAAGCTGTCACACTGAGCTAGCGCCCATGCCTGAGCCAGTAGCAACGAGCCTGCAGGTATTTCTGAGGCAACGGAACCGTGCCGACAGGCATGTCTGCGGCAGTGGCACCTAATTAGCATGCATCTCTTTAGCTTAGGCACAAGATCAGCAGCTGTGCCAACGGCACCGACCAAGCAGGCGCGTCTGTTGTTTAGGCTCTGAATAAGCAGTTCTGTCTGAGGCAGCGGCACCGCATTATAGACGCCCCTAAGCCTCAAACGGGCTAACTGCACAAGGCATTAGACATGTTTGCTTGCTCAAAGTCACTGCTTCAAACAAGCTGCTGGCTCGGAGCCACTGCCATAGACAAAACAAGTGATTCGGTGACTACGCCACAGACACGTCTGCTGGGCAAGACGATATACATGTCTGCTTGCTCAACGTCACTGCCTCAGAAATGCCTGCCTCAGACAAAACAGCTGATTTGCAACTTAAACCAAAGATGCGCCTGCTGGATCGGTGCCGCTGCCGCAGGCATATCTGTTGATTTGGTGCCTAAGCCATAGACATGTCAGATAGCTAGGCGCTACTGATTCAGACATTCCTTTGGAAGTGGCACAGAGCCAGCAGTCAGGTCTGTGGCTAAGGCACCGAATCAGCAGTTACGTCGGAGGCAGCGGCACCGTGCCAGCATGCACGTCTATGGCTTAGGCACCGAATAAGCAGTTATATGTGAGGCAAGGGAACCGAGCCAGCAGGCGTGTCTATTGTTCAGGCACTGGTGGAAGCGGGACCGAGCCCGCAGTCGCGACTATGGTTTAGGCAAGGATTTAGCAGTTATGACTGAGACAACGGTACTGAGGCAGCAGGCGTGTCTGTATCAGCAGTAATGGCACCAAACCATTGATTATTTATGTGACATGACAAACGCAATGGCATCGAACAGCCAGTTACATGTACCTCTGAGGCATTGACAGTGATCCATCAGTTATATCTGAAGCTGTCGACTGAGCCAGTAAGCATGCCTGAGCCCGTAGCAACGAGCCTGCAGGTATATCTAATGCAATGGAACCGTGTCAACAGGCATGTCTGTGGTAAAGGCACCTTACTAGCATGCATCTCTTTAGCTTAGGTACCGAATCAGCAGCTGTGCAAAAGGCAGCAGCACCGACCGAACAGGTGCGTCTGTGGTTTAGGCTCTGAATAACCAGTTCTGTCTGAGGCAGCTGCATCGAATTATAGACGCACCTAAGCCTCAGATGTGCCGACAGGACAAGGCATTTGACTTGTTTGACTGCTCAATGTCACTGCCTCAATTATGCCTGCTGGCTCGGAGCCACTGCCACAGACAAAATTCTTGATTCGGGCCTAAGCCACTGACACGCCTGCTGGGCAAGACGTTATACATGTCTGCTTGCTCAACGTCACTGCCTCGGGAATACCTGCGTCAGACAAAAGAGCTGATTTGGAACTTAACCCATAGATGCGCCTGCTGGATCGGTGCCGCTGCCGCAGGCATATATGTTAATTTGGTGCCTAAGCCTTAGACATGCCTGCTAGCTTGGCGCCACTGCTTCAGACATTCCTTTGGAAGTGGCACGGAGCCAGCAGGCAGGTCTGTGGCTTAAACACCGAATCAGCAGTTATGTCGGAGGCAGCGGCAACGAACAAACATGCACGTCTATGGCCTAGGAACCGAATCAGCAGTTAAATGTGAGGCAGCGGAACCGAGCCAGCAGGACTGTCTATTGTTTAGGCACTGGAGGAAGCAGGACCGAGCCAGCAGGCTCGTCAATGGTTTGGGCAAGGAATTAGTAGTTATGACTGAGACAACGCTACAGAGGCAGCAGGCGCGTCTGTGGTTTAGGCACCGAATCAGCAGTAATGACACCAAACCAGTAATTATTTATGTGACATGACAAACGCAATGGCATCGAACAGCCAGGTACATGTACCTCTGAGGCATTGGCACTGATCCATCAGTTATATCTGGAGCTGACGCACTGAGACAGCGCACATGCCTGAGCCTGTAGCAACGAGCCTGAAGGTATATCTAAGGCAATGGAACTGTGCCGACAGGCATGTCTATGGCAGTGACACCTAACTAGCATGCACTCTTTAGCTTAGGCACCGAATCAGGAGCTATGCCAAAGGCAGCGGCACCGACCGAGCAAGCGCGTCTATGGTTTAGGCTCTGAAAAACCAGTTCTGTCTGAGGCAGCGGCACCGAATTACAGACGCACCTAAGCCTCAGATGGTCCGACTGTACAAGACATTAGACATGTTTGCTTGCTCAAAGTCACAGCCTCAAACATGCCTGCAGGCTCGAAGCCACAGCCACAGACAAAACAGCCGAGTCGGTGCCTAAGCCACAGGCACGCCTGCTGGGTAAGACGTTATATATGTCTGCTTGCTCAACGTCACTGCCTCGGGAATGCCTTCCTCAGACAAAACAGCTGATTTGGAACTTAAACCACAGATGCGCCTGCTGGATCGGTGCCGCTGCCGCAGGCATATCTTTTGATTTGGTGCCTAAGCCACAGACATGCCTGCTAGCTAGGCGCCACTGCTTCGGACATTCCTTTGGAAGTGGCACAGGGCCAGCAGGCAGGTCTGTGGCTTCGGCAGCGAATCAGCAGTTATGTCTGAGGCAGCGGCACCGAGCCAGCATGCACGTCTATGGCTTAGGCGCCGAATCAATAGTTATATCTGAGCCAAAGGAACCGAACCCGCAGGCATGTCTATTGCTTAGGCACTGGAGAAAGCGGGACCGAGCCAGTAGGCGCGTCTATGGTTTAGGCAAGGAATAAGCAGTTATGACTGAGACAACGGTACAGAAGCAGCTGGCGCGTCTGTGGTTTAGGCTAGAATCAGCAGTAATGGCACCAAACCATTGATTATTAATGTGACATGACAAAAGCAATGGCATCGAGCAGCCAGGTACCTCTGAGACATCGGCACTGATCCATCAGTTATATCTGAAGCTGTCGCACTGAGCCAGCGCGCATGCCTGCATGAGCCAGCAGCAACGAGCCTGCAGGTATGTCTAAGGCAATGGAACGGTGCCGACAGACATGTCTGTGGCACCTAACTAGCATGCATCTCTTTAGCTTAGGCACCGAATCAGCAGCTGTGCCAATGGCAGCGGCACCGACCGAGCAGGCGCGTCTGTGGTTTAGGCTCGGAATAACCAGTTCTGTCTGAGGCAGCGGCACCAAATTATAGACGCGCCTAAGCCTCAGATGGGCCGACTGGACAAGGCATTAGACATGTTTGCTTGCTCAAAGTCGCTGCATCAAACATGCCTGCTGGCTCGGAGCCACTGCCACAGACCAAACGGCTGATTCGGTACCAAAGCCACGGACACGCCTGCTGGGCAAGACGTTATACATGTCTGCTTGCTCAACGTCACTGCCTCAGAAATGCCTGCTTCAGCCAAAACAGCTGATTTGGAACTTTAACCACAGATGCGCCTGCTGGATCGGTGCCGCCGCCGCAGGCATATCTGTTGATTTGGTGCCTAAGCCATATTCATGAATGCTAGCTAGGCGCCACTGCTTCAAACATTCCTTTAGAAGTGGCACAGAGCCAGCAGGCAGGTCTGTGGCTTAGGCACCGAATCAGCAGTTATGTCGGAGGCAGCGGCAACGAACCAACATGCACGTCTATGGCTTAGGAACCGAATCAGCAGTTATATGTGAGGCAGCGAAACCGAGCCAGCAGGACTGTCTATTGTTTAGGCACTGACGGAAGCGGGACCGAGCCAGCTGTCGCGTCTTTGGTTAAGGCAAGGATTTAACAGTTATGACTGAGACAAGATGATCTATCAGTTATATCTGAAGCTGTCACACTGAGCCAGCGCCCATGCCTGAGCCAGTAGCAACGAGCCTGCAGGTATGTCTAAGGCAATGGAACCGTGCCGACAGGCATGCCTGTGGCAGTGGCACCAAATTAGCATGCATCTCTTTAGCTAAGGCACCGGATCAGCAGCTGTGCCAAAGGCAGCGGCACCGACCGAGCAGGCGCGTATCTGGTTTAGGCTCTGAATAAGCAGTTCTGTCTGAGACAGTTGCACCGAATTACAGACGACCATAAGCCTCAAATGGGCCGACTGGACAAACATTAGACATGTTTGCTTGCTCAAAGTCACTACCTCAAACATGCCTGCTGGCACACCTGCTGGGCAAGACCTTATACATGTCTGCTTGCTCAACGTCACAGCCTCGGAAATGCCTGCCTTAGACAAAACAGCTGATTTGGAACTTTAACCACAGATGCGCCTGCTGGATCGTTGCCACTGCCGCAGGCATATCTGTTGATTTGGTGCCTAAGCCATAGACATGCCTTCTAGCTTGGCGCCACTGCTTCAGACACCCCTTTGGAAGAGGCACAGAGCCAACAGGCAGGTCTGTGGCTTAGGCACAGAATCAGCAGTTATGTCGGAGGCAGCGAAACCGTGCCAGCAGGCATGTCTATTGTTGAGGCACTGGAGGAAGCGGAACCGAGCCAGCAGGCCCTTCTATGGTTTAGGCAAGGAATTAGCAGTTATGACCGAGGCAACGGTACAGAGGCAGCAGGCGCGTCTTTGGTTTAGGCATCGAATCAGCAGTAATGGCACCAAACCATTGATTATTTATGTGACATGACAAACGCAATGGCATCGAGCAGCCAGGTACCTCTGAGGCATTTGCAATGATCCATCAGTTATATCTGAAGCTGTCGCTCTGAGCTAGGGCGCATGCCTGAGCCAGTAGCAATAAGCCTGCAGGTATGTCTAAGGCAATGGAAGCGTGCCGACAGTCATGTCTGTGGCAGTGACATCTAACTAGCATGCATCTCTTTAGCTAAGACACCGAATCAGCAGCTGTGCCAAAGGCAGCGGCACCGACCGAGCAGACGCCCCTAAGCCTCAAATGGGCCGATTGCTCAGAGCCACTGCCACAGACAAAACAGCTGATTTTGTGCCAAAGCCACAGACACGTCTGCTGGGAAAGATGTTATATATGTCTGCTTGCTCAACGTCACTGCTTCGGAAATGCCTGCCTCATATAAAACAGCTGATTTAAAACTAAACCCACATATGCGCCTGCTGGATCGTTACCGCTGCCGCAGGCATATCTGATTGGTGCCTAAACCATAGACATGCCAGCTAGCTAGGCGCCACTGCTTCAGACATTCCTTTGGAAGTGGCACAGAACCAACAGGCAGGTCTGTGGCTAAGGCAACGAATCAGCAGTTATGTCGGAGGCAGCGGCACCGAGCCAGCATGCACGTCTATGGCTTAGGCGCCGAAACAGCAGACATATATGAGGCAGCGGAACCGAGCAAGCAGGCATGTCTATTGCTGAGGTACTTGAGGAAGCGGGTCCGAGCCCGTAGGCGCGTCTATGTTTTCGACAAGGAATAAGCAGTTATGACTTAGACAACGGTACAGAGGCAGCAGGCGCGTCTGTGGTTTAGGCACCGAATCAGCAGTAATGGCACCAAACCATTGATTATTTATGTGACATGACAAAAGCAATGGCATCGAGCAGCCAGGTACCTCTGAGGCATTGGCACTGATCCATCAGTTATATATGAAGCTGTCACACTGAGCTAGCTCCCATGCCTGAGCCAGTAGCAACGAGCCTGCAGGTATGTCTAAGGCAACGGAACCGTGCCGACAGGCATGTCTGTGGCAGTGGCACCTAGTTAGCATGCATCTCTTTAGCTACGGCACAAGATCAGCAGCTGTGCCAAAGGCAGCGGCACCGACCAAGCAGGCGCGTCTGTTGTTTAGGCTCTGAATAAGCAGTTCTGTCTGTGGCAGCAGCACCGCATTATAGACGCCCCTAAGCCTCAGATGGGCCAACTGGACAAGGCATTAGACATGTTTGCTTGCTCAAAGTCACTGCCTCAAACATGCCTGCTGGCTCGGAGCCACTGCCACAGACAAAACAGTTGATTCGGTGCCTACGCCACAGACACGCCTGCTTGGCAAGACGTTATACATGTCTGCTTGCTCAACGTCACTGCCTCAGAAATGCCTGCCTCAGACAAAACAGCTGATTTGCAACTTAAACCACAGATGCGCCTGCTGGATTGGTGCCGCTGCCGCAGGCATATCTGTTGATTTGGTGCCTAAGCCATACACATGTCAGATAGCTAGGCGCTACTGATTCAGACATTCCTTTGGAAGTGGCACAGAACCAACCGTCAGGTCTGTGGCTTAGGCACCGAATCAGCAGCTATGTCGGAGGCAGCGGCACCGTGCCAGCATGCACGTCTATGGCTTAGGCACCGAATCGGCAGTTATATATTAGGCAGTGGAACCGAGCCAGCAGGCGTGTCTATTGTTAAGGCACTGGAGGAAGCGGGACCGAGCCAGCAGTCGCGTCCATGGTTTAGGCAAGGAATCAGCAGTTATGACTGAGACAACGGTACTGAGGCAGCAGGCGTGTCTGTATCAGCAGTAATGGCGCCAAACCATTGATTATTTATGTGACATGACAAACGCATTGGCATCGAGCAGCCAGGTGCATGTACCTCTGAGGCATTGGCAGTGATCCATCAGTTATATCTGAAGCTGTCGACCTGAGCCAGGGCGCATTCCAGAGTCAGTAGCAGGTATATATAATGCAATGGAACCGTGTCGACAGGCATGTCTGTGGCAGTGGTACCTTACTAGCATGCATCTCTTTAGCTTAGGCACCGAATCAGCAGCTGTGCAAAAGGCAGCAGCACCGACAGAACAGGCGCGTCTGTGGTTTAGGCTCTGAATAACCAGTTCTGTCTGAGGCAGTTGCAGCTGCACCGAATTATAGACGCACCTAAGCCTCAGATGTGCCGACAGGACACGGCATTAGACTTGTTTGTTTGCTCAAAGTCACTGCCTTAATTATGCCTGCTGTCTCGGAGCCACTGCCACTGCCACAGACAAAACAGCTGATATGGTACCTAAGCCTAAGACACGCTTGCTTGGCAAGATGTAATACATGCCTGCTTGCTCAACGTCACTGCCTCGGGAATACCTGCCTCAGACAAAAGAGCTGATTTGGAACTTAACCCATAGATGCGCCTGCTGGATCGGGCCGCTGCCGCAGGCATATCTGTTGATTTGGTGCCTAAGCCATAGACATGCCTGCTAGCTAGGCGCCACTGCTTCACACATTCCTTTGGAAGTGGCACAGAGCCAGCAGGCAGGTATGTGGCTTAGGCACCGAATCAGCAGTTATGTCGGAGGCAGCGTCACCGAGCCAGCATGCACGTCTATGGCTTAGGCATCGAATCAGCAGTTATATCTAAGGCAGCGGAACCGTGCCAGCAGGCATGTCTATTGTTTAGGCACTGGAGGAAGCAGGACCGAGCCAGCAGGCTCGTCAATGGTTTGGGCAATGAATTAGCAGTTATGACTGAGACAACGCTACAGAGGCAGCAGGTGCGTCTGTGGTTTAGGCACCGAATCAGCAGTAATGGCACCAAACCAGTGATATTTTATGTGACATGACAAACACAATGGCATCGAACAGCCAGGTACATGTATCTCTATGGCACTGGCACTGATCCATCAGTTATATCTGGAGCTGACGCACTGAGACAGCGCACATGCCTGAGCCGGTAGCAACGAGCCTGCAGGTATATCTAAGGCAATGGAACCGTGCCGACAGGCAGGTCTGTGGCAGTGGCACCTAAATAGCATGCACTCTATAGCTAAGGCACCGAATCAGCAGCTGTGCCAAAGGCAGCGGCACCGACCAAGCAAGCGCGTCTGTGGTTTAGGCTCTGAAAAACCAGTTCTGTCTGAGGCAGCGCCACCGAATTATAGACGCACCTAAGCCTCAGATGGTCCGACTGTACAAGGCATTAGACATGTTTGCTTGCTCAAAGTCACTGCCTAAAACATGCCTGCAGGCTCGGAGCCACTGCCACAGACAAAACAGCTGAGTCGGTGCCTAAGCCACAGACACGCCTGTTGGGTAAGACGTTATATATGTCTGCTTGCTCAACTTGTCTGCCTCGGGAATACCTGCCTCAGACAAAACAGCTGATTTGGAACTTAAACCACAGATGCGCCTGCTGGATCGGTGCCGCTGCCGCAGGCATATCTGTTGATTTGGTGCCTAAGCCACAGACATGCCTGCTAGCTAGGCGCCACTGCTTCAGACATTCCTTTGGAAGTGGCACAGGGCCAGCAGGCAGGTCTGTGGCTTAGGCACCGAATCAGCAGTTATGTCTGAGGCAGCGGCACCGAGCCATCATGCACGTCTATGGCTTAGGCACCGAATCAGCAGTTATATCTGAGCCAAAGAAACCGAGCCAGCAGGCATGTCTATTGCTTAGGCACTGGAGAAAGCGGGACATAGGCGCGTCTATGGTTTAGGCAAGGAATAAGCAGTTATGACTGAGACAACGGTACAGAGGCAGCTGGCGCGTCTGTGGTTTAGGCACCGAATCAGCAGTAATGGCACCAAACCATTGATTATTTATGTGACATGACAAAAGCAATGGCATTGAGCAGCCAGGTACCTCTGAGGCATTGGCGCTGATCCATCAGTTATATCTGAAGTTGTCGCACTTAGCCAGCGCGCATGCCTGAGCCAGAAGCAACGAGCCTGCAGGTATATCTAAGGCAATAGAACCGTGCCGACAGGCATGTCTGTGGCAGTGGCACCTAACTAGCATGAACTCTTTAGCTTAGGCACCGAATCAGCAGCTGTGCCAAAGGCAGCGGCACCGACCGAGCAAGCGCGTCTGTGGTTTAGGCTCTGAATAAACAGTTCTGTCTGAGGCAGCGGCACCGAATTATAGACGCACCTTAGCCTCAGATGGACCGACCGGACAAGGCATTAGACATGTTTGCTTGCTCAAAGTCACTGCCTCAAAAATGCCTGCTGGCTCGGAGCCACTGCCACATACGAAACAATTGATACAGTACCTAAGCCACAGACACGCCTGCTGGGTAGGACGTTATACATGTCTGCTTGCTCAACGTCACTGCCTCGGGAATGCCTGCCTCCGTTAAAAAACTGATTTGGAACTTAAACCACAGATGCGCCTGCTGGATCGGTGCATCTGCCGCAGGCATATCTGTTGATTTGGTGCCTATGACATAGACATGCCTGCTAGCTAGGCGCCACTGCTTCAGACATTCCTTTGGAATTGGCGCAGAGCCAGCAGGCAGGTCTGTGGCTTAGGCACCGAATCAGCAGTTATGTCGGAGGCAGCGGCATCGAGCCAGCATGCACGTCTATGGCTTAGGCGCCGAATCATCAGTTGTACCTGAGGCAGCGGAACCGAGCCAGCAGGCATGTCTATTGCTTAGGCACTAGAGGAAGCGGGACTGAGCCAGTAGGTGTGTCTATGGTTAAGGCAAGGAATGAGCAGTTATGACTGTTTGCTTGCTCAAAGTCACTGCCTCAAACATGCCTGCTGGCTCGGAGCCACTGCCACAGGCAAAACAGCTGATTCGGTGCTTAAGCCACAGACACGCCTGCTGGGCAAGACGTTATACATGTCTGCTTGCTCAACGCCACTGCCTCGGAATCGCCTGCCTCAGACAAAACAGCTGAATTGGAACTTTAATCACAGATGTGCCTACTGGATCGGTGCCGCTGCCACAGGAATATCTGTTGATTTGGTGCCTAAGCCATAGACATGCATGCTGGCTAGGCACCACTGCTTCAAACATTCTTTTGGAAGTGGCACAGAGCCAGCATGCACGTCTATGGTTTAGCATCGAATCAGCAGTTATATCTGAGGCAGCGGAACCGAGCCAGCAGGACTGTCTATTGTTTAGGCACTACAGGAAGCGGGACCGAGCCAGCAGGCGCGTCTATGGGTTAGGCAAGGAATTAGCAGTTTTGACTGAGACAAAGGTACAGAGGCAGCAGACGCGTCTGTGGTTTAGGCACCGAATCAGCAGTAATGGCACCAAACCACTGATTATGTATGTGACATGACAAAAGCAATGGCATCGAGCAGCCAGGTACCTCTGAGGCATTGGCACTGATCCATCAGTTATATCTGAAGCTGTCGCACTGAGCCAGCGCCCATGCCTGAGATAGATGCATCGAGCCTGCAGGTATGTCTAAGGCAATGGAACCGTCCCGACAGGCGTGTCTGTGGCAGTGGCAACTAATTAGCATGCATCTCTTTAGCTAAGGCACCGAATCAGCAGCTGTGCAAAAGGCAGCGGCACCGACCGAACAGGCGCGTCTGTTGTTTAGGCTCTGAATAAGCAGTTCTGTCTGAGGCAGCGGCGCCGAAGTATAGACGCGCCTAAGCCTCAGATGGGCCGACTGGAAAAGGCGTTAGACATGTTTGCTTGCTCAAAGTCACAGCTTCAAACATGCCTGCTGGCTCGGAGCCACTGCCACAGACAAAACAGCTGATTCGGTGCCTAAGCCACAGACACGCTTGCTGGGCAAGATGTAATAAATGTCTGCTCACTCAACGTCATTGCCTCGGAAACGCCTGCTTCATACAAAACATCTGATTTGGAACTTAAACCACAGTTGCGCCTGCTGGATCGTTACCGCTGCCGCAGGCATATCTGTTGATTTGGTGCCTAAGCCATAGACATGCCTGCTAGCTAGGCGCCACTGCTTCAGACATTCCTTTGGAAGTGGCACAGCGCCAGCAGGCAGGTCTATGGCTTAGGCATCGAATCAACAGTTATGTCGAAGGCAGCGGCACCGAGGCAGCATGAACGTCTATGGCTTAAGCACCGAATCAGCATTCAATTCTGAGGCAGCGGAACCGAGCCACCAGGCATGTCTTTTGCTTAGGACCTGGAGGAAGCGCGACCGAGCAATCAGGCGCGTCTATGGTTTAGGCAAAGAATTAGCAGTTGTGACTGAGACAACGGTATAGAGGGGGCAGGCGCGTCTGTTGTTAAGGCACCAAATCAGCAGTAATGGCACCAAACCATTGATTGTTTATGTTGCATGACAAACGCAATGGTATCGAGCAGCCAGGTACATCTGAGGCATTGGCACTGATCCATCAGTTATATCTGAAGCTGTCGCACTGAGCCAGCGCTCATGCATGCATGAGCCAGTAGCAACGAGCCTGCAGGTATGTCTAAGGCAATGGAACCGTGCCGACCGGCACGTCTGTGGCAGTGGCACCTAACTAGCATGCATCTTGTTAGCTTAGGCACCGGATCAGCAGCTGCGCCAAAGGCAGCGGCACCGATCGAGCAGGCGCGTCTGTGGTTTAGGCTCTGAACAACCAGTTCTGTCTGATGCAGCGGCACCGAATTATAGACGCGTCTAAGCCTCAGATGGGCCGACTGAACAATGCATTAGACATGTTTGCTTGCTCGAAGTCACTGCCTCAAACATGCCTGCTGGCTCGGAGCCACTGCCACAGACATAACAGCTGATTCGGCGCCTAAGCCACAGACACGCCTGTTGGGCAAGACGTTATACAAGACTGCTTGCTCAACGTCACTGCCTCGGAAATGCCTGCCTCAGGCAAAACAGCTGATTTGGAACTTAAACCACAGATGCGCCTGTTGGATCTGTGCCGCTGCCGCAGGCATATCTGTTGATTTGGTGCCTAAGCCATAGACATGCATGCTAGCTAGGCGTCACTGCTTCAGACATTCCTTTGAAAGTTGCGCAGAGCCAGCAGGCAGATCTGTGGCTTAGGCAACGAATCAGCTGTTATGTCGGAGGCAGCAGCACCGAGCCAGCATGCACGTCTATGGCTTAGGCACCGATTCAGCAGTTATATCTGAGGCAGCGGAACCGAGCCAGCAGGTATGTCTATTGCTTAGGCAATGGAGGAAGCGGGACCGAGCCAGCAGGCGCGTCAATGGTTTAGGCATTGAATTAGCGGTTATGACTCAGACAACGGTACAGAGGCAGCAGGCGCGTCTGTGGTTTAGGCACCGAATCAGCAGTATAAGGCAATAGAACCGTGCCGACAGGCATGTCTGTGGCAGTGGCACCTATCTAGCATGTATCTCTTTAGCTAAGGCACCGAATCAGCAGCTGTGCCAAAGGCAGCGGCACCGACCGAGCAGGCGCGTCTGTGGTTAAGGCTCTGAATAAACAGTTCTCTCTGAGGCAGGGGCACCACATTATATACGCGCCTAAGCCTCAGTTGGGCCGACTGGACAAGGCATTAGACATGTTTGCTTGCTCAAAGTCACTGCCTCAAACATGCCTGCTGCCTCGGAGCCACTGCCACAGACAAAGCAGATTTGGTGCCTAAGCAACAGACACGCCTGCTGTGCAAGACGTTATGCATGTCTGCTTGCTCAACGTCATTGCCTCGGAAATGCCTGCCTCAGACAAAACAGCTGATTTGGAACTTAACCCACAGATGCGCCTGCTGGATCGGTGCCGCTGGCACTGCTTCACACATTCCTTTGGAATTGGCACAGAGCCAGCAGGCAGGTCAATGGCTTAGGCACCGAATCTGTAGTTATGTCGGAGGCAGCGACACCGAGCCAGCATGCACGTCTATGGCTTAGGCACCGAATCAGCAGTTATATGTGAGGCAGCGGAACCGAGCAAGCAGGCATGTCTATTGCTTAGGCACTGGAGGAAGCGGGACCGAGCCAGCAAGCGCGTCTATGGTTTAGGCAAGGAATTAGCAGATATGACTGAGACAACGGTACAGATGAAGCAGGCGCGTCTGTGGATCAGGCGCCGAATCAGCAGTAATGGCACCAAACCATTGATTATTTATGTGACAAGACAAACGCAATGGCATCGAGCAGCCTGGTACCTCTTAGGCATTGGCACTGATCCATCAGTTAGATCTGAAGCTGTCGCACTGAGCCAGCGCCAGTAGCAACGAGCCTGCAGGTATGTCTAAGGCAATGGAACCGTGCCGACAGGCATGACCGTGGCAGTGGCACCTAACTAGCATGCATCTCTTTAGCTTAGGCACCAAATCAGCAGCTGTGCCAAAGGCAGCGGCACCGACCGAGCAGACGCGACTATTGTTTAGGCTCTGAATAAGCAGTTATGTCTGAGGTAGTGGCTCCGAGCCAGCAGGCATGCCCGAGGCAGCGACTTATGAAGCAGTGGCGCTGATCCAACAGTTATGTCTGAGGCAGTACAGGCATGTCTGAGCCATTGGCAACGACACTGGAGGTATGCCTGAACTGAGCCAGCAGGCATGCCTTAGGCAGTTGCACCTTAAAAGGAGGAACGTCTGTGGCGTAGGCACCGAATCAGCATTTATGTCTTAGGCTGTGGCACCGAGCCAGCAAGCCTGTTTAAGGCAGTGACGTTGAGCCAGCATGCGTGTCTGATGCTTTTGCACCGATCCAAAAAGTATTTTGGTGGCAGTGGCACTAAGTCAATTTCCATGTCTGTCGCAGTGGCATCAAGCAACCAGGTACGTCTGAAGCAGAAGCACTGAACCATCCGTTTTTTGTCCGAGGCAGTGGCACTGAGCCAGCGGGAATTCCTGAGCCATTGGCAAGACTCCTACAGGTATGTCTGGGGCAATTGAACCGAACCAGCAGGCATGCCGGAGTCAGTGGCGGCGAGGCAGCCGGCATGACTGTGGCACCGAATCAGCAGTTATATCTGAGACAGTGTAACCGAGCCAGCGGGCATGTCCTAACGAGTAGTTAAGACCCTGCAGTTATGCGTGTGGCAGCAGCATCGAGCAAGCAGGCACTTCGGTGGCGACTGCACCGAATCAGCAGTTATTTCGAAGGAGGTGGCAACGAGCTAGCAGGCTTGCCCGAGCCAGTGACTTTCCTCCAGCAGACATGTCTGATGCCTTGCCACCGATCCATAAAGTATTTTGGTGGCAGTGCAACCAGGCACCTCTCTGGCAGTGGAACCGAGCAAGCAGGCATGAGTGTGGATGTGGCAACGAGCCGGCAGGCAGGTCTGTGGCTTAGGCTCTGATTCTGCAGTTATGTCTCAGGCAGAGGCACCGAGCCAGTAGGCAAGCCTGTGGTTTAGGCACCGAATCAGCGGTTATATCTGAAGCAGCGGGACCGAGACAACAAGTTAGGCAAGGAATAAGCAGTTATTACTGAGGCAGCTGGTCCGAGCCAGCAGGCGTGTCTGTGACTTAAGCACCGAATCAGCAGTCCCGAGCCAATGACTGTGAGCCAGGAGTCATTCCTGATGCCCTGCCACCGATCGTTAAATTACGTATTCGTGTGACAGTGACACTAAGTCGTTGGGCATGACAGTAACAATGACATCGTGCAAACAGATACGTTTGCGGCCATGGCATAGATCCATTAGTTAAGCCAGGAGCAGTGGGCTGGGCTTGTCTCAGCGAGGGTCAACGACCCTGCAGGTATCTATGAGGCAGTGGGACGGAGCCTGTAGGCATGCTTGAGTAGTGGCACCGAACCAGCAGACACCTCTGTGACTTAGGCACCCATTCAACAGTTATGTCTTAGGCAGCAGGCACGTCTATGGCTTAATCTGAGGCAGCGACATCGAGCCAGTAGGCATCGAATCAGTAGTTATATCTAAGGAAGGGGTACCGATCCAGCCTGCGTGTTTGTGGGGTAGACAATGAATCAGCGATTATGACTGAGGCAGTGGGACAGAGGCAGCAGGCGCGTCTGTGATTTCGGTACTGAATCAGCAGTTATGTCAGAGGCAGCGGCACCGAGCAATCATGCACGTCTGTGGCTTCAGCATGGAATCAGCGATTATGTCTGAGGCAGCGGGACTGAGCCACCAGGTGTGTCTGTGATTTACGTAGGTTATCTCTGATACAGTGACGCCAAGTCAGCAGGCATGATCGAGGACAAGACTTTGAGACAGGAGATATGTCAGATGTCTTCGCATCGAGCCGGTGACAACTACCCTGCAGATATGTCTGAGGCAGTGAAACCGAGCCATCAGACCTAGCTGAGGCAGTGGCATCCAGCCAGCAGGCATGTATGTGGCTAAGGCACCCAATCAGCAGTTATGTCAGAGGCAGCTGGACCGAGTCAGCAGGCATGTCCGAGTCAGTGACTTTGAGGTAGAAGATAATGTCTGATGCATTGGCACCGAATCATAAAGTATTAAATTTTGTGTGGTATGACAAACGACAAACGTCGAGCAGCCAGGTACGTCTGAGGTATATACACTGATCCAACGGGAATGTCTGAGCAAGTGGCAACGACCCTGCCTTAGACATGACTGTTAACATGTCTTGCCTTGCCACCGATTCATAAAGGCTTAGGCACCGAATCAGCAGTTATATAGAATGTAAAACTATATAAAAATGTGGTTAAAGCCCACTTTATGGCGCGGGTTACGTCATACAAACACAATGGCGTCGAGCAGCCAGATACGTCTGAGACATTGGCAATGGTCCACCAGTTAGTCTGAGACTGTCGCACTGAGCCAGCGGGCATGTCTGAACCAGTGGCAACGACACTTCAAGTATGTCTGAGGCAATGGAACCGAGCCGACAGGCATGCCTACAGCAGTGGCACCTAGATAACAGGCATGACTTTGGCTTTTGCACATAATCAGCAGTTATACCTTAAGCAGCGGTACCTAGCCAGCAGGCGCGCAGGCATGTCTTTGGCTTTTGTACTGACTCAGCAGCTATGCCTGAGGCAGCGGCGCCGAGCCAGCAGGTGCGTCTGTGGTTTAAGCTCGGAATCAGCAGTTTTGTCTGAGGCAGTGTTTCCGAGCCAGCTTTCAGGCATGTTTGATGCTTTGCCACCTATCCATAAAGTACTAGTGTGGCAGTGGTACTTAGTCATTTGCCATGACGGCCGCAGTGGCATCGAGCAACCAGGTACGTCTGGGGCAGTGGCACTGATCCATCAGTTCAGCATTAGTCAGTGGCACTGAGCCAGGGAGAATGTCTCAAGTGACAACAACCCTGCAGGTATCTCTGAGGCAGTGGGACCGAGCCAACAGGCATGCATGTGGAAGTGACACCGAGCCAGCAGGCACATCTGTGGCTTAGGCACCGAATCAGCAGTTATATCTGAAGCAGCGTGGCCGGGTCAGCAGCCGCATCTGTGGTTTAAACAACGAATTAGCAGTTATGACTGAGGTAGCGGGTCCGAGCCGAACGGCGCGTCTGTGGCTAAGGCACCGATTCAGCAGCCATGTATGAGGCAGCAGCACCGAGCCAGTAGACATATCTTTGGCTTAGGCACCGAATCAGCAGTTATGTCTGAGGCAGTGGTACACAGCCATCAGGCCTTCTGAGGCAGTGACTATGTGCCAGCTGACATGTCTGATGCCCTGTCGCCGATCAATAAAGTATGTGTGTGTCAGTGACACTTAATCATTAGGCATGACAGTCACAGTAGCATCGAACAACAAGATACATTTGAGGCTGTGACACAGATCCATCAGTTTAGCCTGCGGCAGTGGCACTGGGACAGCAGGCTTGTCTTGGCGAGTGAGAACGACCCTGCAGCTATCTCTGAGGCAGTGGAATCGAGCATGCAGGCATACTTATGGATGTGGCACCGAGCCAGCAGGTACGTCTGTGGCTTGGGCACCGAATCTGCAGTTATGTCTGACGTAGCGGCACCAAGCCAACAGGTACGTCTATGGCTTAGGCAACGAATCAGCAGTTATATCGGAGATGGCGGCACCGAACCAGCAGGCACATCTGTGCCTTAGACACCGAATCATAGTTTTATCTGAGGCAGCGTGTCCGAGCCAGCAGGCGCGCCTATGGTTTAGGAAAGGATTCGGGCATGTGGGAGCCAGCGAACATGTCTGAGCAAGAGGCAACGACCCTGCCTCACACATGACTGCTGACATGTCTTGCCTTGCCACCGATTCATAGAGTATTTGTGTTACAGTGACACTTAGTCATTAGGCATAGCAGTCGCAGTGGCACTGATCCTTCAAGCCAGTGGCAACGACCCTGCATTTATCTCTCAAACAGTAGGACCAGGCCAGCAGATATGAATGTGGAGCTGTTACCGAGTCAATAGGCACGTCTGTGGCTTAGGCACTGAATCAGCAGTTATGTCTCATGCAGAGGCACCGAGCCAGCATGCAAGTCTATGGCTTAGGCACCGAATTAGCAGTTAAATCTGAGGCAGCGGGACCGACCCACAGGGGCATCTGTGGTTAAGGCACGGAATTTTCATTTAAGACTGAGGCAGCGGGTCAGAGCCAGCAGGCGCGTCTGTGGCTTAGGCACTGAATCACCAGTCATGTCTGAGCAGCGGCACCGAGCCAGCAGGAACGTCTGTGACTTAGGCACTGAATCAGTAGTTATGTCTGAGGCAGTGGCACGCGGCCAGCAGTACTTCTGAGGCAGTGACTGTGAGCTAACAGACATGTCTGATGCCCTGCCACCGATCCAGAATGTATTTGTGAAACACTAATTCATTAGGTATGACAGCCACAGTGGCATCGAGCAACCAGATATGTTTGAGGCAGTGGCACAGAGCCTTCGGTATAGCCTTAGGCAGCGGCACTGAGACAGCGATTGACACCGACCCTGCAGGTATCTCTGAGGCAATGGAACCGAGCCTGCAGACATGCCTGTGGAAGTGGCACCGAGCCAGCAGGCACGTCTGTAGTATAGCACCGCATCAGCAGTTATGTCTGAAGCAGCGACACTGAGCCAGCAGCCACGTCTATGGCTTAGGCACCGATTCAGTAGTTATATCTTAGCAAATGGGACCGAGCCAGCAGGCGCGTCTATGGCTTAGGCAATAAATCAGCAGTTATAATAGAGGCAGCGGGACAGATGCAGAACGCGCGTCTTTGGTTTAGGCACGGAATCAGCAGTTGTGTCAGAGGCAGTGGCATCGAGCCTGCAGGCACGTCTGTGATTTAGGCAAGGAATCAGAAGATATGTCTGATGCAGTGGCACCGAGTCAGCAGGCATGCCCGAGACAGTGACTTTGAGGCAGCAGATATGTCTGATGCCTTGGCACCGAGGCAGTGACAACGACCCCGCAGGTCTGTCTGAGGCAGTGGAACAGAGCCAGCAGGCATGCATGTGGAAGGGGCACCGTTCCAGCAAGCACGTCTATGGCTTAGGAACGGGATCAGCAGTTATGTCTGAAGCAGCGGGACCGAGCAAACAGGCGCGTCTGTGATTTGGGCAAGGAATCAGAAGTTAAGTCTGATGCAGTGGCACGAGTCAGCAGGCATATCCGAGGTAGTGACTTTTCAGACAGCATATATGTCTGATGCCTTGGCAACGATCCTTACAGTATTTTGGTGGTAGTGGCACTAAGTCCATTTGCAAGTCAGTCGCAGTGGAATCAAGCAACCAGGTTCCCCTGAGGCAGAAGCACTGATCCATCGGTTATGTCTGAGGCAGTGTGACATTGAGCCAACGGGAATGTCTGAGCCAATGGCAACGTCCTGCAGTTATGTCTGAGGCAGTGGAATCGAGCCAGCAGGCATGCCTGGGGCATTGGCACCGAGACAACAGTCACGACTGTGGCTTAGGCACCGAATCAGCAGTTATGTCTGAGGCAGTGGAACCGAGCCAGCGTCATGTCTTAGCAAATGGCAGCGACCCTGAAGTTGTGTGTGAGGCAGCAGCATCGAGCCAGCAGGCACGTCTGTGGCTTAGGCCAGGAATCAGCTGTTATGTCGGAGGCAGTGGCACCGAGCCAGCAGATATGTAGAATGCTCTGGCACCGACATATAAAGTATTTTGTGGCAGTCGCAGTTGCATCGAGCAACCAGGTACGTCTGGGTTAGTTGAACAGATCCATCGGTTATGCCTGAGGCAGTGAGCCAGGGGTGAGGTCTGAATGTGTAATGTAGAACTTATCAGTTTTTATACGTCTTCAACAGTTTCACCTCCTCGATGCGGCCCCCGCCCATTGGGGCTTGAAGAAATAAATGGGCTGCATGATGCTTCCACGTAGAGCTGAATCCGACCGCACACGAGTACTGGTAAACCGCTAAGAGGATCTAAGCCTGCCCATGCAAAGTGGTGCGAGTCGGGCCATCCATGCTTATAAACCATATTGGTTTCATTGTGCGGCAGTGCTTGAGATATCATTTCATCTCAATGTCGGGTAAAAGTCCCACAAAATTGGAAGCAACGTCTCCAAAATGACCTTTATAGTGTTGACGGGGACATTAAACATCAAATCAAACGGGGACTCCGGTTATCATCCAATTCTGATATGAGTGAAATAATCTTGAAAGGGCCGTAAAACCAAAACCAAACATCCGACACTATCTGAAATATGCATGGTTAGACACCGTGAAGTACGATTTTAGGCAACTCTTAACAAAATATCTATAACTGCAACTGCTGGCACCATATCAGCAGGAAGGCACCGTATTAGCAGCAAGGCACCATATCAGCAGGAAGGAATTGAGTCTTACTGACTCCAAGCAGTAACCTATCTGGATTTGCCTGTTCCAGCTATGTTAAGTCTGCTTCGGCAGCTGGAGCGGAAGAAATCATTTCTCTGAGTCAGCCCAAACGGTGATGCAGCAGCGTGTCGTGGGGCATGAAGAGCATGACAAACCATTTAAGAAGTCGTAGTCATCCACTACATCCGGGCTTAGTTCCAGATGTCTCGACATTGTCTTACCTCTGGATCCAGCTAGGTCAGGACGAGAGAGAGGTTAACTCTGTGCGCCTCTCCCAATTCACAGCGCATGTCATCTTAATCATATACACACAGTCACAGCAGGCACACATATGCAAGAAACTAAAAAAGCCTGTGGTGATTGGCGTGCTGTGAAGCAGCAGGTGGGGATACACTAGAAACTTTAGTTGCGGACCTGCACACATGCGGCTTGGTTCTATTCGATCGCTTTCCTTAAGAATGAAACAGTATGGGGAGTTTGGCAGCCAAACTGAATGTCTGAGGATCAAACTGTTCACCCACTTAGTATGGGGAAGGGACTAGAAAAAGGTGCCCTAAACAATTGTCTGCTTCAAAACTCTTGGCTGGTTAACCGCGATATATGGCGGTCGAACAAGAAAGAAGATAAAGGCAATATCAGCCAGGTCAAGTTAGCAGAACAGCAGAACGAGCAGAACGAAATGGTCAAGTTAGCAGAACAGCAGAACGAGCAGAACGAAATGGTCAAGTTAGCAGAACAGCAGAACGAGCAGAACGGATTGGTCAAGCTAGCAGAACAGCAGAACGAGCAGAACGGATTGGTCAAGACAGCAGAACAGCAGAACGAGCAGAACGGATTGGTCAAGACAGCAGAACAACAGAACACCAGAACGAGCAGAACGAACTGGTCAAATAAGAGCAGAACCAGTAGAAAATGGTCATATTAGCAAAACAACTAAACCAACAGAAGAAATGGTCAAGTTAGCAGAACAACAGAACAAGAAAAAAAAAAACAAGACTACATACAAAGTCTCTCCAAAAGATGATGTATGCGATTTTTTGTCTCCGAATTTCGGATTTTTTCTCTCTATACTTAGTCGCTATAAAAATGATGAAGAACGCCGTTTACCGCGCCTTCCTATCGCATTTATTAGCTGAGATATTGAGAAAAACATCATTTTTGTATTCTGCTGGGAAGATAGAGAAAAATTTTTGTCTCCAAATTTCGGATTTTTTCTCTCTATACTTAGTCGCTATAAAAATGATGAAGAACGCCGTTTACCGCACCTTCCTATCGCATTTATTAGCTGAGATATTGAGAAAAACATCATTTTTTTCTTCTGCTGGGAAGACCGAGAAAAATTTTTGTCTCGGAATTTCGGATTTTTTTTCTCTATACTTAGTCGCTATAAAAATAATGAAGAACGCCGTTTACCGCGCCTTCCTATCGCATTTATTAGCTGAGGTATTGAGAAAAACATCATTTTTTTTTCTTCTGCTGGGAAGACCGAGAAAAATTTTTGTCTCGGAATTTCGGATTTTTTCTCTCTATACTTAGTCGCTATAAAAATGATGAAGAACGCCGTTTACCGCGCCTTTCTATCGCATTTATTAGCCGAGATATTGAGAAAAACATCATTTTTTTCTTCTGCTGGGAAGACCGAGAAAATTTTTTGTCTCACAATTTCGGATTTTTTCTCTCTATACTTAGTCGCTATAAAAATGATGAAGAACGCCGTTTACCGCGCCTTCCTATCGCATTTATTAGCTGGGATATTGAGAAAAACATCATTTTTGTATTCTGCTGGGAAGATAGAGAAAATTTTTTGTCTCCGAATTTCGGATTTTTTCTCTCTATACTTAGTCGCTATAAAAATGATGAAGAACGCCGTTTACCGCACCTTCCTATCGCATTTATTAGCTGAGATATTGAGAAAAACATCATTTTTGTATTCTGCTGGGAAGACCGAGAAAAATTTTTGTCTCGGAATTTCGGATTTTTTCTCTATAAACTTAGTCGCTATAAAAATAATGAAGAACGCCGTTTACCGCGCTTTCCTATCGCATTTATTAGCTGAGATATTGAGAAAAACATCATTTTTGTATTCTGCTGGGAAGATAGAGAAAAAATTTTGTCTCCGAATTTCGGATTTTTTCTCTCTATACTTAGTCGCTATAAAAATGATGAAGAACGCCGTTTACCGCGCCTTCCTTTCGCATTTATTAGCTGAGATATTGAGAAAAACATCATTTTTGTATTCTGCTGGGAAGATAGAGAAAAATTTTTGTCTCCGAATTTCGGATTTTTTTCTCTCTATACTTAGTCGCTATAAAAATGATGAAGAACGCCGTTTACCGCGCCTTCCTATCGCATTTATTAGCTGAGATATTGAGAAAAACATCATTTTTTTTTCTTCTGCTGGGAAGACCGAGAAAAATTTTTGTCTCGGAATTTCGGATTTTTTCTCTCTATACTTAGTCGCTATAAAAATGATGAAGAACGCCGTTTACCGCGCCTTTCTATCGCATTTATTAGCCGAGATATTGAGAAAAACATCATTTTTTTCTTCTGCTGGGAAGACCGAGAAAATTTTTTGTCTCACAATTTCGGATTTTTTCTCTCTATACTTAGTCGCTATAAAAATGATGAAGAACGCCGTTTACCGCGCCTTCCTATCGCATTTATTAGCTGGGATATTGAGAAAAACATCATTTTTGTATTCTGCTGGGAAGATAGAGAAAATTTTTTGTCTCCGAATTTCGGATTTTTTCTCTCTATACTTAGTCGCTATAAAAATGATGAAGAACGCCGTTTACCGCACCTTCCTATCGCATTTATTAGCTGAGATATTGAGAAAAACATCATTTTTGTATTCTGCTGGGAAGACCGAGAAAAATTTTTGTCTCGGAATTTCGGATTTTTTCTCTCTAAACTTAGTCGCTATAAAAATAATGAAGAACGCCGTTTACCGCGCTTTCCTATCGCATTTATTAGCTGAGATATTGAGAAAAACATCATTTTTGTATTCTGCTGGGAAGATAGAGAAAAAATTTTGTCTCCGAATTTCGGATTTTTTCTCTCTATACTTAGTCGCTATAAAAATGATGAAGAACGCCGTTTACCGCGCCTTCCTTTCGCATTTATTAGCTGAGATATTGAGAAAAACATCATTTTTGTATTCTGCTGGGAAGATAGAGAAAATTTTTTGTCTCCGAATTTCGGATTTTTTTCTCTCTATACTTAGTCGCTATAAAAATGATGAAGAACGCCGTTTACCGCGCCTTCCTATCGCATTTATTAGCTGAGATATTGAGAAAAACATCATTTTTGTATTCTGCTGGGAAGATAGAGAAAAATTTTTGTCTCCGAATTTCGGATTTTTTCTCTCTATACTTAGTCGCTATAAAAATGATGAAGAACGCCGTTTACCGCACCTTCCTATCGCATTTATTAGCTGAGATATTGAGAAAAACATCATTTTTTTCTTCTGCTGGGAAGACCGAGAAAAATTTTTGTCTCGGAAATTCGGATTTTTTCTCTCTATACTTAGTCGCTATAAAAATGATGAAGAACGCCGTTTACCGCGCCTTCCTATCGCATTTATTAGCTGAGGTATTGAGAAAAACATCATTTTTTTTTCTTCTGCTGGGAAGACCGAGAAAAATTTTTGTCTCGGAATTTCGGATTTTTTCTCTCTATACTTAGTCGCTATAAAAATGATGAAGAACGCCGTTTACCGCGCCTTTCTATCGCATTTATTAGCCGAGATATTGAGAAAAACATCATTTTTTTCTTCTGCTGGGAAGATAGAGAAAAATTTTGTCTCCGAATTTCGGATTTTTTCTCTCTATACTTAGTCGCTATAAAAATGATGAAGAACGCCGTTTACCGCGCCTTCCTTTCGCATTTATTAGCTGAGATATTGAGAAAAACATCATTTTTGTATTCTGCTGGGAAGATAGAGAAAAATTTTTGTCTCGGAATTTCGGATTTTTTCTCTCTATACTTAGTCGCTATAAAAATGATGAAGAACGCCGTTTACCGCGCCTTCCTATCGCATTTATTAGCTGAGATATAGAGAAAAACATCATTTTTGTATTCTGCTGGGAAGATAGAGAAAAATTTTTGTCTCCGAATTTCGGATTTTTTCTCTCTATACTTAGTCGCTATAAAAATGATGAAGAACGCCGTTTACCGCACCTTCCTATCGCATTTATTAGCTGAGATATTGAGAAAAACATCATTTTTGTATTCTGCTGGGAAGACCGAGAAAAATTTTTGTCTCCGAATTTCGGATTTTTTCTCTCTATACTTAGTCGCTATAAAAATGATGAAGAACGCCGTTTACCGGGCCTTCCTATCGCATTTATTAGCCGAGATATAGAGAAAAACATCATTTTTTTCTTCTGCTGGGAAGATAGAGAAAAATTTTTGTCTCACAATTTCAGATGTTTTCTCTCTATACTTAGTCGCTATAAAAATGATGAAGAACGCCGTTTACCGCGCCTTCCTATCGCATTTATTAGCTGAGATATTGAGAAAAACATCATTTTTGTATTCTGCTGGGAAGATAGAGAAAAATTTTTGTCTCCGAATTTCGGATTTTTTCTCTCTATACTTAGTCGCTATAAAAATGATGAAGAACGCCGTTTACCGAACCTTCCTATCGCATGTATTAGCTGAGATATAGAGAAAAACATCATATTTTTCTTCTGCTGGGAAGACCGAGAAAAATTTTTGTCTCGGAATTTCGGATTTTTTCTCTCTATACTTAGTCGCTATAAAAATGATGAAGACTGTCGTGTGCCGCGCCTGCCTATCGCATTTATTAGCTGAGATATTGAGAAAAACATCATGTTTTTTCTTCTGCAGGGAAGATCGACAAAAAGTTTTGTCTCGGAATTTCGGATTTTTTTTTCTCCCTATACTTAGTCGCTATAAAAGTGATGATGTTTGCCGTTTACCGCGCCTTCCTATCGCATTTACATGTATTAGCTAAGATATTGAGAAAAACATCATTTTTTTTTCTTCTGCTGGGAAGATCGAGAAAAAATTTTGTCTCAGAATTTCGGATTTTTTTCTCTCTATACTTAGTCGCTATAAAAATGATGAAGACTGCCGTTTAATTTCACAGTGCTTTGCACGCGGTGTAACAGAACATTTGCGTATGGCGCATTCATCAACATTTTTACTTCGAAACATACTGGTATAGGTTTCGAAATCCAGGAAGTATCCACTGCGAATAAGGAATAAGGAATAAATCCAAATTTTCCTTTTCCTTATTCGATTTTCGGCTCCTCGGAACTTTGCGACGCGGTGTAACAGAATATTTGCATATGTCGCATTCACCATCGTTTTTACTTCTAAGCATAATGGTATAGGTTTCGAAATCCAGCCAGTTTCAATTGCAAATAAGCAATAAGGAACACATCCAAATTTTCCTTATTCCTTATTCGATTTTTAACCTCACTGTACTTTGCAACGCGGTGTAACAGAACATTTGCGTATGGTGCATTCATCATCATTTTTGCTTCTAAACATACTGTTATAGGTTTGGAAATCCAGGAAATATCAATTGCGAATAAGGAATAAGGAATAAATCCAAATTTTCCTTATTCCTTATTCGATTTTCGGCCCCACGGAACTTTGCGACGCGGTGTAACAGAACATTTGCGTATGTCGCATTCATCATCATTTTTACTTCTTAGCATAATGGTATAGGTTTCGAAATCCAGCAAGCTTCAATTGCGCATAAGGAATGAGGAACTTCATAGTACTTTGCAACGCGGTGTAACAGAGTATTTGCTACGTGAAGGCTTTTAGACACGGGCACAGTGGCGGCGCTTAGCCTCCGTTCTATGCCTAGCTCGGAGACCGTCGCCTGCTGCGGGAAGGCTTTGGACACGGGCACAGTGGCGGCGTTCTGCCACCGTTCTGTGCCTAGCCCGGAGACCGTTCTCTGCTACAGGGATAGCTTTGGATTCGGGCACAGCTATCGCGCTCTGCTTAACGTGCTTATCTGGCTGTCCGCAGGACATGAATAAGCTCCAGAAAGCGTCTGTGTAAGTTTTCAGGGACCGCGCTCGGCTTTCTCTCTGTCTCTGGTCTCCGGGACAGAGAGTCAAGATGATGTCCGGGTCCATACAAGGCTTTGGTTTTAATATTTGAAGGCTTGGGACACGGGAACAGCGGCGGCTATCAGCCTCCATTCAATGAATAGACTGGAGACCAGGCTCCGCTGCGGAAAGGCTTGAGACACGGGTACAGTGGCGGCGTTCTGTCTCCGTTCTAGGCCTAGCCCGGAGACCGTTCTCCGCTACGGGTATAGCTTTGGATACGGGCACAGCTACCACTCTCTGCTTTCCGTCCGTATCTGGCTGTGCGCAGGACAGGTCTGAACCCGAGGAAGCGTCTTTGTACGTTTTCAGGGACCGCGCTCGGCTTTCTCTTCGTCTCTGGTACAAGATGGTAGAAGACTATGTCTACCCAATTCGGGTCCGCGCTTGGCTTTGGTTTTGAAGGCTTTCAGACACGGCATAGTGGCTGCGCTCAGCCTCCGTTCTATGCCTAGCCCGGCACCGTTCTCCGCTACGGGTATAGCTTTGGATACGGGCACAGCTACCGGGCTCTGCTTTCCGTCCGTATCTGGCTGTCCGCAGAACAAAATGTGCTCCAGGAAGCGTCTGTGTACGTTTCCTGGGACCGCGCTTGGCTTTCTCTTCGTCTCTGGTCTCCGGGGCATAGAGACAAGATGATGCAAGACTTTGTCTACCGTGTCCGAGTCTACACATGGCTTTGGTTTTGATAAGTGAAGGATTGGGCCATACGCACAGCGGCGGCGCTCAGCCTGCGTTCATTGAATAGATCGGAGACCGTGCTCCGCTGCGGAAAGGCTTGAGACGGCGCACATCCTCTGTTCTATGCATAGCCCGGAGACCGTGCTCCGCTACGGGAATAGCCTGGGAAACGGACACAGCTCGCTGAACTCAAAGAAACGTCTGTGTACCTTTTTGGGGACCATGCTTAGTTCAGGCTTTTAGACACGGGCACAGTGGCTGCGCTCAGCCTCCGTTCTAGGCCTAGCTCGGAGACCGTGCTCCGATAACGGAAGGTTTGGTGAGGCCTAATTGGCCGAAACTAGCTAGTCTGGCCCAGAAAACATGCACACTCCAATTTTCCAGTTCCGTTGTGTATTCCTTGCTTCCAAAGGATAACCCTTTTATAGAACATATTTAATGTCATTACTGTCAAACGGCAACCAAATGCCATTTCGATAATTCTAGTTAATTTGCAACTGGCAGCCAGCTGCCAATTCGATTGGAGACGGTTTTAGAGTATGACAACTGAATAGGCAACTGGCAAACGACAACCAGATGCCGATTCGATAATTGTAGTAAATTGGCAACTGCATGGCAGCCAGCTGCCAATTCGATTTGACTCTCGGAGGGTTTTAGAATATTTTAGAACTGAATAGGAAACTGGCAAACAGCAACCAGATGCCGATTCGCTTATTCTAGTGAATTGGCAACTGGCAATTGGCAGCCAGCTGCCAATTCGATTTGAGAGGGTTTTGGAGTATAAGAACTGAATAGGCAACTGGCAAACGGCAACGAGATGCCAATTCGTCAGTTCTAGCGAATTGGCAACTGGCTGCCATATGCCAGTTGCCAATTCACTAGAATTATCGTATTGGCATCTGGTTGCCGTTTTCCAGATGCCTATGCAGTTCTTATACTCTAAAACCCTCCCAAATCCAAATGGCAGCGGGCTGCCAGTTGCCAGGTCACCTTAATTATCGAATTGGCATCTGGTTGCCGTTTGCAAGTTGCCTGTTCAGTTCTTACACTCTAAATCCCTCTCAAATAGAAATGACAGCTGGCTGCCAGTTGTCAGTTGCCAATTCACTAGAATTAGCGAATTGGTATCTGGTTGCCGTTTGCCAGTTGCCTATTCGGTTCTTATACTCTAAAACCGTCTCAAATCGAATTGGCAGATGGCTGCCAGTTGCCAGGTGCCAATTCACTAGAATTATCGAATTGACATCTGGTTGCCGTTTACCAGTTGCCTATTCAGGTCATATACTCTAAAACCGTCTCAAATCGAATTGGCAGCTGGCTGCCAGTTGCCAAATCACTAGAAATAGCGAATTTGGCATCTGGTTGCCGTTCGCCAGTTGCCTATTCAGTTCTCATATTCAAAAACCCTCTCAAATCGAATTGGCAGCTGGCTGCAAGTTGCCAATTCAGTAGAACTGGCGAATTGGCATCTGGTTGCCGTTTGCCAGTTGCCTATTCAGTTCTTATACTCTAAAACCCTCTCAAATCGAATTGGCAGCGGGCTGCCAGTTGCCAATTCACTAGAATTATCGAATTGGCATCTGATGGCGTTTGCCAGTTGCCTATACAGTTCTTATACTCTAAATCCCTCTCGAATCAAATTGGCAGCTGGCTGCCAGTTGCCAGTTGTAAATTAACTAGAATTAGCGAATTGGCACCTGGTTGCCGCTTGCCAGTTGCCTATTCAGTTATTATACTCTAAAACCGTCTCAAATCGAATTGGCAGCTGGCTGCCAGTTGCCAGTTGCCAATTCACTAGTATTATCGAATTGGCATCTGGTTGCCGTTTGCCATGCGGGTAATAAGTTTTAATGCCCTTAAACCGTCTGAAATCGAATTGGCAGCTTGCTGCCCGTTGCCAGTTGCCAATTCACTAGGATTAGCAAGTTGGCATCTGGTTGCCGTTTGTCAGTTGCCTATTCCGTTCTTATACTCTAAAACCCTCTCAAATCGAATTGGCAGCTGGCAGCCAGTTGCCAGTTCATTAGAATTACCAAATTGGCATCTGGTTGCCGTTTGCAAGTTGCTTATTCAGTTCTTATACTCTAAAACCGTCTCAAATCGAATTGGCAGCTGACTGCCAGTTGCCAATTGCCAATTCACTAGAATTATCGAATTGGCATCTGGTTGCCGTTTGCCAGTTGCCCATTTAGTTCTCTCTCAAATCGAAATGGCAGCTGGCTGCCAGTTGCCAGTTGTCAATTCAATCGAATTTGCGAATTGGTAGCCAGAAGTTGCCAGCTGCCAATTCAATAGAATTTGCGAACTGGTAGCCAGAATGTGAAGTTAGATGCCATTTTCCATTTGCCGATTGAATTGGCAAATGGCAGCCCACTTCACGGACACCCTTGTGTACCGGAGACCGTGCTACGCTACGAGAATAGCCTAGGAAACGGGCACAGCTGCCGAGTTCTGCTTTCCGTCCCTATCTGGCTGGCCGCGGGACAGAGCTGAACTCAAGGAAACGTCTGTGTACGTTTTCAGGGACCGCGCCCGACTTTTTCTCTTCGTGTCTAGTCTCCGGGGCGGAGAGACAAGATGATAAAAGACTATGCCTACCGGATTCGGGTCCGCGCTTGGCATCGGATTTGCTAAGTGAAGGCTTTTAGACACGGGCAAAGTGGTGGCGCTCAGCCTCCGTTCTATGCCTAGCTCGGAGACAGTGCTCCGCTACGGGAAGGCTTGGGACACGGGCACAGTGGCAGAGTTCTGCCTCCGTTCTATGCGTAGCCCGGAGACCGTTCACCGCTACGGGAATAGCTTTGGATACGGGCACAGCTACCGCGCTCTGCTTTCCGTCCTTATCTGGCTGGCCGAAGGAAGGAATGAGCTGAAGGAAGCGTCTGTGTACGTTTTCAGGGACCGCGCTCGGTTTTCTCTTCGTCTCACGTCTCCGGTGCAGAGAGACAAGATGACAAAATTTTTTCTCGATGTTCCCAGCAGAAGAAAAAAATAATGTTTTTTCTCAATATCTCAGCTAAAAATGCGATAGGAAGGCGCGGTAAATGGCAAACAACAACATTTTTATAGCGACTAAATATAGAGAGAAAAAATCCGAAATTCCGAGACAAAACTTTCTGTCGATCTTCCCAGCAGAAGAAAAACATGATGTTTTTCTCATTTTCTCAGCTAATAAATGCGATAGGAAGGTGCGGTACACGACAGTCTTCATCATTTTTATAGCGACTAAGTATAGAGAGAAAAAATCCGAAATTCGGAGACAAAAATTTTTCTCGGTCTTCCCAGCAGAAGAAAAAAATGATGTTTTTCTCAATATCTCAGCTAATAAATGCGATAGGAAGGCGCGGTCAACGGCGTTCTTCATCATTTTTATAGCGACTAAGTATAGAGAGAAAAAATCCGAAATTCGGAGACAAAAATTTTTCTCTATCTTCCCAGCAGAATAAAAAAATGATGTTTTTCTCAATATCTCGGCTAATAAATGCGATAGGAAGGCGCGGTAAACGGCGTTCTTCATCATTTTTATAGCGACTAAGTATAGAGAGAAAAAATCCGAAATTCCGAGACAAAAAATTTTCTCTATCTTCCCAGCAGAATACAAAAATGATGTTTTTCTCAATATCTCAGCTAATAAATGCGATAGGAAGGCGCGGTAAACGGCGTTCTTCATCATTTTTATAGCGACTAAGTATAGAGAGAAAAAATCCGAAATTCGGAGACAAAATTTTTTCTCTATCTTCCCAGCAGAATACAAAAATGATGTTTTTCTCAATATCTCAGCTAATAAATGCGATAGGAAGGCGCGGTAAACGGCGTTCTTCATCATTTTTATAGCGACTAAGTATAGAGAGAAAAAATCCGAAATTCGGAGACAAAATTTTTTCTCTATCTTCCCAGCAGAATACAAAAATGATGTTTTTCTCAATATCTCAGCTAATAAATGCGATAGGAAAGCGCGGTAAACGGCGTTCTTTATTATTTTATAGCGACTAAGTATAGAGAAAAAAAATCCGAAATTCCGAGACAAAAATTTTTCTCGGTCTTCCCAGCAGAATACAAAAATGATGTTTTTCTCAATATCTCAGCTAATAAATGCGATAGGAAGGTGCGGTAAACGGCGTTCTTCATCATTTTTATAGCGACTAAGTATAGAGAGAAAAAATCCGAAATTCGGAGACAAAAAATTTTCTCTATCTTCCCAGCAGAATACAAAAATGATGTTTTTCTCAATATCTCAGCTAATAAATGCGATAGGAAGGCGCGGTAAACGGCGTTTTTCATCATTTTTATAGCGACTAAGTATAGAGAGAAAAAATCCGAAATTCGGAGACAAAAATTTTTCTCGGTCTTCCCAGCAGAAGAAAAAAATGATGTTTTTCTCAATATCTCGGCTAATAAATTGCGATAGGAAGGCGCGGTAAACGGCGTTCTTCATCATTTTTATAGCGACTAAGTATAGAGAGAAAAAATCCGAAATTCCGAGACAAAAATTTTTCTCGGTCTTCCCAGCAGAAGAAAAAAATGATGTTTTTCTCAATATCTCAGCTAATAAATGCGATAGGAAGGTGCGGTAAACGGCGTTCTTCATCATTTTTATAGCGACTAAGTATAGAGAGAAAAAATCCGAAATTCGGAGACAAAAATTTTCTCTATCTTCCCAGAAGAATACAAAAATGATGTTTTTCTCAATATCTCGGCTAATAAATGCGATAGGAAGGCGCGGTAAACGGCGTTCTTCATCATTTTTATAGCGACTAAGTATAGAGAGAAAAAATCCGAAATTCGGAGACAAAAATTTTTCTCTATCTTCCCAGCAGAAGAAAAAAATGATGTTTTTCTCAATATCTCAGCTAATAAATGCGATAGGAAGGCGCGGTAAACGGCGTTCTTCATCATTTTTATAGCGACTAAGTATAGAGAGAAAAAATCCGAAATTCGGAGACAAAAATTTTTCTCGGTCTTCCCAGCAGAAGAAAAAAAAATGATGTTTTTCTCAATATCTCGGCTAATAAATGCGATAGGAAGGCGCGGTAAACGGCGTTCTTCATCATTTTTATAGCGACTAAGTATAGAGAGAAAAAATCCGAAATTCGGAGACAAAAATTTTTCTCTATCTTCCCAGCAGAATACAAAAATGATGTTTTTCTCAATATCTCAGCCAATAAATGCGATAGGAAGGCGCGGTAAACGGCGTTCTTCATCATTTTTATAGCGACTAAGTATAGAGAGAAAAAATCCGAAATTCGGAGACAAAATTTTTTCTCTATCTTCCCAGCAGAATACAAAAATGATGTTTTTCTCAATATCTCAGCTAATAAATGCGATAGGAAAGCGCGGTAAACGGCGTTCTTTATTATTTTTATAGCGACTAAGTATAGAGAGAAAAAATCCGAAATTCCGAGACAAAGATTTTTCTCGGTCTTCCCAGCAGAATACAAAAATGATGTTTTTCTCAATATCTCAGCTAATAAATGCGTTAGGAAGGTGCGGTAAACGGCGTTCTTCATCATTTTTATAGCGACTAAGTATAGAGAGAAAAAATCCGAAATTCCGAGACAAAAATTTTTCTCGGTCTTCCCAGCAGAAGAAAAAAAATGATGTTTTTCTCAATATCTCAGCTAATAAATGCGATAGGAAGGTGCGGTAAACGGCGTTCTTCATCATTTTTATAGCGACTAAGTATAGAGAGAAAAAATCCGAAATTCGGAGACAAAAATTTTTCTCTATCTTCCCAGCAGAATACAAAAATGATGTTTTTCTCAATATCTCGGCTAATAAATGCGATAGGAAGGCGCGGTAAACGGCGTTCTTCATCATTTTTATAGCGACTAAGTATAGAGAGAAAAAATCCGAAATTCGGAGACAAAAATTTTTCTCTATCTTCCCAGCAGAATACAAAAATGATGTTTTTCTCAATATCTCAGCTAATAAATGCGATAGGAAGGCGCGGTAAACGGCGTTCTTCATCATTTTTATAGCGACTAAGTATAGAGAGAAAAAATCCGAAATTGTGAGACAAAAATTTTTCTCGGTCTTCCCAGCAGAAGAAAAAAATGATGTTTTTCTCAATATCTCGGCTAATAAATGCGATAGGAAGGCGCGGTAAACGGCGTTCTTCATCATTTTTATAGCGACTAAGTATAGAGAGAAAAAATCCGAAATTCGGAGACAAAATTTTTTCTCTATCTTCCCAGCAGAATACAAAAATGATGTTTTTTCTCAATATCTCAGCTAATAAATGCGATAGGAAGGCGCGGTAAACGGCGTTCTTCATCATTTTTATAGCGACTAAGTATAGAGAGAAAAAATCCAAAATTCGGAGACAAACTTTTTTCTCTATCTTCCCAGCAGAATACAAAAATGATGTTTTTCTCAATATCTCAGCTAATAAATGCGATAGGAAAGCGCGGTAAACGGCGTTCTTTATTATTTTTATAGCGACTAAGTATAGAGAGAAAAAATCCGAAATTCCGAGACAAAAATTTTTCTCGGTCTTCCCAGCAGAATACAAAAATGATGTTTTTCTCAATATCTCAGCTAATAAATGCGACAGGAAGGTGCGGTAAACGGCGTTCTTCATCATTTTTATAGCGACTAAGTATAGAGAGAAAAAATCCGAAATTCGGAGACAAAATTTTTTCTCTATCTTCCCAGCAGAATACAAAAATGATGTTTTTCTCAATATCTCAGCTAATAAATGCGATAGGAAAGCGCGGTAAACGGCGTTCTTTATTATTTTTATAGCGACTAAGTATAGAGAGAAAAAATCCGAAATTCCGAGACAAAAATTTTTCTCGGTCTTCCCAGCAGAATACAAAAATGATGTTTTTCTCAATATCTCAGCTAATAAATGCGATAGGAAGGTGCGGTAAACGGCGTTCTTCATCATTTTTATAGCGACTTAGTAAAGAGAGAAAAAATCCGCAATTCGGAGACAAAAATTTTTCTCTATCTTCCCAGCAGAATACAAAAATGATGTTTTTCTCAATATCTCAGCTAATAAATGCGATAGGAAGGCGCGGTAAACGGCGTTCTTCATCATTTTTATAGCGACTTAGTATAGAGAGAAAAAATCCGAAATTGTGAGACAAAAAATTTTCTCGGTCTTCCCAGCAGAAGAAAAAAATGATGTTTTTCTCAATATCTCGGCTAATAAATGCGATAGGAAGGCGCGGTAAACGGCGTTCTTCATCATTTTTATAGCGACTAAGTATAGAGAGAAAAAATCCGAAATTCCGAGACAAAAATTTTTCTCGGTCTTCCCAGCAGAAGAAAAAAATGATGTTTTTCTCAATATCTCAGCTAATAAATGCGATAGGAAGGTGCGGTAAACGGCGTTCTTTATCATTTTTATAGCGACTAAGTATAGAGAGAAAAAATCCGAAATTCGGAGACAAAAATTTTTCTCTATCTTCCCAGCAGAATACAAAAATGATGTTTTTCTCAATATCTCGGCTAATAAATGCGATAGGAAGGCGCGGTAAACGGCGTTCTTCATCATTTTTATAGCGACTAAGTATAGAGAGAAAAAATCCGAAATTCGGAGACAAAAATTTTTCTCTATCTTCCCAGCAGAATACAAAAATGATGTTTTTCTCAATATCTCAGCTAATAAATGCGATAGGAAGGCGCGGTAAACGGCGTTCTTCATCATTTTTATAGCGACTAAGTATAGAGAGAAAAAATCCGAAATTGTGAGACAAAAATTTTTCTCGGTCTTCCCAGCAGAAGAAAAAAATGATGTTTTTCTCAATATCTCGGCTAATAAATGCGATAGGAAGGCGCGGTAAACGGCGTTCTTCATCATTTTTATAGCGACTAAGTATAGAGAGAAAAAATCCGAAATTCGGAGACAAAATTTTTTCTCTATCTTCCCAGCAGAATACAAAAATGATGTTTTTTCTCAATATCTCAGCTAATAAATGCGATAGGAAGGCGCGGTAAACGGCGTTCTTCATCATTTTTATAGCGACTAAGTATAGAGAGAAAAAATCCAAAATTCGGAGACAAACTTTTTTCTCTATCTTCCCAGCAGAATACAAAAATGATGTTTTTCTCAATATCTCAGCTAATAAATGCGATAGGAAAGCGCGGTAAACGGCGTTCTTTATTATTTTTATAGCGACTAAGTATAGAGAGAAAAAATCCGAAATTCCGAGACAAAAATTTTTCTCGGTCTTCCCAGCAGAATACAAAAATGATGTTTTTCTCAATATCTCAGCTAATAAATGCGACAGGAAGGTGCGGTAAACGGCGTTCTTCATCATTTTTATAGCGACTAAGTATAGAGAGAAAAAATCCGAAATTCGGAGACAAAATTTTTTCTCTATCTTCCCAGCAGAATACAAAAATGATGTTTTTCTCAATATCTCAGCTAATAAATGCGATAGGAAAGCGCGGTAAACGGCGTTCTTTATTATTTTTATAGCGACTAAGTATAGAGAGAAAAAATCCGAAATTCCGAGACAAAAATTTTTCTCGGTCTTCCCAGCAGAATACAAAAATGATGTTTTTCTCAATATCTCAGCTAATAAATGCGATAGGAAGGTGCGGTAAACGGCGTTCTTCATCATTTTTATAGCGACTTAGTAAAGAGAGAAAAAATCCGCAATTCGGAGACAAAAATTTTTCTCTATCTTCCCAGCAGAATACAAAAATGATGTTTTTCTCAATATCTCAGCTAATAAATGCGATAGGAAGGCGCGGTAAACGGCGTTCTTCATCATTTTTATAGCGACTTAGCATAGAGAGAAAAAATCCGAAATTGTGAGACAAAAAATTTTCTCGGTCTTCCCAGCAGAAGAAAAAAATGATGTTTTTCTCAATATCTCGGCTAATAAATGCGATAGGAAGGCGCGGTAAACGGCGTTCTTCATCATTTTTATAGCGACTAAGTATAGAGAGAAAAAATCCGAAATTCCGAGACAAAAATTTTTCTCGGTCTTCCCAGCAGAAGAAAAAAATGATGTTTTTCTCAATATCTCAGCTAATAAATGCGATAGGAAGGTGCGGTAAACGGCGTTCTTTATCATTTTTATAGCGACTAAGTATAGAGAGAAAAAATCCGAAATTCGGAGACAAAAATTTTTCTCTATCTTCCCAGCAGAATACAAAAATGATGTTTTTCTCAATATCTCGGCTAATAAATGCGATAGGAAGGCGCGGTAAACGGCGTTCTTCATCATTTTTATAGCGACTAAGTATAGAGAGAAAAAATCCGAAATTCGGAGACAAAAATTTTTCTCTATCTTCCCAGCAGAATACAAAAATGATGTTTTTCTCAATATCTCAGCTAATAAATGCGATAGGAAAGCGCGGTAAACGGCGTTCTTTATTATTTTTATAGCGACTAAGTATAGAGAGAAAAAATCCGAAATTCCGAGACAAAAATTTTTCTCGGTCTTCCCAGCAGAATACAAAAATGATGTTTTTCTCAATATCTCAGCTAATAAATGCGATAGGAAGGTGCGGTAAACGGCGTTCTTCATCATTTTTATAGCGACTAAGTATAGAGAGAAAAAATCCGAAATTCGGAGACAAAAATTTTTCTCTATCTTCCCAGCAGAATACAAAAATGATGTTTTTCTCAATATCTCAGCTAATAAATGCGATAGGAAGGCGCGGTAAACGGCGTTCTTCATCATTTTTATAGCGACTAAGTATAGAGAGAAAAAATCCGAAATTGTGAGACAAAAATTTTTCTCGGTCTTCCCAGCAGAAGAAAAAAATGATGTTTTTCTCAATATCTCGGCTAATAAATGCGATAGGAAGGCGCGGTAAACGGCGTTCTTCATCATTTTTATAGCGACTAAGTATAGAGAGAAAAAATCCGAAATTCCGAGACAAAAATTTTTCTCGGTCTTCCCAGCAGAAGAAAAAAAATGATGTTTTTCTCAATATCTCAGCTAATAAATGCGATAGGAAGGTGCGGTAAACGGCGTTCTTCATCATTTTTATAGCGACTAAGTATAGAGAGAAAAAATCCGAAATTCGGAGACAAAAATTTTTCTCTATCTTCCCAGCAGAATACAAAAATGATGTTTTTCTCAATATCTCAGCTAATAAATGCGATAGGAAGGCGCGGTAAACGGCGTTCTTCATCATTTTTATAGCGACTAAGTATAGAGAGAAAAAATCCGAAATTCGGAGACAAAATTTTTTCTCTATCTTCCCAGCAGAATACAAAAATGATGTTTTTCTCAATATCTCAGCTAATAAATGCGATAGGAAAGCGCGGTAAACGGCGTTCTTTATTATTTTTATAGCGACTAAGTATAGAGAGAAAAAATCCGAAATTTCGAGACAAAAAATTTTCTCGGTCTTCCCAGCAGAATACAAAAATGATGTTTTTCTCAATATCTCAGCTAATAAATGCGATAGGAAGGTGCGGTAAACGGCGTTCTTCATCATTTTTATAGCGACTAAGTATAGAGAGAAAAAATCCGAAATTCGGAGACAAAAATTTTTCTCTATCTTCCCAGCAGAATACAAAAATGATGTTTTTCTCAATATCTCAGCTAATAAATGCGATAGGAAGGCGCGGTAAACGGCGTTCTTCATCATTTTTATAGCGACTAAGTATAGAGAGAAAAAATCCGAAATTGTGAGACAAAAATTTTTCTCGGTCTTCCCAGCAGAAGAAAAAAATGATGTTTTTCTCAATATCTCGGCTAATAAATGCGATAGGAAGGCGCGGTAAACGGCGTTCTTCATCATTTTTATAGCGACTAAGTATAGAGAGAAAAAATCCGAAATTCCGAGACAAAAATTTTTCTCTATCTTCCCAGCAGAAGAAAAAAATGATGTTTTTCTCAATATCTCAGCTAATAAATGCGATAGGAAGGTGCGGTAAACGGCGTTCTTCATCATTTTTATAGCGACTAAGTATAGAGAGAAAAAATCCGAAATTCGGAGACAAAAATTTTTCTCTATCTTCCCAGCAGAATACAAAAATGATGTTTTTCTCAATATCTCGGCTAATAAATGCGATAGGAAAGCGCGGTAAACGGCGTTCTTCATCATTTTTATAGCGACTAAGTATAGAGAGAAAAAATCCGAAATTCGGAGACAAAAATTTTTCTCTATCTTCCCAGCAGAATACAAAAATGATGTTTTTCTCAATATCTCAGCTAATAAATGCGATAGGAAGGCGCGGTAAACGGCGTCCTTCATCATTTTTATAGCGACTAAGTATAGAAAGAAAAAATCCGAAATTGTGAGACAAAAATTTTTCTCGGTCTTCCCAGCAGAAGAAAAAAATGATGTTTTTCTCAATATCTCGGCTAATAAATGCGATAGGAAGGCGCGGTAAACGGCATTCTTCATCATTTTTATAGCGACTAAGTATAGAGAGAAAAAATCCGAAATTCGGAGACAAAAATTTTTCTCTATCTTCCCAGCAGAATACAAATATGATGTTTTTCTCAATATCTCAGCTAATAAATGCGATAGGAAGGCGCGGTAAACGGCGTTCTTCATCATTTTTATAGCGACTAAGTATAGAGAGAAAAAATCCGAAATTCGGAGACAAAAAATTTTCTCTATCTTCCCAGCAGAAGAAAAAAATGATGTTTTTCTCAATATCTCAGCTAATAAATGCGTTAGGAAGGCGCGGTAAACGGCGTTCTTCATTATTTTTATAGCGACTAAGTATAGAGAGAAAAAATCCGAAATTCCGAGACAAAAATTTTTCTCGGTCTTCCCAGCAGAAGAAAAAAATGATGTTTTTCTCAATATCTCAGCTAATAAATGCGATAGGAAGGTGCGGTAAACGGCGTTCTTCATCATTTTTATAGCGACTAAGCATAGAGAGAAAAAATCCGAAATTCGGAGACAAAAATTTTTCTCTATCTTCCCAGCAGAATACAAAAATGATGTTTTTCTCAATATCTCAGCTAATAAATGCGATAGGAAGGCGCGGTAAACGGCGTTCTTCATCATTTTTATAGCGACTAAGTATAGAGAGAAAAAATCCGAAATTCGGAGACAAAAAACCGCATACATCATCTTTTGGAGAGACTTTGTATGTAGTCTTGTTTTTTTTTTTTTTTTGTTTTTTTTTTCTTGTTCTGTTGTTCTGCTAACTTGACCATTTCTTCTGTTGGTTTAGTTGTTTTGCTAATATGACCATTTTCTACTGGTTCTGCTCTTATTTGACCAGTTCGTTCTGCTCGTTCTGCTGTTCTGTTGTTCTGCTATCTTGACCAATCCGTTCTGCTCGTTCTGCTGTTCTGCTAGCTTGACCAATCCGTTCTGCTCGTTCTGCTGTTCTGCTAACTTGACCATTTCGTTCTGCTCGTTCTGCTGTTCTGCTAACTTGACCATTTCGTTCTGCTCGTTCTGCTGTTCTGCTAACTTGACCATTTCTTCTGCTGGTTCTGCTGTTCTGCCAACTTTACCTGGCCGGCAATATCTTTAACAATCGGCGCATGGAATGTGTGCACATTGATGGACTGTGCTAGTTCAGACAGACCACAGCGAAGAACAGCCCTAGTTGGTAGAGAACTTCATCGATTCAAAGTCGAGATTGCAGCTCTCAGTGAGACTCGCCTTGCAGAGGAAGAAGTTGGTGCTGGCTACGGACGCAAAAAAAAAAGAAGAGCGGTGCGAAGCAGGAGAAGGCTTCCCCTCAAACAATTCCTTGGCAGCAAGCTCTCAGGACTTCCAAAAGGCATATATGACCGCCTGATGACGCTGAGACAACCCGTATCTGGTAAGAGGCATGCAACTATTGAAAGTGCCTATGCATCCACAAGAGGTCAAAGACAATATCTATGACGATCTGGATTCTGTGATTTCTGCTGCACCCCGGGGAGACAAACTCATTCTCCTGGGAGACTTCAATGCTAGAATGGGAACAGACCACAAAACCTGGGAAGGAGTGATTGGGACTGAGGGAGTAGGAAAGTGCAATTCTTTTTGAGGAAGTGTGCAGAGCATGAACTGCTGATCACTAACACAGTCTTCCGTCTGCCAACTCGCAACAAGACATCATGGATGCATCCTGACTCCAAACACTGGCATCTCATTGATTATGTGATAGTTAGAAGGACGGACAGACAGGATGTCAGAGAGACAAAACACTATATGTGGTTTAGACTCCTGGATAGATCGCAGGCTTGCTGTCAGCAAAAGAAAAATGCGCATTCAGCCTGCACAGCGACCACAGGGCAAGAAAGTGTCCAAGAGACTGGATGTCTCTAAGCTGAAACAAGACAGCAAGAGGCAAGTTTTCATTCACGTCATCTGCAGCAGACTAGATGCAATGGAAATCAGTTCAGACAATCCGGAAGAGAACTGGACAGCAATGGATTCCCTATGACCAGTTTCTCGAAAACACCAAGACTGGTTTGAAGAGAATGACGAAGAAATCCAGGGACTCCTGGAAAAGTAGCACCAAAAACACAGACCATACATCAGTATCTAATAAGTCCGCCTATTCAGATATATATATGCAAGACAGTTCAAACTAGATTAAGAAATATGCAAGACTCCTGGCTGAGAAACCCAGTCCTTTGCAGATAGAAAGGATATAAAGAAGTTCTTTGTTGCGCTTAAGTTTATGGGAACCAGAGCCCAGGAACCACCCCTCTCCTCATCGCAGATAGAACTAGTCTTCTGGGTGACAAAGAGTCTATCTTAAAAAGATGGGCTGAGCGCTTTGATAGTGTTCTTAATCGGCCATCCTCTATCAATGATGGTGCTATCAACAGTTTACCACAAGTTAAAGGTGTCCCAACAGAAGAGAAGATCCAAAAAGGTACAGATCAAGTATCTGACTATGTACAATGGTAGCCATGACATCACAATCAGCATAAAAAAGAATGAGGTAGTCTATTAACCAGCACCTGACAAGCCTTGCAAAGAGCCCACCATTACAGCCAAAGACTAAGTGGTAGACAAGCGAGCACACTGTCAAGAGTCGTGAACATTGATGGTGAAGTCAATGCCAGGATAGTGCAGCATTTGGCCGACTAATTGGTAGTGTTTGGGACGGAAGTGGAATCAGGCTTGGCACAAAACTGAAAGACTACAGAGCTGTGGTGCTGCCAACACTATTGTATGCATGTGAAACATGGACAATTTACCAACGGCACACCAAAAAGACTGAATCACTTCCATACACACTGGTTTAGAAAGCTGTTAAAGATTAAGTGGCAAGACAGGATTCCAGACACGGAAAGCCTGAAAGGGGCAGGAGTGCAAAGTCTGCATACTCTTCTAAAACTAGCCACAGTTAAGATGGACGGGCCATGTTACCCGGATGCCTGAAGAACGTTTGCCAAAGAAATTCTCCAGAGAGAACTAGAAATGGGCAAACGCTCCCATGGTGGTCAGAAGAAGCGCTACAGGGAAACCCCCAAAGCCTCCTTCAGGAGAACAACATACTAACAGAGTCGTGTGATTAAATTGTACAGGATAGAGCAAAGTGGTGAGGCCTCATCAGAAGGGGTGCTAGTGAATATGAGACAAAAAAAATCAGAATAGCTGAGCAGAAATCTCCTGTGTTGGCCTTTATCTTCAATCAATCACTTGCCCAGGGCACTGTACCAGATGACTGGCGACAAGCAAATGTAACCCCGGTCTATAAAAAGGGGGAAAAATATGATGCAGCAAATTATAGACCAGTGTCGCTAACATGCATCTGTTGCAAAACCCTGGAGCATATATTAGTAAGCAACATCAACAAGCACTTAGCCTTTGAGAGCATTCTTGCTGACTGTCAACATGGTTTCCGGAGTCAAAGGTCTTGCGAAACGCAGCTTGTTCAATTTTACCATGACATTGTGAGCAATCTGGATGGGGCCATAAACCGTGGCCACAAACAGACTGACTTGATCATCATGGACTTTGCTAAGGCCTTTGACAAGGTACCTCACAGAAGGCTATTACATAAACTGGAGTACTATGGGATAAGAGGATCCACGCATAGGTGGATTAGCTCATGGCTCTCTGGGCACTCACAACAAGTTGTACTTGATGGCCAAGCGTCTGATCCAGTCCCTGTTTTATCTGGAGTCCCCCAAGGTTCGGTCCTTGGACCGGTCCTTTTCTTGGTTTTCATTAATGATCTCCCCGATAATATCAGGTCATCTGTCCGTTTGTTTGCTGATGATTGTGTCCTGTATAGGAACATATATTCTCCTTCTGACTGTCTTATTTTACAAGATGACCTGGATCAACTTGCACAGTGGGAGGCCGATTGGCAAATGAAGTTCAATGTGGCCAAATGTCACTCAATGAGAGTGTCACGACACCCTCCGGACAAGCAAATTAAGTTTGACTATACTCTTCACCAGCAAGTTTTGGAGCATGTTCAATCCGCCAAATATCTTGGTATCACCATCACAGACGATCTTGATTGGGGTCAACATATCTCAGAGATTACATCTAAAGCAACTAGGACTTTGGGATTCCTTAGACGGAACTTGGCTTTTGCACCTAGGCAGACAAAGGATGTTGCATATAAAACATTGGTTCGCCCTCAACTCGAATATGCATCACCCATTTGGCACCCCTATGTTAAAACTCAGACTCAGCAGGTGGAGAAGGTGCAGAGGACAGCTGCTCGATGGACCTGTAGGCGATGGCGAAATAGAAGTAGCGTCGGTGACATGCTTAATGAGCTAGAGTGGCCGTCCCTGGAGGCCCGTCGTGAGCAGTCCTCCTTAACCTTCTTCTACAAGATACACTCTGATTCAGTGTCTATTGATAAAGATAGGTACTTGACCCCTGTAACACTGTCGACCCAAACAAGGGCATCAAAAGTAAACGTCTCACAATATCGTAGATACCAGTCCTATAGTGATGCCCTGAAGAACTCGTTTTTTTCCTAGAACTATTCCCCAATGGAATAGTCTTCCCTCCTCTGCGGTGAATGCCAAGTCCGCAGAAGAGTTCAAAGCCCGCACAGTGTAAGATTGGGACTCAGAGGTATGCGTTTTAGGATACCTCTGTTATGCAGATTGTAAATAGTTTTAAGGACGCATCCAGTGCCTCTCTCTCTCTTTTTTTTTTTTTTTTTTTTCCAGCTAAATTCTAAATTTAGCCACCCAATCAACTGAGGTAATGGCCAGATGTGACCGACTCAGTATAAGAAGATAGATAGATAGAAACGCGTACAGTGCAAAACCAGAGATATTAAATGCTTCTCAAATGGCCAAAGACGTGGAGCGTGATAGCTCAGTGGTTAGTGCACTTGCCTCTGATGCTAGAGGTCCCGGGTTCGATCCCCGGCAGCGGTGTGAAAATTTCGGTGTCCGAACACGCTCCATTGGCATCATTTGCAGGGATGAATGTCATAAAGTGCACCGTCCTTCGGATCGGGACGTTAACTGGAGGCCCCCTGTGCAGGGAGAACCATCCCCTGTGCAGGTTAAAGAACCCTACCGTAATTACATGATTACTGTGTAGGCTTTCATCCTGCAAAACTGGAGTGTATGTAATACACCGTCTGTGTCCCCTCCGGGGGTTAAGGCGAAACCGGAAGAAGAAGAAGACGAACTATTATGGATCAGGTGAGCGATTCAAGGCCACCATGGACCTCTGTTTGAATAGGTATATATCAATAGGTCATGTTTTCATCCTAACTCCCAATCAGTGGTGACACCTCAGTCTTCGTAGGACCTTTAGAATGTACTCCGAAGGTCACATTAAAATTTGCCGTACGGTACCTGCAAATATAACTACACACACCGGTGTAAAGGTAACTTTTTCTGTCAAAGTTCAAAGAGCAACTTGGGGTCTTTGGTGTAAGTATGTTGCATAATGTTATGTTGTCATGCATTCTAAGTCACAGTGTTGTGAATACAGTTGAGGTTAACAAACACTGGTTAAGAAGAGAAAGTTCAACCCTCTTTTGTTTGCTGATTTTATATCTGTAAATTTCCTCCATCTCTCGTATTGGATACATTACATGTATCGCTTATACTTTATCCGGCCTTTTATACACCCTATCTATCTATCTTCTTATACTGAGTCGGTCATATCTGGCCATTACCTCAGTTGATTGGGTGGCTAAATTTAGAATTTAGCTGAAAAAAAAAAAAAAAAAGAAGAAGAGAGGCACTGGATGCGTCCTTAAAACTATTTACAATCTGCATAACAGAGGTATCCTAAAACGCATACCTCTGAGACCCAATCTTACACTGTGCGGGCTTTGAACTCTTCTGCGGACTTGGCATTCACCGCAGAGGAGGGAAGACTATTCCATTGGGGAATAGTTCTAGGAAAAAACGAGTTCTTCAGGGCATCACTATAGGACTGGTATCTACGATATTGTGAGTCGTTTAATTTTGATGCCCTTGTTTGGGTCGACAGTGTTACAGGGGTCAAGTACCTATCTTTATCAATAGACACTGAATCAGAGTGTATCTTGTAGAAGAAGGTTAAAGAGGACTGCTCACGACGGGCCTCCAGGGACGGCCACTCTAGCTCATTAAGCATGTCACCGACGCTACTTCTATTTCGCCATCGCCTACAGGTCCATCGAGCAGCTGTCCTCTGCACCTTCTCCACCTGCTGAGTCTGAGTTTTAACATAGGGGTGCCAAATGGGTGATGCATATTCGAGTTGAGGGCGAACCAATGTTTTATATGCAACATCCTTTGTCTGCCTAGGTGCAAAAGCCAAGTTCCGTCTAAGGAATCCCAAAGTCCTAGTTGCTTTAGATGTAATCTCTGAGATATGTTGACCCCAATCAAGATCGTCAGTGATGGTGATACCAAGATATTTGGCGGATTGAACATGCTCCAAAACTTGCTGGTGAAGAGTATAGTCAAACTTAATTTGCTTGTCCGGAGGGTGTCGTGACACTCTCATTGAGTGACATTTGGCCACATTGAACTTCATTTTCCAATCGGCCTCCCACTGTGCAAGTTGATCCAGGTCATCTTGTAAAATAAGACAGTCAGAAGGAGAATATATGTTCCTATACAGGACACAATCATCAGCAAACAAGCGGACCGATGACCTGATATTGTCAGGGAGATCATTAATGAAAACCAAGAAAAGGACCGGTCCAAGGACCGAACCTTGGGGGACTCCAGATAAAACAGGGACTGGATCAGACGCTTGGCCATCAAGTACAACTTGTTGTGAGCGCCCAGAGAGCCATGAGCTAATCCACCTATGCGTGGATCCTCTTATCCCATAGTACTCCAGTTTATGTAATAGCCTTCTGTGAGGTACCTTGTCAAAGGCCTTAGCAAAGTCCATGATGATCAAGTCAGTCTGTTTGTGGCCACGATTTATGGCCCCATCCAGATTGCTCACAATGTCATGGTAAAATTGAACAAGCTGCGTTTCGCAAGACCTTTGACTCCGGAAACCATGTTGACAGTCAGCAAGAATGCTCTCAAAGGCTAAGTGCTTGTTGATGTTGCTTACTAATATATGCTCCAAGGTTTTGCAACAGATGCATGTTAGCGACACTGGTCTATAATTTGCTGCATCATATTTTTCCCCCTTTTTATAGACCGGGGTTACATTTGCTTGTCGCCAGTCATCTGGTACAGTGCCCTGGGCAAGTGATTGATTGAAGATAAAGGCCAACACAGGAGATATTTCAGCACTACATTCCTTAAGTACCCTGGCATTCAGGTCATCGGGCCCAGATGCCTTATGTATCTTGAGCTTACCTAACAGTTTAGCGACCCCATTGGGGTCAACTGTTATGTCCCCCATAGAGGGGAACGAACTTGCACCTTTAGATGGTAGCTCACCATCAGTTTCACGCGTAAATGCTGATTGAAACTGTTTATTGCAAATATTAGCCTTATTGCGCGCATCTGTTTTTAGAATTCCATTTTCCCTTAGCGAAGTGATCCCAAACGCATCCTTTTTCAGGGACTTTACGAATGACCAAAACTTTTTAACTTTACCATTCTCAGAGCTCTCGGAAACGCAGGATTCTGCGTATTTTACGCCAACTTTTGCCGTTGTACGCGTAAAATTCACAACCGGCGATTCTTATGTACGCATGTTTTTATTGCGACACGCGTCCAAAATCACAGTATGGGAGCGGAAGTGAACGGCCATTTGCGATTGAACAGCACTTGCGATTTGTACAGTGGACGATCAGTCACTTGTGGTATAATATTTTCGCCGACAGGGTAAGGAATTTCATTTTCGTTACGCGAAAATAACGCTTATGTGCAATTTATATGTCTTGATGGTAAGATGGATGCTTTTATCATATTCCAACCGCAGAAACATGCTATTTTTTGATGGCATGAGAAGAGCTAGATTGTTGATCACTTGTTTATCGTTATGCTATAACCGGTTGACACAATCGTAAATACGCATAAAACGTGTGCCAGTAAGCTTTTCCATTGTTATTTAGCATTTAAGTCTTCCAACAGTATCACTGATTGTATAGAATTCAAAGACATATTCAAAAATCCGAATCAGATCGAAGGACTGTTAAAATTATGACACAGGAGAAAAAACAAACCGTTCAGATCACTTGTTTTTGTAAGTATTCGGATTGTACAGGTCAATTGCGATTAGATTGAACGGTCACTTGTTAGTATGCTGGAGTCATTCGCTTAAGCTGCTTGATGCTTCCACGAAGAGCTGAATCCGGCCCGCACACGAGTACTGGTAAACCGCTAGGAGGATCTAAGCCAGCAAAGGCAATGCGGTGCGAGCCGGACCGTCCATGCTTGTAAACCATATTGGTTTTATTGGGTGACAGGGCTTGAGAGGTCATTTCATCTCAGTGTCGGGTAAAAGTCCCGCGAAATTGGAAGCAACGTCTCCAAAATGACCTACATAGTGTTGATGGGGACGTTAAACATCAAAGCAAACAAAAACAAACATTCGCTTAATCGCACCTATATTCCGCATCTCCACGCTATTCACTCATACTGTTCTGACGTATCACAGTATCTCCTCTTTTCTGGCAAAGAGGTAAAATACAGATGCGCGTCTGACTGGTAATCAGGAGGACGCGGGTTCGATAACTTTCTTTCGTGGAGATTGATCATGATGTCTTTTCTACGGACATTCTCTCCCATCCGCTAGCCCCTGCCCATAGGGGCTTGAAGAAATATATGGACTGCATGATGCTTCCACGCAGAGCTATATCCGGCCCGCACACTAGTACTGGTAAACCGCTTAGAGATCTAAGACTGTCCAGGAACCGCGGTGCGAGGCGGACCGTCCATGCTAATAAAACCTATTGGTTTCATAGGGTGACAGGGCTTGAGATGTCATTTGATTTTAGTGTCGGGTAAAAGTCCCACAAAATTGGGAGCAGCGTCTCCAAAATGACATTTACAGTGTTGACGGGTAGGTTTAACCTCAAATCAACCAACCAATCTCCCTTCCGCTGATTCAAGAAGGGCAGTTGTCAGTTTCTGGCGAAAGAATGTGCACTGTACTGGTTAACCGCTTCCGTATAAGCATCCCCAGGTAAAGTGTGGATAGGTAAACTGACCAGGTCAAAAATGACCTGAAACAGTGTTGACGGGGCCATTAAACACCAACACAAACAAACAAACAAACAGCACACACGCGCACGTGCGCACACACACACTGCTGTTTATTTTTATTTATTTATTTGTGTTGCTCTTTAACGGCCCTGACAACAAAACCAGGGTACCCGAAGAAAAGTCACATGACCTTCAGTTGCAAAACTGGCATCTCACATATAACCCGAGCGAGCTTCGAACTATAGACTTGATAAGCCTAATAATTAAGAGTCAGTGCTCTTATCCACAAGCCTACGGAGGCCATACAGCTTAGATTACTTAATTGCTGGTATACGCAAGAAACCCCTTCTAGACGACGTTCCTGTGACTGATGGACTCAAGTTTTTGTCATAAGGCGCCCATGGGAGTAGACATTATAGTCGTAGGGTTTAACACGGAAGTACAGCCATTAGTCACCCACGTTGACCTTGACAGGTTTTTATGGTAACTGGGTGCTGTAAGCGCTTAGGGGCTACCCCTAGAATATGCCCAGGATTAGTTGTTCCACTTTCTAAAAGGCTTTTGCACGAACTGATACATTGGGACCAATGCACCACTCTCGTCCTAGGCACGGTGCAATAAAAGGAAAGTGGTTTGTAAGTTACAGAAATCTCGATAACCGGTCAGAAAAATAGCAGGCTGCACATCGCGGCTATGGAAGGTGGTCAGTTTCGACCTGTAAGCCGTGTCCCATTGCCAGTGCCAGTTAGAATATCTGACCAGGTGGTCTTTACAAAGGCCAGAGTACCGGCAAAATGCAGGCTAACCTTGGCATCTCCGGCGTTGGCTCATCATCTATTGCTGGCGTCACTGGTAGGTTGTTCCAATTACCAAACGGTCTTTTTATTATACCCAGACCGAATAGGTTCGGGGTATATAGCGATCAGCCTGGCGTCCGTCCGTTCGTCCGTCCTTCCGTAGACGAAACCTTGTGATGGCCATTTCTCCAAAACCCTTTGGGATTCATTGATTGTTCACAAGGCCGAGATGGTGTGCCATGCGCATGTGCCATAACTCTATTTGCCATAGTTTTTGAGTTAGTTCCCCTTCCAAATAGAATGACAACTGTGACGGCCATAATTCCCCATTGAGACATATTGATGGTACCTGGCACAATTGCTCACTAGGCTGAGACGGCGTGTCATGCTCAAGAACAGCACCTCTGGGTGCCATGGCTTTTTGAGTTACCTCACCTTCCAATACAATAGAGCGACTGCATTCTGATGGCCATAACTCCAATATCCTTTGAGATATATTGATGGTACCTGGCACAATTGTTCACAAGGCTGACCCGGCGTGTCATGCATAAGAACCGCAACTCTGGTTGCCATGCTTTTTAGCTCACCTGACCGAAGGTCATGGTGAGCTTTTGTGACAGTAAGATGTCCGGCGTCGTCGTGCGTCGTGCGTCGTCCGTCGTCCGTCGTGCGTCGTCCGTGCGTAAACTTTTTCTTGTGAACACACTAGAGGCCACAGTTTTGGTCCAATTATCATCAAACTTGCTCAGAATGATAATCATGACAATATCTCGGTCAAGTTCGAATTTGGGTCATGTCGGGTAAAAAAGTAGGTCAGTAGGTCAAATCATAGAAAAACCTTGTGAACACTCGAGAGGCCACAATTTTGGTCCAATCATCATCAAACTTGCTCAGAATGATCATTGTGACAATATTTTAGTGAAGTTTGAATATGGATCATGTCGGCTTAAAAAGTAGGTCAGCGGGTCAAATCATAGAAAAACCTTGTGAACACCCTAGAGGCCACAATTTTGGTCCAATCATAATCAAACTTGCTCAGAATGATCATCATGACAATATCTTGGTCATGTTCGAATATGGGTCATGTCCGGTCAAAAAGTAGGTCAGTAGGTCAAATCATAGAAAAACCTTGTGAACACTCTGAAGGCCACTGTTTTGGTCCAATTATCATGAAACTTGCTCAGAATGACCATTGTGACAATATTTCAGTCCAGTTCGAATATGGGTCATATCGGGTTAAAAAGTAGGTCAGCGGGTCAAATCATATAAAAACCTTGTGAACACCCTAGGGGCCACAATTTTGGTCCAATCTTAATCAAACTTGCTCAGAATGATCATCATGACAATATCTCGGTCAAGTTTGAATATGGGTCAAATGGTTCCGGTCCGTTGCACATCTAGGTCACAGGAGCCAAAAACAGATTTTTTTCACCAAAAACTTAAAAAATCTTCTTCTCTGAAACCACAAGGCCCAGGTCTTTGTTATTTGGTATGAAGCTTCATCTAGTGGACCCCTACCAAGATTGTTCAAATTATAGTGCTGGGGCCAAAAATGCCCCCGCACGGGGGCCCTTTGGTTTTACATAGGCTTATATAGGGAAAATCTTTAAAAATCTTCTTCTCTGAAACCACAAGGCCCAGGACTTTGATATTTGGTATGAAGCTTCATCTAGTGGACCCCTACCAAGATTGTTCAAATTTGAGTGCTGGGACGAAAAATGCCCCCGCCACGGGGCCCTTTGGTTTTACATTGGCTTATATAGGGAAAATCTTTAAAAATCTTCTTCTCTGAAACCACAAGGCCCAGGTCTTTGATATTTGGTATGAAGCTTCATCTAGTGGACCCCTACCAAGATTGTTCAAATTATAGTGCTGGGGCCAAAAATGCCCCCGCCCCAGGGCCCTTTGGTTTTACATAGGCTTATATAGGGAAAATCTTCAAAAATCTTCTACTCTGAAACCACAAGGCCCAGGACTTTGATATTTGGTATGAAGCTTCATCTAGTGGACCCCTACCAAGATTGTTCAAATTATAGTGCTGGGACAAAAAATGCCCCCGCCACGGGGCCCTTTGGTTTTACATTGGCTTATATAGGGAAAATCTTTAAAAATCTTCTTCTCTGAAACCACAAGGCCCAGGTCTTTGATATTTGGTATGAAGCTTCATCTAGTTGACCCCTACCAAGATTGTTCAAATTACAGTGCTGGGGCCAAAAATGCCCCCGCCCCGGGGCCCTTTGGTTTTACATAGGCTTATATAGGGAAAATCTTAAAAAATCTTCTTCTCTGAAACCACAAGGCCCAGGTCTTTGATATTTGGTATGAAGCTTCATCTAGTGGACCCCTACCAAGATTGTTCAAATTTTAGTGCTGGGACAAAAAATGCCCCCGCCACGGGGCCCTTTGGTTTTACATGGGCTTATATAGGGAAAATCTTTAAAAATTTTCTTTTCTGAAACCACAAGGCCCAGGACTTTGATATTTGGTATGAAGCTTCATCTAGTGGACCCCTACCAAGATTGTTCAAATTTTAGTGCTGGGACAAAAATGCCCCCGCCACGGGGCCCTTTGCTTTTACATTGGCTTATATAGGGAAAATTTTTAAAAATCTTCTTCTCTGAAACCACAAGGCCCAGGTCTTATATATTTGGTATGAAGCTTCATCTAGTGGACCCCTACCAAGATTGTTCAAATTATAGTGCTGGGGCCAAAAATGCCCCCGCCACGGGGCCCTTTGGTTTTACATAGGCTTATATAGGGAAAATCTTTAAAAATTTTCTTCTCTAAAACCACAAGGCCCAGGACTTTGATATTTGGTATGAAGCTTCATCTAGTGGACCCCTACCAAGATTGTTCCAATTTTAGTGCTGGGGCCAAAAATGCCCCTGCCCCGGGGCCCTTTGGTTTTACATAGGCTTATATAGGGAAAATCTTTAAAAATCTTCTTCTCTGAAACCACAAGGCCCAGGACTTTGATATTTGGTATGAAGCTTCGTCTAGTGGACCCCTACCAAGATTGTTCAAATTATAGTGCTGGGACAAAAAATCCCCCCCTGCCACGGGGCCCTTTGGTTTTACATAGGCTTATATAGGGAAAATCTTTAAAAATCTTCTTCTCTGAAACCACAAGGCCCAGAACTTTGATATTTGGTATGAAGCTTCATCTAGTGGACCCCTACCAAGATTGTTCCAACTATAGTGCTGGGGCAAAAAATGCCCCTGTCCCGGGGCCCTTTGATTTTACATAGGCTTATATAGGCAAAATCTTTAAAAATCTTCTTCTCTGAAACCGCTAGGCCCAGGTCTTTGATATTTGATGTGTAGCTTCATCTAGTGGACCTTTGACAAGATTGTTCAAATTTTAGCCTTTGTTGATGTTTGGTATGAAGCTTCACCTTTAAGACCTCCCTCAACATTATGTACATTAAAGCCCTGGGGCCAATAATGGCCCTCTCTGGGGCCCACTTGTTACACTATGGATCAGGTGAGCGATCCAGGGCCATCATGGCCCTCTTGTTTAGTTATGTCCCCTTCCAATAAAGTAGAATCTCTACCTTGTGATCACCATATCTCCAATACCTAGGCGACATATTGATGTCACTTGGTTTTTGTTTGTTTGATTTGAGGTTTAACGTCCTCATCAACACTGTATTGGTCATTTTGGAGACTTTGCTTCCAATTTTGTGGGACTTTTACCCGACGTTGAGCTAAAATGACATTTCAAGCCCTGTCGCCCAATGAAACCAATAGGGCTTATAAGCATGGACGGTACGACTAATGCGCACCGCTTTGCCTGGGCAGGCTTATTTAACTTCACTACAGCTGGTGTGTGGGAATGTGTGGCGGCGGTAAAACGTCTCCCTGCCCTACATCATAGTGTAGAATATATTTTCTTGTCCTTTGGGATCATTCATTCCATTGTGGAATTTCGAAAATATCTGAGGGTCACTGATGAGGCCTAATTGGCCGAAACTAGCTAGTCTGGCCCAGAAAACATGTACACTCCATATTTTTCACTTCTCTGGTGTATTCCTTGCTTCCAAAGGATAACCCTTTTATAGAACATATTTAGATCCTCTAAGCGGTTTACCAGTAATCGTGTGCGGGTCAGATTCAGCGCTGCGTGGAAGCATCATGCAGCCCATATATTTCTTCAAGCCCCGATGGGCGGGGGCCGCGATGTCACTTGGTACAGATATACATGAGGTTAAGCGGGAGTGACAATGTAACATTATAGTGGCCGTAACGCCAATAATCTTTGAGATATAATAATGGAACTTGCACAATTGAATACAAATTATAGAAGGCATGTCATGAGAAAGAAACACAACTCTTGGTATTGTTGTATTTGAGTTATCTCCTCTTCAAAAAATAACAGTAATGCCGCCTTGTGATCACCATATATCCAATACCCTTTGAGATATACTCAGATTCAATGAAAACGCAACCCCTCAAATTTTAATCGATTCACAATATTTGCAGCATTTGATCACGTTAAATGAATATCACTAACTTATCCACAGACTCACTACAGAGTGCATTTCATTGGAGACTCGAATAAGTCCACACACCCAAAAATCAAAACCACATATCGTAATACCGGGTATGTCCACCATACCATCAAGTGTTGCTTGGCATCGACGCCTCATGCTTCGAATTAAACGCTGTATCTGGTCTTGTGTAATGTTGTCCTATTCTTCATGTACCGCCATGGCAAGCTGCTGACGGTTGACTTGCGGATGATGTCGGCTGTACACACGTTTTCCGAGCTGGTCACAAAGGTGCTCGATTGGGTTTAAATCCGGCGAAAACGCAGGCCAAGGAATAACTTGCACACCATTTTGATTAAAAAATCCGAGTCCGATAAAAGAATACTTGTAAGCTATTTTTTGCAATTCACATAATGAATGAAGTAAATTTTAATGCTGTGCGAGTTTTGTTAAAAGTAATTAAATGTTACTGAAATAAGTCAAAGGAAAGATGTAATCGGGTCTTTAGCCTATGTCCATCGGAGACTGGGATGCACTGTACTTCCAGGCAGAGCTGAAACCGATCGCACATGAGTACTGGTAAACCGCTCAGAAGGTCGCCGCCAGCCCTGGCAAAGTGGTGCGAGTCGGTCCGTCAATACATATAAACTCTATTGGTTTGTTTGGTGGTATGGGCTGAGATGTCATTTCATCTCAGTGTCGGTTAAAAGCCACAACATTGGAAGCAAGTCTGCAAGATGACCTGAATAGTGTTAACTGGGCCGTAGCACCTCAAATCAAATAAAGCGTGTATTATCACTTGAAAATGCAGAAGTGAAAAGAGTTCCGCACCATGGTAGCAATGTCCTGAACACTTTTCTGCAATGGTAATAGAAGGAAGTGTTTTGGTTATTTGATGACAGTATCTGATCAGACTTCTTAGAATGACCCTAAATCACAAAAATGTTATTTGTGAAATCACCATCGCAAGTGACTGTTCAATTTCAATGATCAATTTGGCAAGTGACTGTTCAACTCCAATTATTACAGATCGCAAGTGATCGTTCAATTCAATGTCAAGTGACCGTTCAGATGATCAAAAGTGATGGGAATACAAGTTAAGATTTAGCTGCCTTATTTTACATCAGTGTAGACATCCTTTTTGTCAGTAGGCTTTATTGTTTATTAAAGATGTCAGTTAAACTTAAAGAAGTGGCCTCTAAATATTCATCCGTCATTTAAACCACTTTTAGTAACGCATGCCAGCAACAGAGAAACACATGTCAACTGATCACCGTCGTTAAGTCCACCGATAGGATCAATGATTCCAACGAAATTATTATCAATATAGTAACACATATATTGACAACTTACACAAATAAAAGTAATGACCAAAAACTCAAGCTAATGGCTTCTGTGTTTACATATTTGAGATACCACGTGATAATATTATATCGCAAGTGATTGATCGTCCACTGTACAAATCGCAAGTGCTGTTCAATCGCAAATGGCGGTTCACTTCCGCTCCCATACCGTGAAAATTACAGAAGCGGTAAATTCAGAAGCTAATTTAGGCCGCTTATGTAATACCAATAAAAGATCAAAAGCGGCGCCGCTTTTTATGTTGAAAGCGCACGTGCCACAAATCAGTAGGCGTGACCTATAGTGACAGGTATTTTTGCACCTGTCAGTGGGAGAGACAATTTTGGATAGTGGTCGGTTTGCGGCACATGTTAAAAATGATTGTACCTGTTTAATCTCGCCGCGCTAATCCCCGTGTTATTACGGATTACAATTAATGAGTTTACTAATTGATGTAAGCTCATATCATCAACGGATTAGCATGAGTCGGTAAAATATCACGTTTAGTTAAACTGGGGTTACGGCGAAGACGATATAATTGACGAATTACCAATGTCATGTATTTTCGCGACTACACGATCGTACTTTTTATCGCTCGGTCAAAGTGTGTTTCGACGTTTACTGGTGACAAAAATGGTTGTAATTCTTCAAAATACAATCATTTTTAACAATTACAGGAAGTCAGACGTGGTTAGGATGCTTCCCCTACGTATATGTTTACACCAATTAAAACAATTGAGCTACTATCACGTACATATACGTCCGAATTTGAAAGCACAAATATAGACGGATCCAATGTTTTGACACGTGACCTTGTTTATATGTCATTGCGCATGCGCAAAATTACTTTTCCTTTTGATAACGATCTTTCGTGGTTGGCAAAAAGCCTCTGGTTCCATATAAACACATCGTAAATAGGTAAAGTATTACGGGCATATTTTAGTTGACTGTCATAGAAAATCGATTGAATTATACTTTAAATAAGTAGATAAATATATTTTAGAGTTCCTTCATGCATCTTCCGCGTTTAATCATTCGTTTTGCGCATTTTTATTACAAATAATTAAGACCGTCCCGCTTCGTTACCTGTATAAGTTTAACAGGTAATTTAATCATCAAAACATCCTCAAATCTTCCAGAAACCAATAATTACTAGCTAAGACATGTCTATTTTAAAAGTTTAAAGGTCAATTTTGTCGTTTCCATTCCAAATAAAACACAAGTTAAGAGAAAATAACATCGCATTTACAATGGTGATAAACGGCCAAAGACTTTTTTTGCCCACCACCGGTTAGTCCCGGCAAATAGTATTATTGAGCGATGACGTAGTGTTTGGATGTGTCTATAGCTAAATAGAATGCTGCTTTTCTGATCTGGGTTTACATTATATCTGCTGTTATCCTAATACTTCCTTATTTTTATGTGGCATTATTTGACTAGAAGTGTGAGAATAAATCTGAGCAACTGCATTGGGGGGGGGGGGGGGGGGGGGGGGGTGTAGACACATCAGTGAAATATTTCTAACTAGTACCCACAATCTACATGTTTGGAACGAAGTTATTAAATGCATTTATCAGAAAAAAGAGTTTGGGAGCCATGAAAGTATACAGTTTTTCATATGGACGTGTAGCCTGATAATAAGAAGTTTTTGTCTATGTTCTATGCGCGATCAAGATCAGAACTCCAACTTTTTTATGTGGGAATCCAACTTTTTATCTGTGAATCCAACTTTTTACAAGGAAGGATTCCTGGAATCGTGTTTTCAAAATCCTAGTGAGAGCTCTGCATTCTTTTGGGGACTATCGGGATCTATATTGTCATCTTCAAAGGTAAAGATGCTGGAAACATGCTTCCAATATGCATCTCTTATAACCTTTTGCACATGTGCTCTGAACCGTTTGTAATGGTTCTTAACGTCAGGGCTGCTAGACTTGCGAGCACGAAAATACATTCTATTCCGTCTTCTGATGAGATGCTTGATCGTGTTATCGATCCATGGTGCCCTATATTTTGTTTTGGTCATTTTAGTTGGTATAAACCTTTCCATTGCCGTGGTTAATTCGGACTTAAAACTGACCCACAGGTCATTAACTGACATGTGTGAGAGGTCAGAGGAAAGGAACGAATCCTTAAATCGCGCCATATGGTCTCGCAGACCATCCATATCCGCACGTTTGTAGAGAAAAACTTTACGCGGGACTTGTCTGATTCGTTTAGCTTTTATGTCATACTCAACAAGGACTATGTCATGATCAGCTTTGCCAATCGGGGGCATCCCCTTAACTCGGCTTACTGGGGATGGAGAATTTGTAAACAATAAATCAAGGGTCTTTTCTTGCCGGGTGGGTATGTTAACAACTTGGGCCAGGCAGTGTTCTTTTATTATATCCAAAAGTTGTTGCTGTGTCTGCCTTTTAGGCACCCCATGGGGCACCTGCATGCTGCACCATTCAATGTCACCACAATTAAAGTCTCCGCCAACCAAAATATGGGCATTTGCATTTGACATTATCCTAGACAAAGATGAATTAAAAGCCTCAAGATATTCTGGGTCAATCTGATCTGGTGGGCGATAAAAAGATCCAAGGTACAAAGTCCTACATCCAATGATGTTCAATTTACACCAAACTAGTTCACAGTTGGTGTCCAACTCCGGAGTTTCTGTACAGAGTAGGTCTCGCTTGAAAGCCACGAAGACACCTCCATGTGCATCCCCAACTCTGTCTTTCCGGATGGCCTCAAAGGATTCAGGGAAAATTTCCGAGTTTTTAATTTCTGGGGTTAACCAAGACTCATTGCCCAAAATGATGTCTGGTTTCGCCGAGTCGATAATTGTATGAAGTTCAGCCCTTTTATTCTTTATTGACTGACAATTCATGATCAATATTCTGAGGGGATGGTTAAGGACCGCCTTTTTGGTCTTTCGTTTAGCTTCTTTTGACTGCTGCACAATGGGCGATGAAGCTGCCGTGGGTGGGCCAATGTTGTCTGGTATCGGACTATCAGGCTCGGATAGGGTAGATAAAGGTTCAAAGTGGTTGTAGGTGTCTATAGAAGATGAGGTGTCAAACAGAGATGTGGAAAAGTTTGGCATTCCACATTTCAAACACTCCCATGCAACATTTTTATTCAATGATCTGTTGTAAAAACTATACATAGTTGATGACATGCCTTGACATCCTATGTGATACCAGACATTGCAGGTGTCGCAACAAATTCCCCGGTCTTCCCAGCCAACACTTTTTTGACAGAGTCCACAAGGGAAGTGTGAACTGTCATTTCGGGAGTCTGGACCAGGATTTGATTCAACATCCCAAGCATTACCTATAACAACTGTAAATATATACAAGTAGAAAAGTTTATTTGAACCAGGAAACCCCTTCATTCTTAGAGATTTTTTTAAGATTGATATTGTACAAACATGGGGCAAGTGAAATGCAAAGTTACGGTCGATTGCTGTTGTACCACGTGTGTCCGCATAAACTGGGTAGAAGTTAACTGGGATTTCCTGTAGGTCCTGTCCACTGCAACTAAGAAGAGATGCAAGTCTTGTTGCCAGCAACATGCAACATACTCCAAAAAGAAGGTCAAATGCAAAATGGCTCATTATTGTTGGTTTTCTGGTGACTCTTTGGTTACTGAAGGGCAATAAATATAAAGTGGTGTCTGGGAAAGTCTCCTCTGTTGGGCAATATCATCAAAAATCACATTGAAACTTAATTGTTTACCTTAATGTCAATCCGCCGCGAAACCGGAACTAGTTTTGTTTCGGTGCAAAAGTAAAAAATACCAAGCCAAATTATCCGGGATGTGATAAATATGAAAAGTCGTAAAAACCTAGCTAAACCTGCAAAATAAACAAGTAACTAAATATTTAAACAAAGTTAAGGAGAAAAAGTTAAAGGACTCATCCAGGGTATTCCTTAAATTCCAAAAATATCCAAAAATTGTTTCCCGGAAAACAGGAAGAATGCACTCGCGCGCATGCGCACCCAATCTCCCCAGCTGATCTACCGCCCCCGCACATCAGGGCTTGAAGAAATAGATGGGCTGCATGATGCTTCCACGCAGAGCTGAAAACAGCCCGCACACGAGTACTGGTAAACCGCTTAGAGGATCTAAGCCTGCCCAGGCAAAGCGGTGCATGTCGGCCTGTCCTAACCCGAGATCTCTGGCTGTAGTGACCTACAGACGTTAAAGCCGCCAAATCAGAAAATAAAAAAGGCTTTTAGAACGTCAGAGAAGGCTCGGATTAGGCCTGTCCATGCTTATAAACCCTACTGGTTTCATTGGGCGGCAGGGCTTGAGATGTCATTTCATCTCAATGTGGGGTAAAAGTCCTACAAAATTGGAGGCAATGTCTCCAAAATGACCTTTACAGTGTTGAAGGGTAAGGCTGACACGATTAATCAGATAATCTATTAATCAATCAATAAATTCCATAGAAATGATAACCAATAGTGATTTGCTTGTAAGTACAATTTACTACCCAAAGTTGTGCCTAAAATAGCTAGATGAGTGGCAAACAGTGAAGACCCTGATGAGACGCCGTGTTTTGCGGCATCTCATCTGGGTCTACACTGTTTGCTCAGGACTTTGTTCAAATATATATGGTAAACTACAAAAAATAAAAGGTGTCATGCTCAGACAGAAAGCGAGACAGATAAAACTGTGACCAAATCTTCAGTGATTACTAATCGATTATCGAACACAATGGCAGGACTGATAATCGATTATTTTTCAGCTCCCATTTGCCAGCTCTATTGACGGGGACATTTAACCTTAAATCAAACAAATACAACCCAGCTGTTCCAGCCTCGGTAGCTCAGTCAGATGCACGTCTGACTGGTGATCAGGAAGACGCGTGTTCGATACCTGCCGGGGTTGGCAACATTCTTTCGTGGAGATTGATGATAAATTCTTTTCTACGGTCATTCTCTCCCTTCCACTGATTCAAGAAGGGCAGTTGTCAGTTTCTGGTGAAAGAATGTGCACTGCACTGGTTAACCAACAAAGTATAAGCCTGCCCAGGAAAAGTGTGAATAGGTAAACTGACTTGCTCAAAAATGACCTAAAGTGGTGTTGACTTGGCCGTTAAACTCCAATACAAACAAGTACACCCCAGCATACTAATATCAGTGCCTTCAAACTACATTCCGCAAACCATCACTGCCATTAACCCAAATGTGACCGACTCCGTATAAGAAGATAATATAGATAGATAGACAGATAGATAGGAATCTCCATAACAGACTATTGTGCTGGTATCGGGCCTATTCAGGGGCCTTCACTCTCTGCAGACGTAGAAATGAAAATCACTACCTTAACCTCCTTACAGTCAATTTATTGGATCTGGCGAAAGAATGTGCACTGTACTGGTTAACCGCTTACGTATAAGCCTGCCCAGGAAAGTGTGAATAGGTAAACTGACCGGCTCAAAAATGACCTAAATAGTGTTGACTGGGCCGTTAAACTCCATTACAAACAAAACAAACAATTTATCGGAGAACCATTTTACATGTACGTAAAAACATCATTTCTATCTGCATATGGTGCAACCATTTTCTAAAAAAAAAAAAAAAAAGAAAAACAGACAGACAGAAAGTTTGAGAAACTGACACCCCTAAGAGGGAAGATTCCATTCAGTAGAAAATCTGGGTTAAAATCAGAATTGTTACTGTGGTTGCTCATTAGAACCACCTCATAGACTGTGGTTGCTCATTAGAACCACCTCATAGACTGTGAGTGCTTATTAGAACCACCTCATAGACTGTGGGTGCTTATTAGAACCACATCATAGACTGTGGTTGCTTATTAGAACCACCTCATAGACTGAGTGCTTATTAGAACCACCTCATAGACTGTGGGTGCTTATTAGAACCACCTCATAGACTAGTTGCTCATTAGAACCACCACATAGACTGTGGTTGCTCATTAGAACCACCTTATAGACTGTGGTTGCTCATTAGAACCACCTCATAGACTGTGGGTGCTCATTAGAACCACCTCATAGACTGTGGGTGCTCATTAGAACCACCTCATAGACTGTGGGTGCTTACTAGAACCACCTCATTGACTGTGGGTGCTTATTAGACCCACCTCATAGACTGTGAGTGTTCATTAGAACCACCTCATAGACTACTATGACGTGGTCATAGGAGCACACAATTCTATGAGGTGGTTCTAACGAACACCCACAGTCTATGGGGTCGTTCTAACGAGCACCCACAGTCTATGAGGTGGTCCTAACGAGCACCCACAGTCTATGAGGTGGTTCTAATGAGCACCCACACTCTATAAGATGGTTCTAATAAACATCCACAGTCTGTGAGGATCATAGACTGTGTGTGTTTGTTAGAACCACCTCATAGACTGGTAGCTCGTTAGAACCACCTCATGAATGTGGGTGTTCATTAGAACCACCTCATAGACTGTGAGTGTTCATTAGAACCACCTCATAGACTACTATGACGTGGTCATAGGAGCACACATTCTATGAGGTGGTTCTAACGAACACCCACAGTCTATGGGGTGGTTCTAACGAGCACCCACAGTCTATGAGGTGGTTCTAATGAGCACCCACACTCTATAAGGTGGTTCTAATAAACATCCACAGTCTGTGAGGATCATAGACTGTGTGTGTTTGTTAGAACCACCTCATAGACTGGTAGCTCGTTAGAACCACCTCATGAATGTGGGTGTTCATTAGAACCACCTCATAGACTGTGGGTGCTCCTTAGAACCAACTCATAGACTGTGGCTGCTAATTAGAACTGCCTTATGAGGTGGTTCTAACAAGCACCCACAATCTTTGTTTGGACTAGAAATATAAAAATTTTATATCAGAAAACTGCTAGTTCTTGAATTAAAGATGCCATTTCAGCACACGGAACATTACAGTAAAACCTGTCTTAGTGGCCACCTCTATTAAGCAAGCAATCTGTCTTAAGCAAGCGGGCATTCAGTTCCCCAAAAAGGCAAATGTGTCAAAATTCACCTGTATTAAGCAAGCACCTGTCTTAAGCAAGCACATTTTGGTTATCCCTTAGGCGCTTGCTTAATACAGGTTGGACTGTATCTTAATGTTCTTGAATTTTCTTCTTTGAAACATACATTGTGGGATCTTTTTAGAAATCACCTCATTGAGATAATTCTAACAAGTATCCGCAACACGTTTCTAACAAGGAAAAGGGAAATTATCCCTTTAAAATATCCCTGTACTACTAATCTGGAACAATGTATCATATAATGTATATAATTATTTGTTATTATGCAAAGAAATTTATAGACTTTTGATTGGACAGCGCAAGGGCAAATATTTTCCATATTACCAGTGAGCAAAGATAAATTACCCTATGTGCTTGCCTTAGCTGAGTTGCGATGTCCACCATCTTGGATTTACTGCACAGTTGGCGAGAAATAAAAGCAAAATAATTTCATGCACCACATGAATTTTCAGCTTTTCATTATTTTCAGTTCATTCCATACTTTATTTCATTGTTTTCCATTATAAAACTTTCATTCAAACATGCTGTAAACCTTTCCCACTTTGCACCTTGATCAACGTAGTGGTGCAGTAGGATGCGTTTGAAGACGTTACATAAACATACCATGCACTTCTCACGATGTTTTCCTCGAAAACATTGCAACAATGTATAAAATCTGTTGAAAATGCTTTGCAGTACATGATTAGCCCATTGAGTACCAGAAACCCCAAAACGGGTTTACTTCCAAAGCTATTGCAAAGGTACTTGACAGGGATAATTGAGATATAATAGGCATTGCCAAATTATGAGCATTTTTTCTGTCATATTTAAAATCTATAAATATATGCAAAAAGGATTCTTCAAAACCAGTCAAAAATCAGCAAACAATGGTTTTCTGTTGATCTAATGAAGCTACTAAGTGATTTATACATATCTTCTTTGATAATGACTTGAAACAATATGGGTGGGTCAAATACACCCCTTTGCTATTTCTACTGCATAATTTCCTTGGCTTTATGTCAATTCATCTTCACAAATCATATTTGTGAACAGTAAGAACTAGCGCATACTATAATTGATGGTAGGAACAATAACTATTCACATTCGTTACAACAGAAATGTCTAGAAATAAAGAAATTGATCTTTTATTGGATGACAACACTTATTATGCCCCCGGAATCGAGATTCGGGGGGCAAATAGTTTTTGATCTGTCTGTCTGCCTACTAAACCATTAACATTGGGCATAACTATTGAATGGTAATAGATAGAGCTTTCATATTTCACATGTGTATACCTTATAACAAGACCTTTCCAGTGGTAACATAATTTTTGATCTAGTAACCTTGACCTTGACCTTTGTCCTACTTTTTCCACAATTTTTAAAAACTTTAACATTGGCCATAACTTTCGATTGGTAAGTGATAGGGCTTTCATATTTCACATGTGCATTCTATGTCACAAGACCTTTCAAATGATCTCATAATTTTTTACCTTGTGACCTTGACCTACTTTTTGTCGCACCTGCTTTAGCAGGAAGACATAGGCGTGCAAGTTTCCGTCCGTCCGTCCGTCCGTCCGTTCGTTCGTCCGTCCGTCCGTTCGTCCGTCCGTCCGTCCGTCCGTCCGTCCGTCCGTCAACATTTTACACTGGATGTCTTGTCATCGCAACTCCTCCTACACTTTTAGACCGATCATTTGGAAACTTTGCATGTGCTTTCGCCATGGTATGAGGATGCGCATGTGGTTTGGACTTAATCTTCGAATCAATTTTTGTCACTTTTTCCATATTGTGAACTTAGTCATTTTTAGGTATGCGATACGTACCTCTTGTCATCGCAACTCCTCTTGCAGTTTTATACCGATCATTTTGAAACTTTGCATGTGCTTTCGCCATGGTATGAGGATGTGCATGTGGTTTCGACATAATTTTCAGAATATTTTTTTTTCGCTTTTTGCACATTATGAACTTAGCCATTTTTAAGCTTCATTTGATATACGATAGGTACCTCTTGTCATCGCAACTCCTCCTACAGTTTCATACCGATTATTTTGAAACTTTGTGTGTGATTTTGCCATGCTATGAGGATGCGCATGTGGTTTGGACTTTATCTTCGGATAAATTTTTGTCACTTTTTCCACATTGTGAACTTAGTCATTTTTAACCTTCGATTGATATATGATAGGTACCTCTTGTCATCGCAACTCCTCTTGCAGTTTTATACCGATCATTTTGAAACTTTGCGTGTGCTTTCGCTATGGTATGAGGATGCGCATGTGGTTTGGACTTTATCGCAGGATCATTTTTTTTCACTTTTTCCACATTGTGAACTTAGTCATTTTTAACCTTCAATTGATATATGATAGGTACTTCTTGTCATCGCAACTCCTCTTGCAGTTTTATACCGATCATTTTGAAACTTTGCGTGTGCTTTCGCCATGGTATGAGGTTGTGCATGTGATTTCGACATAATTCTCAGAATATTTTTTTTTCACTTTTGCACATTGTGAACTTAGCCAATTTTAAGCTTTAGTTGATATACAATAGGTACCTCTTGTCATCGCAACTTCTCTTACAGTTTTATATTGATCATTTTAAAACTTTGTGTGTGTTTTTACCTATGGTATGAGGATGTGCATGTGGTTTTGACTTTATCTTGGGATCAATTTTTATCACTTTTTCCACATTGTGAACTTAGTCAGTTTTTTACCTCACATATATAGGCTATGGATTCTTCTCAAAGCCCTATATTCATTTCTTCTGCCTTAAATAAACTTTTATTTTTTTGTGTGGGGCAGGTGGGGAGCAGGTGCGACATCAACTTCACCGAAGTTGAATTTCTGGTTTAAGACTTGAACATTGGCCATTTCTTTCGATTGCTTAGTGGTACTGCTTTCATATTTAGCATGCGCTGTCAAGGGGCATAACTGTTTCACAAACACATCTTGTTTTTACATGATTTTTTTAGCTCACCAGAGCCGAAGGCTCCGGGGGAGCTTTTAGGATAGGCAGTTGTCCGTCGTCGTCTGCGTCTGCGTCGTCAACACTTTCAAACGACATCTCCTCTGAAACCACTGGGCCGATTGAGTCCAAATTTCATCTGTAGCATCCTTGGGTTGGGGGATTGAAAGTTTGTGTTTTTTATGAAATTCGGCTCATTGGTTTGGTTGCTATGGCAACTTAGAGTTTCCATAGACTTATAATGGGGAAAATTGAAAAATGGCATTTACTGCCAAGCCACTGCAGATATTTTGACAAAACTTTCATAGAAATATTCCTTAGGCAATCTACTATCTGCCATATGATTTTAGGCCTACTGCTCATTTGTATTGGTTGCCATGGAAACCAAAATGAAAAAATAGAAAAAAAAATACTTAAAAAATCATCTCCTCAGAAACCGTATGCTCTATGAGGCTGAAAGTTTATGGAAATATTCACCATATTTGCCTTTACAGGTTTTGTGTTTTTTATGTAATTCGGCTCTTTAGTTTGGTTGCTATGGCAACTTAGATTTTCCATAGACTTATAATGGGGAAAATTGAAAAATGGCATTAACTACAAAGCCTTTGCAGATATTTTGACAAAACTTTCATAGAAATGTTCCTTTAGTAAACTTCTCTCAGCCATATGCTGTTATGTCAACCTGGGGGTCCAGTAGGTTGTGCCGGGGCCATGCCCCGCCCCCAGTACTTCATAAAATGACTTATATCTCAGAAACCTTACAGATCCCCACCCCTAAACCATATATATTCTTGTTCCTATTAATAAGACGCATTCAGTGACACCAACCTGGAGGTCCTCCGGGATGTGCCGAGGCCATGCCCCACCCCCTCCACTTCATAAAAGGCCCAATATCTCGGAAACCATTCAGATCCCCACCTCTGAACCCTATATACTCTTGTTCCTTATGATAAGACGCATTCAGTGACATCAAACTGGGGGTCCCCCGGGAAGCGCCGGGGCCATGTCCCGCCCCTCCATTTCATAAAAGGCCCAATATCTCGGAAACCTTACAGATCCCCACCCCTAAACCATATATATTCTTGCTCCTTATGATAAGACACATTCATTGACCCCAAATTGGGGGTCTGCCGGGGTGCGCCAGAACCATGCCCCACCCCTTCACTTCACAAAAGCCCATATATCTCAGAAACTGTTCAGATCCCCACCCCTAAACCATATATGTTCTTGTTCATTATGATGAGACACATTCAGTGACACCAACCTGGGGGTCCCCAGGGATGTGCTGGGGCCATGCCCCACCCCCTCCATTTCATTATATCACAATATCTCGGAAACCTTACAGATCCCCACCCCTAAACCATATATATTCTTGTACCTTATGATAAGACACTTTCATTGACACCAACCTGGGGGTCTCCCTGGGCCTTGGCCCACCCCTGCACTTCACAAAAGGCCTTAAAAGCCACATATCTCAGAAATAGTTCAGATCCCCCCTAAACCATATATTCTTGCTCCTTATGATAAGACACATTCATTGACCCCAAATTGGGGGTCTTCCGGGGTGCACCAGAACCATGCCCCACCCCTTCACTTCACAAAAGGCCATATATCTCAGAAACTGTTCAGATCCCCACCCCTAAACCATATATGTTCTTGTTCATTATGATGAGACACATTCAGTGACACCAACCCGGGGGTCCCCAGGGATGTGCTGGGGCCATGCCCCACCCCCTCCATTTCATAATATCACAATATCTCGGAAACCTTACAGATCCCCACCCCTAAACCATATATATTCTTGTACCTTATGATAAGACACTTTCATTGACACCAACCTGGGGGTCTCCCTGGGCCTTGGCCCACCCCTGCAGTTCCTAAAAGGCCTTATATCTCAGAAACTGTTCAGAGCCCCACCCTTAAACCATATATATTCATCTTCCTTATGATAAGGCACATTCATTGACACCAGCTTGTGAGTCCCCGGGGCATGCCCGGGCCTTCCTTCATTAAAAGCCACATATCTCAGAAATAGTTCAGATCCCCACCCCTAAACCATAATATGTTATATATTCTTGTTCCTTATGATAAGACTCATTCAGTCACACCAACTTGGGGGTCTCTTTGTGCTGAGGCAATGTGCCCCGCCCTTCCACTTCATAAAAGGCCATATATTTCAGAAACCATTAAATCCCCACCCCATATTCATATATGTTCTTGTTCCTTATTATTAGCACACCTACTGTAGGGGTGTCCGCAGGGGCCAGTCCTCTCATTTCCACTTCATGAAAGGATATTTTGGAAACCGTTCAGATTCCCACCCCTTAACCATATATATACTTGGTCCTTATGATGAGACACATTTAGGGACAACAATCTTGGGCTTTCCTGGGAACGACAGGGCATGCTCCAACCCCTCCACTTATATCTCCAGCCATGCAGATCCCCACTGCTAAACCATATATATTCTTGTTCTTTGTGATAAGACACATTTAGTGATACCAACCAGGGCTCCATTGGGTCCATGCCCCACCCCCTCTACTTCATAAAAGGCCTAATGTTTCATATACTGAGTCCACATGGATGCTCATTTGGATATGGGGGTTCATTTGGCAGATTAAAATGATATCATGTTAAAATACATGGCTGCAATTTGGCAGTGCCCACCTGATCTCTGGTGAGCATAGTGGCCCATGGGCCTCTTGTTTATATTTATTCTTTTGCTCTACATCACATTCTGTTAAAAGTAAATAGCCTTGATAGCTCAGTGGCTAGTGCGTTAGACTTACAATCGAAAGGTGCTTGGTTCAAATCAGGCCACCAAAAGAATGATGGCATTGGAGAAAAGTCCTAACAAGCTGCAGGGAAAAGTACTAAAATATGATAAGGGGGGGGGGGGGGGGGGGGGGGGGGGGCTGGGGAACGTGTTAATATTGGGAAAAAGGTGCAGGATGCAGGTTTAGAAGTTTCCTCAACTAGCTGAAGATGAGCTTAGGGATTTGAGCATGGGCATATATAAGCTCAGTGTTACTCAGATGAGCATTTCAATGAGAATGGGCGGTATGAAATCTTGATGCCTAAAGAGGAGGAAAGTATATTTAAAGCCCAGATTCTTTCCAGGCATACTTCCAGCAAAACGTTTTGTTTGTTTGATATGAGGTTTAACGTCCCAGTCAACACTGTAAAGGTCATTATGGAGACGCTGCTTCCAATTTTGTGGGACTTTTTCCCGACATTGAGGTGAAATGACATCTCAAGCCCTGTCGCCCAATGAAACCAACAGGGTTTATTAGCACGGACAGCGGTTCCTGGACAGCCTCGCACCGCGGGTCCTGGATAGGCTTAGATTCTCTAAGCGGTTTACCAGTACTAGTGTGCGGGCCGGATTCAGCTCTGCGTGGAAGCATCATGCAGCCCATATATTTTTTCAAGCCCCTTTGGGAGGGGGCTGCCCAGCAAAACGTAAAAGTTTATGGATCGAGTGCAGTCAGGGACTAAATCCATTAGTGGGTGGTACTGCCAGTGCGGAAGTGGGACACGCACAGTTGGTTGCTGTGCACATATAGCATATGTACTCTGGTACTTAAGTTTCTTTAGATACAATACAGAAAATAATGACGCTAAACTTAACAGAGCTCACATAGACCATAGACACTTGGAGTGCATCAAGTGTGTCTGATGAAGATGAATAGAAAGGATAGATGGTTACCGGGTATATACATAGCACTAAATTCATTTGTAACAGTAACATCCTTCTCAGTCTGATAGAGAACAGGATAGAAGACAAAAGCACCAAAGTCAAACATCAGACTTGTTAACCAATGAACAAAAGTAAATAGGAAAGGTTCAAGGAAAGCCACAATCACAAGATGTGGCCAAATCAAGGACAGACAAAACACATATGCAAAAATCAACAATTTCTTCCTCACAAGGGGTGATAAAAATGTTAAACAAAAGACACACAGCAAATGTAACGCACAAAAGGGACATCAACAAGCCAAAGTATTACATGAACCACATCAGAACCACTGCCTTAGAATGGTCAGTAGCACAGACTACCAGTGGGATGAAGGACCCTATATGTCCAGCCAACCATCACCATGGGTTCAGGTGTAAAATATTGAATGTTTGTTTCGTTTACTGGATTTCTACCATAACTGTCGGTGTCTAAATCAGGATCTGCTTCCTGTCAAATCCCTAAGCAATTGTTGGTCAGCCAAAGCTGATAATCTGTTTAAGACTGGCTGTCGAATTCACTTGATAGGTAAATTCATAAAAAAAACAACACCTACCAGTTGGTTGACCATGTATGTGGTGTCAAGAGTTAAATGAAAGGCTCAAAGAGTACCAGAACCAAAGGCCAGAGACTATTGAAGGCTCCAAAATGATATATAAGTGAAGGGACTGGGTAAGCCAGTGCTTGAAGGGCTCTGCAAGCATCATTTCTTGGTTTACCTGAAAGCATATATGGAATCTGGACAAGGTGAACCACCGTTTTCTACTAACCATTTTGGCTGCAGTTCCAAATACATGTAAAATCGACAGAAAAGCTTCAAAATAAATGTTTTGATGTAATGCAAGATTTATTAAGTTCAGTAATATTTCAATGTTATAGGTAAGTATGACCTAAAAGGAGACTTATTCTAAAGATTATGAGAAAGTTTAAACTTAATCTTAATTGTCAGTAAGATAGATTTATGAAGATGAGTTGACATAAAGCCAAGGAAGTTTTGCAGTAGAAATAGCAAAGGGGTGTATTTAACCCACCCATATTGTTTAAGTCCTTATCAAAGAAGATATTTACAAATCACCTAATAGCTTCATAAGATCGACAGAAAATCATTGTGTGCTGAATTTTTGACTGTTTTGAAGAATCCTTTTACCATATATCAATAGATTTTAAATATGACAGAAAATATGTCAAAAATTGGATTCAGGGGCAGATAACTCTATTAGTAATTACAGAAGAAAGAAATGCTCATAATTTGGCAATGCCCATTACATCTCAATTATCCCTGTCAAGTACTTTTGCAGTAGCTTTGGAAATAAACTTATGTTGTGGTTTTGCGTAAAGACTGTCAGTAAATTTAGCTGAAATTTAGGTACGACTTATAAGTAAGTATAGTGGTAAAGTGAAGAAATTTTTCACAAAAACATATACATTATGTTTAACATCTATAAAGGTCTAAACAATACTAAAAAGACCCACTTGCCAGGATGCTTTGTGCAAGAGATAATAGCATAAGAACCACAGGTCTCTCAATGGGGTAGAATTACCCCACCCATTTTGGTTGCTCATAGAGCCAATACCATTACATCTGCGGATTTTAAATTTCACCACATTACAGCAAATACATCCTATGTTGAGTCTGTAAAGTTTAAAGAAAATCAAAAGGGGCCATAAAATGGGCCTTATAGGGACTGCTCCTTTTGAAATGAACGCCTGCTATATATAAAACCCCGGTCCCACAGAGCTTGCGACCGCGATGCGACCTTTCTGCGACTAAAAAAATGGCAATCGCGGAGCGGTTTCAGAAGTCGCACGGAGGTTTTATAAAGGTTGCAGCAAGGTCGCCGATCGTCTTTTGTGCATGCGCAAAAGACTGGCTGCGACTGATTTTGATCACAGACTAGTTGCAATGGTTTTCTAGACGTCGCAGACCAATCTCCGATCGATCGCCGAACAGTCACCGGTTGATCGCCGACCGAATTTATGCAAATTTGGCTGTAAATTCTAGCAACCTTATTGCATCTTATCGGAGACTGGTCGCAGACCGATCGCCAACTGATCCGCGATCGATTCACGACCTATCGGCGATTGGTCGGCAACTGTTTGGCGATGGGTCGGCGATCGACCGGAGATTGATCACTGATAAGTCGGCGATTGATCTGCAACTGGTCGCCGACAAGCTGTAAAAAGGTGTTAAAACCACCAAACGATTATAACACCAACTACAATAAAAAACTGTTAACATGCTAGCATCATTTCGACGACAGCTTTCAAAGAGGCAACATGGTTCGGAGAGGCGGGCAAAAGAAAACGGCGGCGCAGCCGAAAAAAACGGGAAGCAAGGCTCGGTCACCAATTTCGGATGACGAGGACTTGCAGCAGCCCAGAGAAGACTCTCAGCAGTCGAAAATTTAGTTTATTTTGGTCTGTGTCAAAAAAAAAAAAAAACGCAAAAAAGTCTCCAATCGGTTTTATCCAGTCTCTGAAGAGTCGCCGATTGATCGTCGACTAGTCCCCGATCATGTTTCACTTGTTGCAAGTCAGTCGCTGTCATACGGCGATTCTTCGGCGACAAATCGCTGATCAATCGCCGACTTTGGGCAACATTAATCGCCGATTGTTCGGCGACCGGTCGACGATTGGTCGGCGACGGGTCGGCGATCACATTTACGGAGCAAATTTAGTTGCAACAGTTGCAAATGTCGCGGGCCGTTGCAACGAAATCAGTTGCAGAGAGGTCGCATCGCAGTCGCAAAGTCTGTGGGACCGGGGCTTAAGGAGGATGATTCCATTTGGTTCAAAAAGGTTGATAAATTTGTTATCTGGATTGTTGTTAGGGAACACGGCATCACATTTTCTGCCTGAAAGAGATATTTGCCCTACACCCCTGCCCATCGGGGCTTGAAGAAATATACCGGCCCCGATAGCTCAGTTGGTAGAGTGTCCGCTCCGGGGAACGGGAGGTCTGGGGTTCGACCCCGGGCCGCGACATACCAAAGTCGTTAAAAATGGTACTAGCTGCTCCTCGTTTGGCACTCAGATTTACGGGGTAGAGCTAGGACTGGTCGATCCAGTGTCAGGATAATGTGACTGGGTGTGGTATCATGTAATGTGTCTGGGACATGATACTTCAGTGAGGCAGCACTATAAATGTGAGCTTTGAGCTCCCTGTCGCAACCAGACACCGTCGTGATATGACTGAAAAATTGTTGAAAGCGACGTTAAACCCGAATTCACACACACACACACACACACACACTTGAAGAAATAGATGGGCTGCATGATGCTTCCACACAGAGCTGAATCCGACCGCACACAAGTACTGGTTAACAGCTTAGAGGATCTAAGCCTGCCCAGGCAAAGCAGTGGGAGTTGGACCATCCTGTTGGTTTCATTGGGAGACAGGGCTTGAGATGTCATTTCATCTCAGTGTCGGATAAAAGTCCCACAAAATTGGAAACAACATCTCCAAAATGACCTATACAGTGTTGATGGGACGTTAAACCTTAAATCAAACTAACAAAGTGATGGCTTGGGGCATATACTGTTCTCAGGCGGGGACTGTGATCCCATGTTCCCCGTCAAGAATCAAAATACAGTCAAACTTCAATGGCTCGAACACCTTTGGGACCTCGAAAATCTGTTCGAGACAGGGGTAGTTCGAGCCACTGAGATGACTGCCAGGAGGCATGATGAGATACTTTTAGACATCTTTTCGGTGTTCTATAATGAAAATGTATGCTGTGTGTACTCATTAGAATCGCCTCTACACACAGCATACATTTGCAAGATAAAAGACAATCATCCCCCACTATTTCTTATGTAGAGGATTTTGCTAGGGGCTCAAGAATGGGTTCGACACATCCTTGGTACACGAGCCATCGGTGTTCGAGCCATCGAAGTTCCACTGTAACTAATTGTGTATTTCATTTTTGTTCATTTCTCCACAGATACTCCTAAAACTGTAGAACTTTAACATCATGGCTGAGAAGAAACTTATCAACTCTGTTGATCGCTGTGTTGATGAGAACCTTGAAGGTTTGGTTGCTGTAAATCCAGGATTACGACTGATAAAAGGCACAAGAGTTGTTGTACGGGCTGATATTGAAGAGGTGAAACAACAGGGAAAAGTAACTCTTCTGTGTGGAGGAGGATCTGGTCATGAACCAGCACATGCAGGTATATTTCTCACAAGAAAACCACCATACAGTAAAATTTCAGTAGCTCAAACACCTTTGGGTCTATGAAAGTTTGCTTGAGACAGGGGTAGTTCAAACTACTGAGGGTTAATCCATAAAATGCCAATCACGACAATTGTCGTCTGCTTTGTCATCTGCCAAGTACTTAAAAATTAGTTTTTGCAAACAGTGTGGACACAGATCAGGAGCAGTCTGATCTGGGTCCACACTGTTTGCCTGTATGCAAAAATATTTTTGAAAAGTTTGCAAAAAGATTCAGCAGCCGACATAAGCAGACGACATTTTCAGGTGTAGTTTTTCTCTGTATCTTAAGCGTTAATCATAGTACCAGGTTAGGTGGCATAATAGGGATGTCTTTTCAATTTTCCTTAAAATGAGGGCATGTCATGTGTACTCATTAGGTTTGAGTCTGGCTCGGGTCACACGTGAGACGCCAAGTTCTGCAACGGAAGATCAGATGTTTTTTCTCCGGGTACTCTGGTTTTCATCCACCTGATTACTGATTTGCTCGATATGAGTGACATAATTTTGAAAGGGTGGTAAAACCAAACTACCCCCCCCCCCCGCCAAAAAGAATTGTGTGAGTGTTTAATCTAGGCTGTGCCATTGCTCCATGGACCTTCTTTTTATGCCTCGCCATTCAAAAAATGGCGGGGTATTGTGTTACACCCTCCGAAGTTTTGCGTGTACGTCCGTCAGCGCCTCATAGTTTTGTGTCCTCTCCATTACTCTGATACCATTTAAGATATTTTCACAAAACTTCACAGATACATGTATGCAGAACACTATGACACGAAGTGCAGAACATATGAACCGTAACTCAGAAAAAGGTTATGTATTATCTGTTTAGCCAGTAACAATTCTGATTTTTTAAGTTGACCCCAAATCGATGTTTTGTTTACCGGGGATGCCGCCATGTTCTGTATACTTGTTTGGGCCGGCTGCTCATGCTCCGGGTGGCTTATGCCAAATACCAGGCCAAAATACCACAGAATACCAAGCCGGGCTCTGTTTATTATAGAGTTCTTCTCTTCCAGAAAAATATTTTAATGGCATTTCATTGTAAATAAAACATGTGCATTTAGTCCTTGAGCAAAACACTTTATCCAACTTGCTTTATACTGGTTAACTGCTGTAATGGGCAGATGTGACCGACACAGTATTAGAGGATGGATAGATAGACAAAACAGATTCTGTCTGTGATGTCCAACTTGTTTGTGTTCATTTTTATCATACAGCCAAAACCTTAAGATGAATCTGGCAACTTTATATAGTATGAGTTAAAGGCCCCCCAAATGTCCAAATGACCCCCTTTTCCAAGGTCTGTGGGCCCAGAGGGCCCCAAAACCCCCAAATCCTAGATTGAACACTAAGGTGATTCTTATGAGTACACACAACATACATTTTCAAGATAAAATAAGAAAATTATCACATATATGTATATATGAATATTTGCAGTTATGGGAAATACATAATTCTAACCCTTATCTTGCTGTTCAGGACAACCCCTATCTTTGCAAACAGCGTAGATCCAGATCAGATGGCTTCTGATGTAGGGTGTTAGAACAGTACTTTGATTTGGGTTGATGTTAGCCTCATCAGGTGAAAAAATATGTGTACAGTAATGATCCAAAGTATTGGCACTGACAGGCTGACAGGACTAAGAAGCCATCTGATCAGGATCTACACTGTTTGACATTTAGTTTATGAATTTGTAGCAATAAATTACATCAAGTAATTTGATTGGTTCATCGACAGAAATGGGTGTGGCTTAAATGAATATTCAGCAAGATAAGGGTTAAGGGACTCAAGAATGAGGGGACTCATGAATGAGTTCTAAACAGCCATGATAAACGAGCAGTCAGAGATCGAGCCATCAAAGATTGTGAGTCCAAAAATAGCTGGATGAGTGGCAAATAATGTAGACCCTGATGAGATGCCACATTCTTTTGTGTCTCATCTGGTCTACACTGTTTGCTCAGCCCTGTATGTTCGAATACATAAGGTCAGTATGGTAACTGTAAGCCATCATATGTACGGATACACAATGCCGCCGCCCCCCCCCCCCAGAATCTTTGAAGGGGGGTGCGGGCATATACTTTTTGCTCTGTTTGTTTGTTTGTCTGTCTGTCCATCACAAAAACTTTAGCCGGCATAAAAATTGGCTCCCACGGGGGGGCATTGGTCGCTTACAGTGACAGCTCTTGTTTGAAATTGCATTTATACGTATACGTGTGTCTGTATAATTGTAGGTTACGTTGGGCGTGGCATGCTGAGTGCCGCTGTCGCTGGCTCTGTGTTCACATCTCCCCCTCCTAAGGGTATCCTTACTGGACTCAGGACTATAGCTAAAGGCAACAAAGGTAAAGAGACTGATTGTCTGTTTGGCTTCATTTTATTTTCTACAGTCTGACTGAGTAACGAATCATCAGCCATTCACTTCTTATATTTATGTTTTATTTTCCGTGCTGACCAATTGCTCCGAAGTCGGATCCAAAACAGACCGCCAGTGACATGTCAGCAGGTGGCCTAGCTCATTGACAATGGCACATATATCTGTCTTTTTGTTGCATGGTAATGTGTCAACAATGAAAATCCAAGAAAATGTATACTTGAAGTTGACACTACGGCAGAAAAACACCCTACTTGGTATGATCTTAGAATATTCTCCGTCAGGTTGGGATCAATGTTCATGTATAAAACTGGTGTTCTTCAGCCACACACATTCACACAATATGGCTATAGGAGTTTTTTTTCGTGACATACTTTCGGTTCTAAAAATAGAACGGGAAAAGCCCTGGCCGTCATCCGTCGTATTGCTTCAAAGACAGTGGGACAAATAAAGTGTTATTCACAGCGTAAAACAGTGGAATTCTTTTAAACTTTTGGCGAATTCTAATGTAAGATAAAGGGAGAAACACCGATATGCTGCCAGATATGAAATTTTGCATCTCTCTCTCTCTCTCTCAGCGCACCAACAATTAGCGAGCGCACGCAAATGTAAATCGCAGGTTGTCGTTAAATGACGCCACATCAACCAACAACGTCGCATCTACATCAAACCAACTTCAAAGTGATGCATTGAATTTGACATTGCAACGTCGCTGAAACGTCAGAACGTTGCGTTGGCGATAATAGGGCTTTGCTTAATAAAATGTCATTTGCCCAGTGCTCGGACCCATCAAGACTCGGTGGGATTGGAACATTAAATTCAAAACAAATGTAGAACACCCTTTCAGTGCATAAAAATGAAAGATTTTACAGTAAAATCTGGTAGATTTGTACATTGGTTCAACCTGCCCAGCCCTTAGGTCTACATTAACCCATTTGGTACCGGAAACCCCAAAAGGGGTAAGTGACACACATTGCAGGCCCAGACCAGACGCGACAGAACGCGGCGTCTGATCGGGGCCTACACTGTTTGCAAAAAGTTCGGCCATTTTCCAAATAAATTTTGAAGAAAACACAACCTGACACCCCTAAATTTTGAAAATGACTCCTGCTATATATAAGGAGGAAGATTCCATTTGTTACAAAAAGGGTTATGGGCTTCTTTGATACATGGATCAGTCAAACTGCTCTCTCATCTCAACGGTCACGTGACATTGAAGTGAGTGGGAGTGGTTGTCGATGGCATGGCGTCGAGCCAACGTTGACTCGACGCCCGTCTGTAAGTCCACGTATTGGTTGTTTTTTTCGACTGTCAGTATGTTTATTTGTCTGTCTAACAGTCCGTCGGTTCGTCTGTTAGTCAGTCATTCATTCAGTCAGTCGGTCTGTGTGTCGTCTGTCTGTCTACTGTCAGTTTGTCAGTCAAACCTCTCTCTCTCCCATGCCAACAGTCGTGACAATGAAGTGAGTTGGAGTGTGTGTCGACCGCATGACGTTGAACCAACATTGACTCGACGCCCCTCCGTCAGTCCACTCATAAGTTTATTTCGACTGTCAGTATGGACATTTAAATTGCACATGTAGACAGATCGTTGGACAGATTTCTAAAGGAAGAAAAATAAAAGCGAAATATCACTCTTTCCTTCTCGAGGCATTATTTCAATGAAAACGGGTATATTTTCTCTCAAAATGTCTGAATATTTTTACCATTTTATGTTCCGCAAATACATTTGAATAGCGATGGCCGTTTCAATTGACGGCCAGTACTTTGCGCATGCGCAAGAATGATGTCATAAACGGAATTCCTAAAACCTCCTGTTACTCCATTTAATAAACTATTGCTTCTTGATCTGAATTTAAATTTTTACATTACTGTAATAGACAAAAGCTTTTTTTGCGACACAATAAAATCTGAGAATCAGGATCAAGATATGTATTAGCATGACAGCATGAAAGAAGAAATATTGTTGCCCTCCAGCCAATAATTAAAGAAATACTGTTGTTGTTGTTTCCAGTTTCCCCGTGTCACGGGTCGTCAGCTGATGGGGTCCCAGGGAACGAATCCATTCTGGCACTACAGCGTAGCCGTTCGGTGGTATCCCCATTCCACGTTGCCGGTGAATGGGGAGACCATCGCTCGGCTCCAGCCCCGTCTGTCCGTGTCTATCGTAAGTCCGCAGCAGTCGGTCCATTCTGTCTTCCTCTCGACGTTATAATTTTTTTGCTTGTCAATATGCCGAACTGTGTCAGAGCAGGAAAGGGTCAATTTTGATATTGGTATTTTTGTTTTTTATTTTTTTTTATTTGATTTTTGTATATTTATGTAATGTATGTACATTTTTACATTGTTTGGTCTGTTTCCCTTAAAGAAATACTCATCAAAATGACAGTTTTTATAGCCAGCAAACAGCCTAGAGTATTATTCACTGTATATAGCCAGCATTGGGGGCTCAGTGAGATGCCCATCTAGTGAGTGATTTAAGGAAAAAATTATTCCGAACTGTGCACAAATGTCCAAGATAAAGCACAGTTGAGTTTGGGCTGTGCCCATTTGAGCTTGAGCAATTGCAGTGAACAAGTGTGCAAATTGATACATGTACAACCTAAACTCATCTGCGCTTTATCTGGGGCATTTGAGCATGGTTCGCAATAATTTAACCCTTATCTTGCTGTTCACGACAACCCATATCTTTGCAAACAGTGTAGATCCAGATCAGATGGCTTCTTCAGGATCTACACTGTTTGGCATTCAGTTTATGAATTTGTAGCAATAAATTACATCAAGTAATTTGATTTGATGATAGAGAGAATATGGATATTCATCAAGATAAGGGTTAATTCTTTTCTAACAGCCCTTATTGAGCAAGTTTTGTTTTAATGAGATATATTAAAGTTATTATTATAACCTGATTTCCCCTGTGGTAGTTGACTTTTCCTCTACCATTACTTCACACGGTTACTTACTTACAAGTTTCAATGAACAATAATGGCACGTTACTTTTGCTAATCAGCTGACATTGAAAAATATACAAAAAAGAAATAAACAAAAAAAAACCTTGTATCCAGTGTTCATGAAAGATTTGCAAAATGCATGGAATTGGAGTGCCGAGATGAATCCTGACAGACATAAATCACTTTTTTTGGCACAGACATGTGTTGTGAGTCAAAGGTTAGTATCAATTCGCAATGTGAACAACCCAAACTTGGATTGCGTGTGACAAAAGTCCTCTCAAATGCCTTGGATAAAGCATGACTTGAAATGTAAAGACAAATAAGGAACAACATGAGCAGGGGTGTTAGAACAGTACTTTGATTTGGGTTCATGTCAGCCTCATCAGGTGAAAACAGATGTGTACCGTAATGTTCCTAAGTATTGGGACAGACAGGACTAAGAAAACAGTGCAGACCCAGATCAGACTGCTCCTGAAGGAGCAGTCTGATCAGGGTCTACACCGTTTGTAATTACATGTGCACTTTTTGGACGCCTTCCTGAATTGTGAAACAAATTTGTGAAAATTTTAGGAGAATTACAGCAAGTCTTCAAGGTGTCCAAATTTTTATGATTTTTATGGTATTTCATGAACTCTTATTACACATGATTTGGAGGCGAACTAACCCATTTTGTTCGAAATAGAATCTACCCCATTATAAACAGCAGGTGTCTATTTTGAAATTTAGGGGTGTGGGGTTGTTTTCAAAAATTTATTCAGAAAATGATCAGACTTTCTGCAAACATTTTTTGTTTGTTTGTTTGATTTGAGGTTTAACGTCCCCGTCAACACTGTAAAGGTCATTTTGGAGACGTTGCTTCCAATTTTGTGGGACTTTTACCCGACATTGAGATGAAATGACATCTCAAGCCCTGTCGCCCGATGAAACCAATAGGGTTTATTAGCATGGATGGTCCACTTTGCACCGCGGTTCCTGGACAGGCTTAGATCCTCTAAGCGGTTTACCAGTACTAGTGTGCGGGCCGGATTCAGCTCTGCGTGGAAGCATCATGCAGCCCATCTATTTCTTCAAGCCCTGCTGTGCAGGGAGGGATAGAGTGATAAGTACTGAAATGAAAGGTTTTTTTGTTTGATTTGAGGTTTAATGTCCCCGTCAACACTGGAAAGGTCATTTTGGAGATGTTGCTTCCAATTTTGTGGGACTTTTACCCGACAATGAGATGAAATGACATCTCAAGCCCTGTCACCCAATGAAACCAATAGGGTTTATTAGCATGGACGGTCCGCCTCGCACCGCGGTACCTGGACAGGCTTAGATCCTCTAAGCGGTTTACCAGTACTAGTGTGCGGGCCGGATTCAGCTCTGCGTGGAAGCATCATGCAGCCCATCTATTTCTTCAAGCCCCTATGGGTGGGGGTATTTCAGCAAACATAGAAGGCAAACATAGAAGGCCTGATCAGACCCCATTCTGATCTGGGCCTGCTCTGTTTGCCAGTACCCATTTTGGGGTTTCCTGTCTGAAATGGGTTAAGTAAAAAAAAAATATGGTGTTAGAATACCACCCACCCACCCACAAAATGTGGACCTTCCTTTCCTAATAAAGGTGGCTGTTTTGTTGTGGTACCCAACTACACTGGAGACAAATTAAACTATGGGATAGGTATGGAGAGAGGGGTTCAGGAGGGCTTACGACTCTCATCTGTTACTGTTGGAGAAGACTGCGCTATCATGTCTAAAGATAAATCTGCGGGAAGAAGGGGGCTTGTTGGTGTCATTGTTATTATGAAGGTGAATGAACGGGTCTTGCATGAATCTGTGAGAGTTAATACCCTTTAACCCTTATTAAGCCAGATGTCTGAATGTTTATTTTAATTTTGATAACTCCAAAAACATTTTTATAATTCTGATACACATAAACCTCTTAACCCATTGTATACTAGTGAACTTTTCCATTGCTATACAGTAGAACTTCAATGGCTCGAACAACGATGGCTCGTTTACCATGGATGAGTCGAACCCGTTCTTGAGCCCCTAGCGAAATCCTCTACATAAGAAACAGTGGGGGATAATTAAGGAGATTTTAGTCTTTTATCTTGCAAATGTATGCTGTGTGTACTCATTAGAATCGCCTCGATTAGGCGATTCTAATGAGTACACACAGCATACATATTCATTATCCACCGAAAAGATGTGTAAAAGTATCTCATTATGCCTCCTGACAGTAACCTCAGTGGCTCGAACTACCCCTGTCTCGAACAGATTTTGAGGTCCCAAAGGTGTTTGAGCTATTGAAGTTCGAATGTATATGCATAAAATATATCTTAGGACAGGTTCACAAAATGTTGTTTTCATGAAATGCAAGGATCAATTTAGGCTAGCTGTTCTATTTGTTCACAATTTTTGTTATTCAATGGCTATTAATGAAGGGTTAATGGGTCCAATAACTCTTGTCCTGCTGAACCAGGAAATGCTCTACCTTTGCAAACAGTGTAAATCCTGTTCAGATGGCTTCTGGTGAAGCTGTTTTATTTGGATCTTCACTGTTTGTCATTCATTTTATGAATTTATAGGAATAAATTACATCAAGTAATTTGATTGGTTGATAATCAAGAAAGGGTGCAGCAAAATTAATTTTTTCAGCAGAACAAGGGTTAGAAGCCTTTCACAGTAGACTCCTGTACTGTAATGATAACTAAATATCTGGACATTGAGGTATGAGAAAAAAGTGCAGACTGATCATGGCCTACATTGTTCATAGTTCTTTCTGCTCTTTACAAATCCATCTGCTTTGATTATGAACAGTATTTTAGGACAGTGTGGTCGGCCCCCACTTATCGGGCTTGAAGAAATAAATGGGCTGCATGATGCTTCCAGGCAGAGCTGAATCCGACCGCACATGATTACTGCTAAACGGCTTAGAAGATCTAAGCTTGCCCAGGCAAAGCGATGCGAGTTGGACCTTCCATGCTTATAAACCCTATTGGTTTCATTGGGCGACAGGGCTTGAGATGTCATTTCATCTCAATGTAAAAATCCCACAAAATTGTAAGCAACATCTACAAAATGACTTATATAGTCAAATCAAACAAAAACAATTTTAGGACAGTGACAGTTTTTTTTTTTTTTTAGCTCGCCAAAGCACGAAGTGCTCAAGGTGAGCTTTTGGGATCGGTCTTTGTCCGTCGTCCGTGCGTCTGTCGTCAACTTTTGCTTTAAACAACTTCTTCTCCAAAACTGCTGGACAGATTTTGATCTAATTTCCCAGGAATGCTCCTTGGGTGATCCTCTACCAAAATTGCTCAAGGTGTTCCGCTCGGGTGAACAAGATGGCCACCAGAGCTAAAAATAGAAAAACCTTTACACGACTTCTGCTTAACCAGTAGATGGATTTTGAAATTATTTTATAGGAGTGTTCCTTGGATGACCCTCTACCAAAATTGCTCATACCGTTCCGCTTGGGTGAACAAAATGACCGCCAGAGCTAAAAATAGAAAAACCTTTAAAGGACTTCTTCTCCTTAACCAGTGGATGGATTTTGAAATTATTTAACAGGAATGTTCCTTTGGTGACCCTCTACCAAAATTGCTCATACTGTTCCACTCAGATGAACAAAATGGCCACCAGAGCTAAAAATAGAAAAACCTTTAAACGACTTCTTGTCCTTAACCAGTTGATGGATTTTGAAATTACTTCACAGGAATGACCTTCACACAGGAAGGATCCTTATGTGGTCCCCTTTCAAAGTTGTTCAAATGGTTCCAGTCCGTTGCAGACCTAGGTCACAGGAGCCCAAAAAATTTTTTTCACCGAAAACTTAAAATATCTTCTTCCCTGAAACCACAAGGCCCAGGTCTTTGATATTTGGTATGAAGCTTCATCTTGTGGACCCCTACCTAGACTGTTCAAATTATAGTGCTGGGGCCAAAAATGCCCCCGCCCCAGGTCCCTTTGTTTTTACATAGGATTATATTGGGAAAATCTTTAAAAATCTTCTACTCTGAAATCGCAAGGCCGAGGTCTTTGATATTTGGTATGAAGCTTCATCTAGTGGACCCCTACCAAGAATGTTCAAATTATATTGATAGGGCCAAAAATGTCCCTGCCCTAGGGCCCTTTGGATTTACATGGGCTTATATAGGGAAAAGCTTTAAAAATCTTCTTCTGTGAAACCACAAGGCCCAGGTCTTTAATATTTGGTATGAAGCTTCATCTAGTGGACCCCTACCAAGATTGTTTAAATTATAGTGCATGGGCCAAACATGCCCCACCCCGAGACCCTTGGTTTTACATGGGCTTATATAGGTAAAGTTTCTAAAAATCTACTCTGACACCGAATGGCCCAGGTGTTTGCTATTTGGTATGAAGCTTCATCCAGTGGCAGACATGTTAAGTCTCCCGAAAATCGCGGGAGACTCTCGAAAAAATAGCTTTCCTCACGCCTCACAAAATTCAGGATAAAACTCCCGGAAAAATGAAAATACCGTTTTTTGGGGCAAATTTTTGAAAAGCTGTGCTTGTATTTTCGTGTGTGCAAACCAGCGGAAAAATCTGAGTTAATCCATGAGTAAAACTGATAATAATTAATGCACTTTCCAGCATTATTGGGGATTAAAACATGGTTCCACACCTGCATATGGGCATTTACAAAGAAAACAGTTGTTTCTTGAAGTGATTGCAAAAATGAAAGTTAATCATAACGGTTAATTTCCTTCAACCAACGAGTTAACCGAATTGTGTTATAAAAGCCGACCCTATTTGTCACGGATCAGTCTATTCTACTATTACACTGTAAACAAAAGCCTCCGGTGGTTTCAATAAGCCTACAATAGGAGGTTTTAGGAATTCCGTTTATGACGTCATTCTTGCGCATGCGCAAAGTACTGGCCGTCAATTGAAACGGCCATCGCTATTCAAATGTATTGGCGGAACTTAAAATGTTAACAATATTCAGACATTGTGAGAGAAAATATACCCGTTTTCATTGAAATAATGCCTCGAGAAGGAAAGAATGATATTTCACTTTCATTACCGAAATTCATTTATCCTGAATCCGTTTTTAATTGACGAAAATCTTTTCGTGAATGACCCATGTCAAAGGCTTGAGATACCGTTATTCACAAAATACGTTTTTACGTAACTTTCATTTTATTCGCGATCGATCGATCGATCCATCTATCTATCTATCGATCTATCTGTCTGTCTGTCTGTCTGTCTGTCTGTCTGTCTGTCTGTCTATCTATCTATCTATCTATCTATCTATCTATCTATCTATCTATCTATCTATCTATCTATCTATCTATCTATCTATCTATCTATCTATCTATCTATCTATCTATCTATCTATCTTTCTTTCTTTCTTGAGAAATCTGTCCAACGATCTGTCTACATGTGCAATTAAAATGTCCATAATGACAGTCGAAATAAACTAATGAGTGAACTGACGAAGGGGCGTTGAGTCAATAATGGTCCGACGTCATGTCGTCGACACCCACTCCAACTCACTTCATTGTCACATGACCGTTGGCATAAGAGAGAGAGACAGAGAGAGAGAGAGAGAGAGAGAGAGAGAGAGAGAGAGAGAGAGAGAGAGGAGTTTGACTGACAAACTGACAGTAGACAGACAGACGACACACAGACCGACTGACTGAATGACTGACTAACAGATGAACGGACGGACTGTTAGACAGACAAATAAACATTCTGGCAGTCGAAAAAAAAACAACAACAACCAATGAGTGGACTTACAGACGGGCGCTGAGTCAACGTTGGCTCGACGTCATGCCGTCGACAACCACTCCAACTCACTTCCATGGCACGTGACCGTTGAGATCCCTGGATTGACTGATCCAAGAAGCCCATAACCCTTTTTGTACCAAATGGAATCTTCCTCCTTATATATAGCAGGAGTCATTTTCAAAATTTAGGGGTGTCAGGTTGTGTTTTCTTCAAAATTTATTTGGAAAATGGCCGAACTTTTTGCAAACAGTGTAGGCCCTGATCAGACGCCGCATTCTCTGGGCCTGCACTATTTGTCACTAACCCCTTTTGGGGTCTCCGGTACCAAATGGGTTAATGTAGACCTTAGGGCTGGGCAGGTTGAACCAATCTACAAATCTACCAGATTTTACTGTAAAATCTTGCACTTGCGAAGGAGTGTTTAACATTCTTATGCTCTGAAAGGGTGTTCTACGTTTGTTTTGAATTTAATGTTCCAATCCCACTGAGTCTTGATGGGTCCGAGCACTGGACAAATGACATTTTATGAAGCAACGCCTTATTATCGCCAACGAAATGTTGTGACGTTTCATCGACGTTGCAATGTCAAATTCAATGCATCGCTTTGAAGTTGGTTTGATGTAGACACGACGTTGTTGACACGCTACATGTCGGTTGACGTAGCATCATTTAACGACAAACTGTAATTTACATTTGCCTGCGCTCGCTAATTGTTGGTGCGCTAAGAGAGCGCCCAAAAGTTTAAAAGAATTCCACTGTTTTACGCTGTAATTAACACTTTATCTGTCCCACTGCCTTTGAAGCAATACGACAGATGACGGCCAGGGCTTTTCCCGTTCTATTTTTAGAACCGGAAGTACGTCACGAAAAAAGCTATCTTCTGTGTGACAAGGTGTGAAAATAAGATTAAGTTATGGCTCGAATTTGCATTTATCCCCCAATCATAAAATTTAATCCACAATCAGTGTGAAAATGATGTAATCGCTCCTAAGATGTTTAGCAACATCTAACGGTAGATTTATGCATAATAAAAACAGACTTTTCTACTGTCTCGTGCATGGTTATGTTTTGGCGCCAAAATAGCAGATGCTTGGCGGGAAAAGTCGAACGCTTTAATGTGTGTAAACACATCTGTATGCTCTTGTTGGTGATTGACACAGAGCTTCCTGCGATAAGTCGGGAATTGTGGCAGGCACATTCCCTATCCAGCTCTTACCGGTTGCAAACATTTTTATGAAAGAAATACGCCCCATTAAAATAAAATACAATGATTAAACATTAAACACGTGCAGGCTTGCTGGGGTGGGATGACGTCATTTTCCAAGCGCGTACAGAAAAACGGTAGCTGCTGTTTGTGGACGGTGGATTTCATGGTGATTTTGGTGGTGGAGATCATTGAAGTTTGCCTTGGACTTGCTTGTTGAGCGGGTGTGAAAGTTGTGGATGGAGGGGTCCTCGTCTTGTGGCTGGATCATTAAATTATAAACTAATCTGCATTCTTAATCTCTTTTCTCGCTAACCTGACATTTTTGATCTTTTGAATACATGTATATTGGCTGCAGCTTGTGTTAATCATGCGTGTCAAGTTTATATAACTATCAGTATCTTTAATTGCTAATTGGACAAGCTGTTGTGACATGTCTGCAATTAATTTGAACTTGAAAAAGTACCGTTATTGACAGTGACAACCACAGTATTATCTACCATATTTGCGCACTTAAAAGTCGGAGGGGAATAAAGTTGTTGTGCTTGAGACTTGATCGAAATTTTGGATTATAATCCCCACTTTTGCGAAGAATAATCAGGTATATTATTTTCGTGTCAGAGTCGAGTGTCTGTCAGTCAGTGAGTATGTATGTATGTGTGTGTGTACGTACGTCTGTCACGTTTCTATGGAATGGATCTCCTCCGAAACCGATTAAGGTACACTTTTCAAACTTTGCCTGTGGATAGTACATGGGATGTAGATAGCACTGGGCTACTTTTGGCGTGACCTTGACCTCAACATGACCCCAAGGTCAAAGGTAAAAAGTGTGACTTTGCCATATCTCCTAAACTATTGGAGTTACACTTCTGAAACTTTGCTTATTGGATAGCACTTGGAATATAGAATGAATTGTGCTACTTTTGGCATGACCTTGACCTCACCATGACCCCAAGGTCAAAAGTCAAAAAGTATTACTTTGCCATATCTCCTAAACTATTGGAGTTACACTTCTGAAACTTTACTTATCGGATTGCCCTTGGAATATAGAATATATTGGGCTACTTTTGGTGTGACCTCAACCTCAACATAACCCCAAGGGCAAAAAGTATTATTTTGCCATATCTTCTAAACTATTGGAGCTACACTTCTGAAACTTCGGTTAATGGATGACCCTTGGAATATAGAATCAATTGGGCTACTTTTGTTTTGACCTTGACCTTAACCTGTCCCCTAGGTCAAAGGTAAAAAAGTATGACTTTGCCATATCTTCTATACTATCGGAGTTACACTTCTGAAATTTTGGTTATTGGATGGCCGTTGGAACATAGAAAAATTGGACTACTATTGGTGGACCTCAACATAACCCCAAGGTCAAAGGTCAAAAAGGATGACTTTGGCATATCTTCTAAACTATAGGAGTTACACTTCTGAAACTTTGTTTATCAGCTAGAATGTTCTTTGCAACATTTTTGGTTATTGGATGGCCCTGGGAATATAGAATGAATTGGGCTACATTTGGCATGACCATGACCTCAACAGGACCCCAAGGTCAAAGGTAAAAAAGTATGACTTTGTCATATCTCCTAAACTATTGGAATTACACTTCTGAAACTTTGCTTATTGGATGGCCCTTGGAATATAGAATAAATTGGGCTACTTTTAGGATGACCTTGACCTCAACATGACCCCAAGATCAAAAGTAAAAAAAAAGCATTATTTTGTCATATTATCTAAACTATTGCAGTTACACTTCTGACACTTTGGTTATTGGATGGCCCTTGGATTATAGAATGAATTGGGCTACTTTTGTCAGGACCTTGACATCAACATGACCCCAAGGTCATAAAGTATGCTTTTGCCATATCTCCTAAACTATTGGAGTTACACTTCTGAAACTTTGCTTATTGGATGGCCCTTGGAATATAGAATATATTGGGCTACTTTGGTGTGACCTCGACCTCAACATGACCCCAAGGTCAAAGGTCAGAAGGTATTATTTTGCCATATTATCTAAACTATTGGAGCTACACTTCTGAAACTTTGCTTATTGGATGACCCGTGGAATATAGAATCAATTGGGCTACTTTTGTTTTGATCTTGACCTCAACCTGACCCCAAGGTCAAAGGTAAAAAAGTATGACTTTGCCATATCTTCTATAAACTTTCGGAGTTACACTTCTGAAACTTTGGTTATTGGATGGCCGTTGGAATATAGAACCCCAAGGTCAAAGGTCAAAAAGTCTGACATTGGCATATCTCCCAAACTATAGGAGTTACACTTCTGAAACTTTGTTTATCAGCTAGAATGTTCTTTGTAACTTTTTTGGTTATTGGATGGCCCTTGGAATATAGAATGAATTGGGCTACGTTTGGTATAACCTTGACCTCAACATGGCCCCAAGGTCAAAGGTCAAAAAGTATTATTTTGTCATATTTCCTAAACTATTGGAGTTACACTTCTGAAACTTTGCTTATTGGATGGCCCTTGGAATATAGAATAATCTGGGCTACTTTTGGGGTGACCTTGACCTCAACATGACCCCAAGATCAAAAGTCGAAAAGTATTATTTTGCCATATCTTCTAAACTATTGGAGTTACACTTCTGAAACTTTGGTTTGCTTATTGGATGGCCCTTGGAATATAGAATATATTGGGCTACTTTTGGGATGACCTCGACCTCAACATGGCCCCAAGGTCAAAGGTCAAAAAGTATTATTTTGCCATATCTTCTAAACTATTGGAGCTACACTTCTGAAACTTTGGTTATTGGATGGCCCTTGGAATATAGAATCAATTGGGCTACTTTTGTTGTGACTTATCTGGGCATAAATGATAAGATATGCTCTTGTGCTGAAGCATTATACACCTGGGGCTGGGGGGTGGGGATGGGGGCACTGGTATGGCTAGGTGTTAGTTTGTAGGCATCGTCTCAATGAAATGATTTTAAAATATCTATTAGTTATTTATCTATGAACAGGAGTGTAGAGAATAAACAAAAAATGTTCAAAAAGCTCTCAGAATGCACCATTTTCTAGCCTATCCTGAGAGCTTGCCACCAAGACTTCGCGCCTTTGGCACTCGCCAATCTTCCTCGAACGCGCTGTCTCCCTCATTTTTATTTTCAAAACTTAACATGTCTGCAGTGGACTCCTACCAAGATTGTTCAAATCATAGTGCATGGGCCAAAAATGCACCTGCCCGGAGCCCTTTGGTTTTAAATGGGCTTATATTGGGAAAATCTTTAAAAATCTTCTTCTCTGAAATCGCAAGGCCCAAGTCTTTGCTATTTGGTATGAACTTCACCTAGTGGACCCCTACAAAGATTGTTCAAATTATAGTGCTGGGGCCCAAAATGCCCCCACCCCGGGGTCCTTTGGTTTTACATGTGCTCATATAGGGAAAGTCTTTAAAAATCTTCTTTTTTGAAACGCAAGGCCCTGGTCTTTGATATTTGGTATGAAGCTTCATCTTGTGGACCTCTACCAAGATTGTTCAAATTATAGTCCTGGGGCCAAAAATGCCCCCACTCCTTACATAGATTTATTTAGGGAAAATCTCGAAAAAAAATCTCCTCTGAAACCACAAGGTCTAGGTCTGTGATATTTGGTATGCTGCTGCATTTAGTGGACCTCTACCAAGATTGATCAAATAATAGCCTTGACACCAAAAATGCCCCCCACCTTGGGGCCCTTTGGTTTTACATAGACTTATGTAGGGAAAATCTTTAAAATCTTCTGTGAAACCACAAGGCCTAGGTCTTTGATATTTGGTGTGATATTTCATCTAGTGGACCTCTATCAAACTTGTTCAAATTATAGCCCTGGGGCCAAAAATGCCCCCACCTGGAGACCCTTTGCTTTTACATAGACTTTATAGGGAAATCTTTAAAAAGCTTCTTCTCTGAAACTGCAAGGCCCATGTCTTGATATTTGGTTTGGAGCTTCATCTAGTGGACCTCTACCAAGATTGTTCAAATTATAGCCCTTGGGCCACAAATTCCCCCGCCCCAATCCCTTTGGTTTTACATAGACTTATATAGAGATAATCTTTGAAAATCTTCTTCTCTGAAACAGCAAGATCCAGGTCTTTGATATAAGCTTCATCTAGTGGACTTCTATCAAGATTGTTTAAATTATAGCCCTGAGGCCAAAAATGCCCCCACCCCAGGGCCATTTGGTTTTAAATAGGCTTGTGTAGGGAATATCTTTAAAAAAAATCTTCTTCTCTGAAACCGCAATGCCCAGGTCTTTGATATTTGGTGTGTAGTTTCATCTAGTAGACCCTTGCCAAGATTGTTCAAATTATAGCCTTTGTTGATATTTGGTATGAAGCTTCACCTTTTTAGACCTCCCTCATCATTATGCACATTATAGCCCTGGGGTCAATAATGGCCCTCCCCGGGGCCAACTTGTTACTCTATGGATCAGGTGAGCGATCCAGGGCCACCATGGCCCTCTTGTTTTTCAAGTGTCCAAATATTTAGTTTTTTTTACAGTACATGTAGTTTTCTTAACTCCTCAAGATATGATCTGCTAGTATGTGGTTACTGGAACTACCTTTTAACCCTTATCTTGCTGAATATTTATTTAAGCCGCACCCATTTCTGTCTATCAACCAATCAAATTACCGTATTCGACCTATTTACCGCACTGTGCGCTTAGTTTTTTCAAAATTGTATGAAAATATTATGGTGAAAAATCTACCTAAAAGCGCACACTCAATACGAAAAACAAATACGAAAAAAAGCTTCCGATATGATTATTTTATAAAGTTGAATTTCAGCATAGTGGTTCACCATATATACATATGGTTGTCCGGGTCAAAGATGCAGCAAAACTCAATATGAATTTGTTGGGAGGTTACTGTAAAGTGTGCGCTTGTGTATTTTTTCCAGAAAAAGCTTGGGTGTGCGCTTATAGGAGCATGTGCGGTAAATAGGTCGAATGCGGTACTTGATGTAATCTATTGCTACAAATTCATTAACTGAATGCCAAACAGTGTAGCTCTTGATCAGATGGCTTCTTCAAAAGCCATCTGATCAGGATCTACACTGTTTGCAAAGATAGGGGTTGTCGTGAACAGCAAGAAAAGGGTTAAACTGAAATGTAACTCCCTGCTTTCTCTGAATCCCAATCCCTGCCTGCCATAGTGAAATGATCTGGGCCTTGTTGTTCAAAGCAACATTCGCTTAACCCATTGCATGCGGGAAACCCCTAAAGGGGTACCTTGGCAAACAGTGCAGGCCCAGATTAGATGCCACAGAATGTGCCGTCTGATCAGGGCCTGCACTGTTTGCTAACAGAATTTTCAGTCAAAAACAATAAAAACGAAAAAAAATAGGCCTGACACGCCTCATATGACAAATGGACTTGTCCAACATATAGCATTGGAAGAGTCCACCAGTATACAAAGGGTCGAGAAAGTATTTAGTGGTCTTAAGAAGCATTATTAACATTTTCATTTTTTTTTTAAAAAACAAAAACAAATGTGAGTAGCTTTTGCATTGCAAAAGCTGCTCACATCTGTTTTGGAAAAAAAAAAAACAACATTTTTCATGTTTGCCATACTGAATTACTGAAGTTTTAACATAATGTTAGTTAGTGAATTCCTTAGCTTTGAACAGTTGGGCCCTGCTTAATATTTGTAGCCACTGATCCCATGGAGCTTGCAATTAGTGAGGATTTTAATTTTTGGCCATGCTCAGCCTGGGTAGGTATATGCCCCAAACTATCTGGTCAGCACTGCCAAATGCTCTTCTAAGTCCCAAGCAGTTAACCCATTTTGTACCGGAAACCCCAAAACGGGTAATTGGCAAACAGTGCAGGCCCAGATCAGACCCCGCAGAACGTGGCATCTGATCAGGGCCTACACTGTTTGCAAAAAGGTTATGCCATTTTCCAAGTAAATTTTGAAGAAAACAAAACCTGACACCCCTTAATTTTGGAATAGACTCCTGTTATATATAAGGAAGAAGATTCCATTTGGTACATAAAGAGTTAAATGACCCCTTTGGTACGATATTTTGGTCAAATACATGTAAGCACATGCCCGACAAGGTTGGTTGTGGAGTGAATTTTCAGGTAAACAGGTAAGAACATTCTCCAGTAAGCACATTTAAATTTTGATGCGGTTTGTTTGTTTGAATTGGGGTTTAATGTCCCTGTAAACACTACTTAGGTTCATTTTGGAGACACTGCTTGCAATTTTGTGGGACTTTTTCCTTACATTGAGGTGAAATGACATCTCAAGTCCTGCTGCAAAATGCAACCAGAAGGCTTATATGCATTGGACGATCTGACTCACACCGCTTTGCCTGGGCAAGCTTACTCCTTCTAACCGGTTTACCAGTACTCTTGTGTGGTCAGATTCAGTTCTGCGTGGAAGCACCATGCAGCCCAATCTATTTCTCCAAGCCCGGATGGGCGGGGGCGAAAATTCTGATGCTGATACAGACCTTTATTCCACTGAAAAAAACCTTGTTTTTCTAGCTGGTACTTTGGTCATTGTGAAAAACTACACTGGAGATAGACTCAATTTTGGATTGGCTGTTGAGAGAGCAAAGGCGGAGGGATTATCATGTGACATGGTTGTGATTGGGGAAGACTGTGCACTGCAGTCACATGACAAGACAGCAGGAAGGCGGGGCTTATGTGGAACTGCTGTGCTTCATAAGGTTTTTGCATACAGTGAAGTATTTCTGTAACCTAAGCTGTTGGTTTTGTTGAAAGCACTAAAATTTAGCCAAAATTTACATTCATCTATGGGCTCATAGATAATTATTAAGAAAGGTGATTTTAACCCATTCAGTACCAGAAACCTCTAAAGGGGTACCTTGGCAAAGCTCGGTGCACTGTACTGGTTAACCGCTTACGAATAAGCCTGCCAAAGAAAAGTGTGGATAGGTAAACTGACCGGCTCAAAAATGACCTAAATAGTGTTGACTGGGCTGTTAAACTCCAATACAAACAAACAAACAAAACCTTGGCAAACAGTGCAGGCCCAGATCAGACGCTGCAGAATGCGGCGTCTGATCAGGGCCTACTATGTTTGCAAAAAGTTAAGCCGTTTTCGGAACAAAATTTTGAAGAAAACACAACCTGACACCCCTAAGTTCCGAAATGGAGTTTCTGCCATATATACGGTGGAAGATTCCATTTGCTACAAAAAGGGTTAATTATCTACCACAAATAGCATGGAATTGTGAAAGAACAGGCTACAGTTAGGATTTTTTTTTTCTTATTTATCAGAGAGTCAGACTTAACATCTTGTGCATCTGAATCATCCACATCATTACGAAAACAAGCCTATACAAATACATTGTAAACTTTACCGACGAAAAAACAAAATTTTCAGATGAAAAATTTTGATATTTTTCTTTTTTCTGCTCAAAATATAGATTGTGGATACTCGTTAGAATGGCAGATTGTGGATACTCGTTAGAATGGCTTTGTCGAGGCAGTTCTAACGAGTACCCACAATCTGTATTTTAGAGCAGAAATAAGAAAAATAAGGTTTACCCCTGTAAACCCCAGTTTTACTATATAAAAGTGGGGTTCAAGGGGGTCAAAATTAGGGATGGGTATTGTCAGAATTTTCGTATCACGATATATCACAATATGGTTACTGCGTATCACGATACGTATCACGATATATTATGTAGCAATCTGAAACACTCTGGTAATTGGAAAACCCCATTATATATGGGGAAAAAGAAGGGGAGTTTTCATGGGTAGATATCATTATACCCCCGGCATACGAAGTATGCAATGGGGGTATATAGTTTTTGTCTTTTTTGTCTGTCTGTCTGTCTGTCTGTCTGTCTGTCTGTCTGTCTGTGTGTCCGTAAACAATTATTTTGTGTCAAAGATATCTCAGGAACTGCTTCACATAGAAACTTGAAATTTTGCACACATGATCAGTATGACTATTTGTATTGTGGGAAAGAAAATAAGGGCCAAGGGGTCAGGCCTTTTAGAGTTATTTCCCTTTGTAGTTCTTGCTGTTTAATAGTGTATATTTTTATTTTGTGTCAAAGATTTCTCAATAACTACTGTACATAGAAACTTGAAATTTTGAAAACGTGATCAGTATGACTAGTTTCAGTTGAGGTGATGGCACTGGCCGGGGGTATACGTGCCCCACTGGGCACTTTTGTCTAGTTTAACCTATTTCTGCTTATGCACTTACAAAACAAAGGTACTTGTAAGAATTGTCCTAATGTTTTGAGGGGAAATAAATATTATCTGAAAATGCCATTAAATGTTGTATTAGATTGATGGCCTCAGTCACTTTATTTGTGATTGTCATCTTTTGCCACCTGAAATTTTGCTAGATATCAACTTTTCCTTTTTGATTTTAAACGACTTGGTTAGTTTGTTTTGGTTTCTCTCGATTTGGCAATCTTGTAAATGCTGGGAGGCTTACACTAAAACGGCGTACACAACAACAACAGCCATGTGATTCACCGAAATCCTAGCTCGGCCTATACTATGACCAGCTTATACATAAAGGGTGGGAATCGATTAAATTACTAAATTTAGCCCCGGGAATGATTGTTTACACTGAGCTGTATTTACCGATCAGTTCAAAAGAAAATATGAAAAATGGATGAAAACAAAAAATATCGAAAATATCGGTATTGGCGGACCGTATTGTGATATAATTTTTTTTTCTGAACCGTATCACGATATACCGATATACCAGTAATACCGCACATCACTAGTCAAAATTATAAAGGTGTGCTTTCTTGATATGGCAGATGATTCACACAAATGCCAAGCTTTTTTTTCAGATGATTATGATTCACATGAAATGGCAAGCCTTATTTTCTCTGAAATGTAAAAAGATATTTGAAAATGTCATCTGCCACTTAAGAATTAAGTGTTTTTTTTGCATGCCTTAATGAAAGCATAGAGAGAGCTGTTGGCCATTACATGGTCAGCCTCATACTTGAGGGCTGCATTTATTTTATGGTTTACTTTATACATTTAAACTAAGAAAAAGAAGAAAAAGAAAAGTTCATGGAGGTGGTTCCAACATGCATCAACAATCTATACATTTCGATAACACACCCGTGCGACATAGTGCATTTTTTCACATCTCCAAAATGGCCTTTTTCTGATGAAAATCCGTGATATTTTTCTTATAAATACTGCAAACATAGATTGTGGGTGCTCGTTAGAACCGCCTCATTGAGGCGGTTCTAACGAGTACCCACAACCTATGTCTTGGAGCAAAAATAAGAAAAATAATGTATACCCCCGTAAACCCCAGTTTTCTCTATATAAAGTGGGGTATAGGGGGGTCTTCATATCACAGACTTGTTCATGTGATGGATGTACATGTACTTAAAGAGGAGATAGCTAAAACACCAGGGGCCAGTTGTTCAAAACTAACAACGTCGTTAGTTAGCAAATCCTTAAAACTTTGATCATTTATTATGGCAAGTATGCAAATATTTTTGCTGAAAAAATGTGAGCAGCTTTTGCAAATGCAATAGCTGCTCACATTTTTTCAGCAAAAATACCAGAATTTTAGATACTGTACTTGATAGAACAGTTAACAATATGACCACTAACGAGCTCGTTAAGCTAACAAGGCTTTGAACAACTGGCCCCAGAAAAACAACACAAAAAATAACAACAGAAAACAATGACAACAACAAAAAAGAACAACAATATCATACTTTGTCACCTGAAAGAGAGGCAGTATACCAGAGGGGTATATTTTTTTTTTTTGTTTTTTTTTTTTTGGTTGGGTTTTACGGCCCTTTCAAGATTATTTCACTCATATCGAGCTGATTGTTAATCAGAGGTGGGCGAAAACCGGAGTACCCGGAGAAAAACCACCTGACCTTCCGTTGCAGAACTTGGCGTCTCACATGTGACCCGAGCGAGGCTCGAACCACAGCGGTGAGAGACCTAATCAGAGGGGTATATATAGTGTTGTAACATTTTTCCAAAGACAACCCATGTAGATTCCCTCCTTATTCTATGTATGCTTTACACATGCTTTTTTGCACAGCCATATTAAACAACTTATTCCAACATTATCCCTAAAGCAAGTTCTTGATTGATACAGACATAATTTTCAATAATATTATTTATAATATATGTATGTATTTTTAATATTTATTAGATAAAATCAGGATTCACAGTTCCCACGATTCACAGCCCATGTGAATCTCAGGAAAAGATGAAAATTACATCTGCAGCAATAGAAAAATGACTAGAAATGATAATTTTCCAATATCTGTACATCTTTGTTTTGAAATAACATGGCTAACACAGTTTCTGCTTTGGACACAGACACTATTTGTATAAAGATAGTAAATAAGAAGAAATATATCGAAAATACTTTGATAGTATTTGGTATTCATACCTGGATAATTACTTCCATGTGACCCAATGTTTGACCTCAAAATATATCCAGGTCAGTGTAACCTATATTTCAAGATTCAGTGATTTTGCCTATTATCTTGAATACTATTTGACAGAGAAATGTCTTACCTGGGTTATTTATTCCATGTGACCCCATGATTGACCTCAAAATATATCTAGGTCACTGTGACCTATATTTCATGCATCTGAATTTGCCTATTATCTTGAATACTATTTGATGGAGAAATATCATACCTGGATTATTAGTTCTGTGTGACCCAATGATTGACCTCAAAGTATATCTCGGTCAGTGTGACCCATATTTCATGGTTCAGTGATTTTGCCTATTATCTTGAATACTATTACTTTTATGCAAGCAGACGATCGACCTCAAAATATATGTAGGTCAGTGTGACCTATCTCATGGTTCAGTAACTTAGCCTTATATCTTGAATCCTATTATATGGAGAAACTAATATCTGAATTATCAATTCCATGTGACTAGATGAATGACATAAAAATATATCTAGGTCAGTATGACCTGTATTTCATGGTTCAGAGATCATCACGTGAACAAGTCTGTGATATGAATACCCCACTAAACCCCACTTTATATAGAGAAAACTGGGGTTTACAGGGGTATTCATTATTATTAGCTCACCTGTCATGTAGTGACAAGGTGAGCTTTTGTGATCACATTTTGTCCGTCGTCAGTGCGTGCGTCCGTAAACAATTTCAAAGTATATCTCTAATACCCAATGGCAAATCTTGATCAAATTACACGTGAAGCATCATCAGGTAGGGGGAAAGGCTGCATAAGGTTTTTGGGCTGATCAGATTGGAATTCTGGTTGCCATGGCAACATACAGCTCCCATAGACTTATAATGGGAAAAATTTAAAAAATCTTCTTCTCTGAAACCACATGGCCCAGAGCTTAGATATTCAGCTTGTAACAGTGTTAAGTGGTCACCTGCGTAAATCCTGCCAATCATGCCCTGGGGTCCAAATTGGCCACACCCCAGGGCCCCTTAGCTCCTATAGATTCATAATGGAAAAAAAAGCTTCAAAAATCGTCTCCTCTGAAACCGCAGGGCCCAGAGCTTAGATATTTAGCATGTAGCAACGGCAAGTGGTCAGCTACATAATTCCTGCCAATCATGCCCCTGGGTTCCAAATGGGCCACGCCCCGGGGCCCCTTCGCTCCCATAGACTGGTAATGGAAAAAAGGTTTGAAAATCTTCTTCTCTGAAACCACAGGGCCTAGAGCTTTGGTATTTAGCATGTAGAAACAGCAAGTGGTCACCTACATAATTCCTGCCATTCATGCCCCTTGGGTCCCAATGGGCCACGCCCCGGGGCCCCTTAGCTCCTATAGACTCGTAATGGAAAAAAAGTTTCAAAAATCTTCTTCTCTGAAACCACAGGGCCCAGAGCTTAGATATTTAGCATGTAGCAATGGCAAGTGGTCACCTACATAATTCCTGCTAATCATGCCCCTGGGGTCTAAATGGGCCACGCCCCAGGGCCCCTTAGCTCCTATAGGCTCATTATGGAAAAAAAGCTTCAAAAAGCTTCTTCTCTGAAACCACAAGGCCCAGAGCTGAGATATTTAGGATGTAGCAACTGCAAGTTGTCACCTACAGAAATCCTGCCAATCATGCCCCTGGGGTCAAAATGGGCCACACCCCGGGTCCCCTTAGCTCCTATAGACTCATAATGGAAAAAAGTTTCAAAAATATTCTTCTTTGAAACCACAGGGCCCAGAGCTTATATATTTAGCATGTAGCAACGACAAGTGGTCACCTAAATAATTCTGCCAATCATGCCCCTGGGGTCCAAATGGGCCACGCCCCGGGGCCCCTTCGCTCCCATAGACTCATAATGGAAAAAAGCTTCAAAATCTTCTTCTCTGAAACCACAGGGCCCAGAGCTTAGATATTTAAAATGTGGCAATGGCAAGTGGTCACCGACATAATTCCTGCCAACCATGCCCCTGGAGTCCAAACAGGTCACGCCCCGGGGCCCCTTAGCTCCTATAGGCTCATAATGGAAAAAAGCTTCAAAAAGCTTTTTCTCTTAAACCACAAGGCCCAGAGCTGAGATATTAAGCATGTAGCAACGGCAAGTGGTCGCCTACATAAATCCTGCCAATCGTGCCCCTGTGTTCCAAATGGGCCACACCCCGGGGCCCCTTAGCTCCCATAGACTCATAATGGAAAAAAAAGTTTCAAAAATCTTCTTCTCTGAAACCACCGGGCCCAGAGCTTAGATATTTAGCACGTAGCAACGGCAAGTGGTCACCTACATAATTCCTGCCAATCATGCCCCTGGGTTTCAAATGGGCCACGCCCCAGGGCCCCTTTGCTCCCATAGACTCATATTGGAAAAAAGCTTCAAAAATGTTCTCTGAAACCACAGGGCCCAGAGCTTAGATATTTGGCATGTAGCAACGGCAAGTGGTCACCTACATAATTCCTGCCAATCATGCCCTGGGGTCCAAACGGGCTACGCCCCGGGGCCCCTTAGCTCCCATAGACTCCTAATGGAAAAAAAGTTTCAAAAATCTTCTTCTCTGAAACCACAGGGCCCAGAACTTAGATATTTAGCTTGTAACAATGTTAAGTGGTCACCTACGTAAATCCTGCCAATCATGCCCCTGGGGTCCAAATTGGCCACACCCTGGGACCCCCTTAACTCATATAGACTCATAATGGAAAAAAGCTTAAAAAATCTTCTTCTCTGAAACCACAGGGCCCAGAGCTTAGATATTTAGCTTGTACCAATGTCAAGTGGTCACCTACATAAATCCTGCCAATCATGCCCGTTGGGTCCAAATTGGCCACACCCTGGGGCCTCTTAGCTCCCATAGACTTATAATGGGATAAAAAGCTTCAAAAATCTTCTTCTCTGAAACCACAGGGCCCAGAGCTTAGATATTTAGCATGTTGCAACGGCAAGTGGTCACCTACATAATTCCTGCCAATCATGCCCCTGGGGTCCGAACGGGCCACGCCCGGGCCCCTTAGCTCCTTAGGTTCATAATTGAAAAAAGCTTCAAAAAGCTTCTTCTCTGAAACCAAAGGGCCCAGAGCTGAGATATTTTACATGCAGCATCGGCAAGTGGTCAGCTACATAAATCCTGCCAATCATGCCCCTGGGGTCCAAATGGGCCACGCCCTGGGGCCCCTTAGCTCCCATAGACTCATATTGGAAAAAAAGTTTCAAAAATCTTCTTCTCTGAAAACACAGGGCCCAGAGCTTAGATATTTAGCATGTAGCAACGGCAAGTGGTCACCTACATAATTCCTGCCAATCATGCCCCTGGGTTTCAAATGGGTCACGCCATGGGGCCCCTTTGCTTCCATAGACTCATAATGGAAAAAGCTTCAAAAATCTTCTTCTTTGAAACAACTTTCAGACCTTGACTTTGAACTGTGACCAACTTTGAAAAAAAAAATGAACATGCTCGGGGACATGTTCGTGTTTCACAAACACATCTTGTTTTATCTAAACATCACTGACGATTTTCTGGCACAAAGGTGAGCGATATAGGGCCATTGGGCCCTCTTGTTTTTCTTATTTCTCCTCCAAGACATAGGTTGTTGGTACTCATTAGAACAGCCTCAATGAGGCAGTTCTAACGAGCACCAACAGCCTATGTTTTGAACATTTATAAGAAATATGATGGATTTTCATTAGAAAAGTAGCCATTTTGGAGATGTGAAAAATGCACTATGTCGTACGGGCGAGTTATCGTAATGTTCTGTCATATATTTTGAATACTATTTCATGGAGAAATTTCAAATCTGAATTATAATTTCCATGTGACCAGATGATTGACATAGAAATATATCTAGGCCAATGTGACCTTTTTTCATGGTTCAGTGATTTTGCCTTTTAATTCAGGCACTATTTTATTCTGAAATGTAATTTCTGGAATACAAGGGATATTCAAAAAGAATTGCTTATTTCTATCTGGAGGCTTCAAATTTCAAGTTAGCCCAAAAAAGTTAGCGGCTCTAAGTACTCCCTGTGGCTAGAAATGCACAAAGTTTCAGCCGATGTACCCACTTCTTGAAGGGTGTCACGGTACGCTGATTTGGGCACAGTAATAAGGTACTAATGAATGGCAGATCCAAGTGCCTGTAGGGACTGGTATTTCCGCCCAGCAAGGAATGATTTCAATTTCGGAAACAAAAAGAAATCTCATGGGCAAGGTCTGGGGAATACGTTGGGTGAGGCAAAACAGTTACTTTTTCTGTCTTCAAAAACGTCTTAGCTATTGAGGAGGTATGAGCTGAGTATTGTCATGTAGAAGACAGATATGTTTAAAACTAGTGGCAGGGCGTCATTTCTGATAATACTTTTTCAGTTTCTTCAGTACTAGGCCTTTTTGGTACTTTCCGGTAATGCTTTTGCCATTTTTCACCGGCAGTTTTATTACGACTCCTTCACCAGAGAAGAAGATTGCATACAAAACCTTCTTTGTACTCAAAGAACATTTGACAAATTATTGGTTTTGTGCTGTGTTAGTGGCCCATATCTTATTGCTAACTGTTCTGACAGGCTCAAAATAATGGACCTAGGTTTCATCACCTACGACGACAATGGCAAACTGCTTTTTGTCATATTTTGGAAACATTTGAAGCAGCTTTTTGGCCACTTTAACCCGTTGCCTCTTTTGCTCGTCAGTCAACAGATATGGCACCCATCTAGCAGAAATCTTTCTGACTTTCAAAATAAGGTGATCCATTGATAGTGATATGCCTACCTTCTGTGCAATATCAAGAACTGTTAATCTGGCATCTGCTTCAATGATTTCCTTTATTTTGGAAACAATTTCTTTACGAGATGCAGATTTTGGTCTACCTGATTTCGGTGCATTTTTGATGGACTCCACACCAGACACAAATTTCTTTTTCCACTGCCGAACTGTGTCATAAGACACACAAGAAGGTCCAAAAGCAGTAGAAATTTCAGTCATCAGCTTCTTCAAAGAACAACCAAGTTTTGAGCAAGCTTTGATGTAAGCCCGTATTTCAACTTTTTAGTCGACGCTTCTACCAACCATTTTAACTGCAGTGGTCAATGACTGCATGTATTCAAATGGCAAATTTTATGTCTTACACTTAGTTGTACGTGTACATTTATACACCATTGTGTACATATTGAATAGCCCTATACAAATATGTATTGGTTTTGATCGTGCCCCACGTGGATATCAAGCTGGAGGACAATAAGCAATTCTTTTCGAACATCCCTCATACATGTTCCATGTGACTGACCTCAAAATATATCTTAGTGAGTGTGACCTATATTTCATGGTTCAGTAATTTTACCTTATATCTTGAAGGTGCAAAACAGGCAAGCTAAGCTGTCATGCATCATCTCTTGTTTACCCATTTTGCACTGAATGGAATCTTCCACCCAATAAATAGCTGGGGTTCATTTCTTTTTATTTAGGGGTATCAATTCTAGAAATTTATTTAGAAAATGTCTGAACTTTTTGCAAACAGTGATAACATATTTAGCATATATATTCAGCATACCTGTGATAATTTTGTGATGACCACGAGGGAGATTTGCTTCTCAGATGAAGGAGATTGGGGTCTCAATGAGGGAGACTTTTTGACGACATCTTTTAAGTGTTTTTATGCCCCGGTAGGAGGGCATATGGTTTTTGCACTGTCCGTTTGTGGGCTTGTGCCTTTCTAAGTCCGCACTTTTTTTGTGAAGGCTCCCACGGAGGCATTGCTCACTTATAGTGACATCTCTTGTTTCTTATCATTTTTTTATGGTTTAAATGTACAAAGGAACTGGAACTACTTAATTAAAGTGATAGGAACATATTTTGACAAGTTTTAAAAAAACAGGCCTGACAACCTTATATGACAAATGGACTTATCCAACATGTAGCAATGGAAGAGTCCACTAGTATACAACAGGTTAAATCATGAGATCTGCTCAGTTCTCACGGCATATCTCATCCTTTCTGACATATTCTGTAATTTCTTTATGAAAGCTCTTACTTGTGTGTTGAATGTCTTGCTCATGACAAAAATCTTATTATTTGTGACTCACAACAATTTTGTTTAATTTTTTCTTGACAGATAGCAGGAGCCCTTGCAGAGGAAGGTAAAAGCCTAGAGGAGGTAACAGAATGGGCAAAACTGGCCACAGAAAGCATGGGTAAGTAATTGTTTTTCTAGAATGGTAACTAATTATTTTTTTCTGCTGAGCAAATTCTCTCCGGAAATGAATCCTATTAAGGGAGACAAAAACGTTGACATACAGTATTTTTTTACTTCTATTACACAAAAAGCTAAGAGAACTCTTCAACATATTCTTGAACATTCTTGACAGCTTGGTAACTGGCTTATTGTGGCCATATGTGGTGAAGGAAACTGGAGTACCCAGAGAAAAACACTGACCTTTGTACTTTGAACATGTATTTGAAAGAGTTGCCTCCCTTGAAGTATTGATGCATCTTTAATTTTGATAGAAGCCTCCGTGGTGTAGTGGTTAGGCTATTCCCCTTGTAAATCAGGGGTCGCGCTTCTCCAGACTTTCGGATGAGTCTTAAAACCGAGGTCCCGTCTCAGTATGACCTAAGCTGTTGGTGGGCTGTAAAACTGAAACACTCACTCACTTTAATAGAATTGATATACTTGACATATTTTCTCCCAATTTTACAAGTTTGGAGGGGGGGGGACTTGTTGGACTTCCTGTTTGCTTCCCTGTGAACAGAGCCCCTTTGAAAAAGGGGTCTACTCTTAAAGGAAAGAATTTGCTCCCCAAAGGGGTCTACCCCTTTCTTAAAGGATAGAATTTGAGCAAATTCTATCCTTAAAGAGTAGACCTCTTTTTCAAATATTGATCCCTAGTAGATTAGAGAGTCAAAAATATTTTGGAATAAGTTGCCTCCCCTGGACATTTTATGTTTCCATTCCCCTTAAACCGTTTTGTTTTATTTACAGGTACCATTGGTCTCTCACTGGGTGCCTGTTGTGTCCCGGGCTCTGCAGGACCTCTGTTTGAACTAAAGGAGGACGAGATGGAACTTGGACTGGGTAAGTTCATTGATTCTTAACCCTTTAAGCACCAAGAAATATTCCAGAGCAGATGACAGTCTATTTTTAGCTCACCAGAGCCGAAGGCTCCGGGGGAGCTTATAGGATAGGCAGTTGTCCGTCGTCGTCGTCTGGCGTCAACACTTTCAAACGACATCTCCTCTGTAGCCACTGGGCCGATTGGGCCTAAATTTTATCTGTAGCATCTTTGGGCTGGGGGATTGAAAGTTTGTGTTTTTTATGAAAATCGGCTCATTAGTTTGGTTGCTATGGCAACTTGTTGTTTCCATACACTTATATTGGGGAAAATTGAAAAATGGCATTTACTGCCAAGCCTCTGCAGATATTTTGACAAAACTTGCATAGAAATGTTCCATAGGCAATCTACTATCTGCCGTTTGATTTTAGGCCTTCTGTTCATTTTTATTTGGTTGCCATGGAAACCAAAATGCAAAAAATAGAAAAAAAAATACTTAAAAAATCATCTCAGAAACCATATGCTCTAGGAGGCTGAGACTTTATGAAAATATTCACCATATTTGCCTTTACAGGTTTTGTGTTTTTTTATGAAATTTGGCCTTTTAGTTTTGTTGCTATGGCAACTTAGAGTTTCCATTGACTTATAATGGGGAAAACTGAAAAATGGCATTTACTGCGAAGTCATTGCAGATATTTTGACAAAACTTACATGGACATGTTCCTTGAGTAAACTTCTCTCAGCCATAATGCTTTTATGTCAACCTGGGGGTCCCCTAGGTTGTGCGGGGGCCATGCCCCGCCCTCTCCACTTCATAAAATGCCGTATATCTCAGATACCTTACAGATCCCAACCCCTAAACCATATATATTCTTGTTCCTTATGATAAGATGCATTAAGTGACACCAACCTGGGGGTCCCCCGGGATGTGCTGGGGACATGCCCTGCCCCCTCTATTTCATAAAATGCCATTTATCTCAGAAACCATTCAGATCCCCACCCCTAAACTATATATATTCTTGTTCCATATGTTAAGATGCATTAAGTGACACCAACCTGGGGGTCCCCCGGGATGTGCCGGGGACATGCCCCACCCCCTCCACTTCATAAAATGCCATTTATCTCAGAAACCATTGAGATCCCCATCCCAAAACAATAGATACTTTTGATTCTTATGATAAGATGACTCAGTGACACCAACCTGGGGGTCCCCCGGGATGTGCCGGGGCCATGCCCCACCCCCTCCACTTCATAAAAGGCCCAATATCCCAGTAACCTTACAGATCCCCACCCCTAAACCATATATATTCTCGTTCCTTATGATAAGTCGCATTCACTGACACCAACTTGGGGGTCCCCCGTGATGTGCGGGGGGCCATGCCCAACCCCCTCCACTTCATAAAAGGCTAAATATTCCAGAAACCTTACAGATCCCCACCCCAAAACCATATATATTCTTGTTCCTTACGATAAGACACATTCAGTGACACCAACCTAGGGGTCACCCAGGTTGTGCCCAGGCCACACTCCACCCCTCGACTTCACAAAAGACCATATATCTGAGAAACTGTTTGGAGCCCACCCCTAAACCATATATATTCTTGTTCCTTATGATAAGACGCAAACCGTGACACCAGCATGGGGGTCCCCCCGGGGTTCCACGGGCCATGCCCTACCCTTTCATTAAAATCCATATATCTCAGAAACCGTTCAGATCCCCACCCCTAAACCATATATATTCTTGTTTCTGATGATAAGACTCCACTTAATAATAGGCCATATATCTCAGAAACCATTCAAATCCCCATCCTATAATCACATATATTCTTGTTCATTGTTATGAGACACATTCAGTCAACCCTGTCTTGACTGGCCCCGATAGCTCAGTTGGTAGAGTGTCCGCTCCGGGGAACGGGAGGTCTCGGGTTCGATCCCGGGCCGCGACATACCAAAGTCGTTAAAAATGGTACTAGCTGCTCCTCGCTTGGCACTCAGATTTACGGGGTAGAGCTAGGACTGGTCGATCCAGTGTCAGGATAATGTGACTGGGTGTGGTATCATGTAATGTGTCTGGGACATGATACTTCAGTGAGGCAGCACTATAAACGTGAGCATTGAGCTCCCTGTCGCAACCAGACACAGTCGTGATATGACTGAAAAATTGTTGAAAGCGACGTTAAACCCGAATTCACACACACAACCCTGTCTTGGGGGGTCCGCAGGGGCCATTTCTCTCCCTTCCACTTCATAAAAGGGCCTCATATCTCAGAAACCGTTCAGATCCCCACCATTTAACCATATATATTCTTGATCTTTATGATAAGACATATTCAGTGACAACAATCTTTGGCTTTTCTGGGATCTGCCATGCCCGAATCCCTCCATTGCTTAAAAGGCCTTACGTCTCAGGAACCATACATATCCCCACCGCTAAACCATATATGTCTCTGTTCCTTTTTATAAGATCCATTTAGTGACACCAATCAGGGCTCCATTGGGCAGTGCCCACCTGAGCTCTGGTTTATGAAATTTGGCTCTTTGGTTTGTTTGCTATGGCAAGTTAAGAGTTTCCATTGACTTATAATGGGGAAAATTGAAAAATGACATTAATGCCTCTAAAGATATTTTGTCAAATTTTCATAGAAATGTTCCTTTAATAATGTTCTTTTTAGCTCACCGTCACGTAGTGACGAGGTGAGCTTTTGGGATCACTTTTCGTCCGTCGTCCGTCGTGCGTCCGTCCGTGCGTCCGTCCGTGCGTGCGTCCGTAAACAATTCTTTAAACGACATCTCCTCCTAAACCACTGATCGGATTTTGACCAAACTTCACAGGAATGATCCTTAGGTGGTCCCCTTTCAAAGTTGTTCAAATGGTTCCGGTCCGTTGCACATCTAGGTCATAGGAGCCAAAAAGAGATTTTTTTCACCAAAAACTTAAAAAATCTTCTTCTCTGAAACCACAAGGCCCAGGTCTTTGATATTTGGTATGAAGCTTCATCTGGTGGACCCCTACCAAGATTGTTCAAATTATAGTGCTGGGGCGAAAAATGCCCCCGCTCCGGGCCCCTTTGGTTTTACATGGGCTTATATAGGGAAAATCTTTAAAAATCTTCTTCTCTGAAACCGTAAGGCCCAGGTCTTTGATATTTGCTATGAAGCTTCATCTAGTGGACCCCTACCAAGATTGTTCAAATTATAGTGCTGGGGCCAAAAATGCCCCCGCTCCGGGGCCCTTTGGTTTTACATGGGCTTATATAGGGTAAATCTTTAAAACTCTTCTTCTCTGAAACCGCAAGGCCCAGGTCTTTGATATTTGGTATGAAGCTTCATCTAGTGGACCCCTACCAAGAGTGTTCAAATTATAGTGCTGGGGCCAAAAATGCCCCCGGCCCAGGGCCCTTTGGTTTTACATGGGCTTATATAGGGAAGAGCTTTAAAAATCTTCTTCTCTGAAACCGTAAGGCCCAGGTCTTTGATATTTGGTATGGAGTTTCATCTAGGGGACCCCTACCAAGATTGTTCAAATTATAGTGCTGGGGTCAAATATGCCCCCGCTCCGGGCCCTTTGGTTTTACATGGGCTTATATAGGGAAAATCTTTAAAAATCTTCTTCTCTGAAACCGCAAGGCCTAGGTCTTTGATATTTGGTATGAAGCTTCATCTAGTGGGCCCCTACCAAGATTGTTCAAATTATAGTGCTGGGGCCAAAAATGCCCCCGCCCCAGGGCCCTTTAGTTTTACATAGGCGTCTATAGGGAAAATCTTTAAAAATCTTCTTCTCTGAAACCGCAAGGCCCAGGTCTTTGATATTTGGTATGAAGCTTCATCTTTTGGACCTCTACGAAGATTGTTCAAATTATAGCCCTGGGGCCAAAAGTGCCCCCGCTCCAGGGCCCTTTGGTTTTACAAAGACTTATATTGAGAAAATCTTAAAAAATCTTCTTCTCTGATACCACAAGGCCTAGGTCTTTGATAGTTGGTATGAAGCTTCATCTAGTGGACCTCTAACAAGATTGTTTTAATTATAGCCCTGAGGCCAAAAATGCCCCTGCCATGGGGCCATTTGGTTTTACATAGGCTTATGTAGGGAATATCTTTAAAAAAAATCTTCTTCTCTGAAACCGCAAAGCCCAGGTCTTTGATAATTTTGTTGTGTAGCTTCATCTAGTGGACCTTCGCCAAGATTGTTCAAATTATAGCCTTTGTTGATATGTGGTATGAAGCTACACCTATTTAAACCTCCCTCAACATTATGCACATTATAGCCCTGGGGTCAATAATGGCCCTCTCTGGGCCCACTTGTTACTCTATGGATCAGGTGAGCGATCCAGGGCCATCATGGCCCTCTTGTGTTTTATATTAGGATCACTTTTTGTCTGTCATCCGTGCGTAAACAATTTCTTCAAACGACATCTCCTCCTAAACCACTGATTGGATTTTGACCAAACTTCACAGGAATGATCCTTAGGTGATCCCCTTTCAAAGTTGTTCAAATGGTTCCGGTCCATTGCACATATAGGTCACAGGAGCCAAAAATAGATTTTTTTCACCGAAAACTTAAAAAATCTTCTTCTCTGAAACCGCAAGGCCCAGGACTTTGATATTTGGTATGAAGTTTCATCTAGTGGACCCCTACCAAGATTGTTCAAATTATAGTGCTGGAGCCAAAAATGCCCCCGCAATGGGGCCCTTTGGATTTACATGGGCTTATATAGGGAAAATCTTTAAAAAATCTTCTTCTCTGAAACTGCAAGGCCCAGGTCTTTGATATTTGGTATGAAGCTTCATCTAGTGGACCCCTACCAAGATTGTTCAAATAATAATGCTTGGGCCAAAAATTGCTCCACTCTGGGGCCCTTTGGTTTTACATAGGCTTATATAGGGAAAATCTTTAAAAATCTTCTTCTCTGAAACCACAAGGCCCAGGTCTTTGCTATTTGGTATGAAGCTTCATCTAGTGGACCCCTACCAAGATTGTTCAAATTATAGTGCTGGGGCCAAAAAAGCCCCCGCCCCGGGGCCCTTTGGTTTTACATAGGCATATGTAGGGAAAATCTTCAAAATCTTCTTCTCTGAAACCACAAGGCCTAGGTCTTTGATATTTGGTGTGAAATTTCATCTTGTGGACCTCTATCAAGATTGTTCAAATTATAGTGCTGGGGCCAAAAATGCCTCCGCCCGAGACCCTTTGGTTTTACATAGACTTATATAGGGAAATCTTTAATAATCTTCTTCTCTGAAACTGCAAGGCCATGGTCTTTAATATTTGGTATGGAGCTTCATCTAGTGGATCTCTACCAAGATTGTTCAAATTATAGGCCTCAGGCCACCAATGCCCCTGCCCCGGGGCCCTTTGGTTTTACATAGACTTATATAGAGATAATCTTTGAAAATCTTATTCTCTGAAACAGCAAGGCCCAGGTCTTTGATATTTTGTGTGTAGCTTCATCTAGTAGACCTTTGCCAAGATTGTTTAAATTATAGCCTTTGTTGATATTTGGTATGAAGCTTCACCTTTTTAGACCTCCCTCAACATTATGCACATTATAACCCTGGGGTCAATAATGGCCCTCCCCAGGGCCCACTTGTTACTCTATGGATCAGGTGAGCGATTCAGGGCCATCATGGCCCTCTTGTTTGCCTATTGCCACAGGTGGGAAATTGTCAACTGTCATCTGTTGTCTTCAAGCGACATCAGACCTCTGAAGCCACTAGTCTGATTGGGTCGAAATTTTGGAAGACTTTATAATCAATAAATTAAAACCATACATGGCTGTCAGTGGGCAGTGCCTGCCTGAGCTCTGGTGAGCATCGTGGCCCATGGGCCTCTTGTTTTAGCTCACCGTCACGTAGTGACGAGGTGAGCTTTTGGGATCACTTTTTGTCCATCGTCCATCGCGCATGCGTGCGTCCGTGCGTAAACATTTTCTTCAAACGACATCTCCTCCTAAACTACTGATCGGATTTTGACCAAACGTCACAGGAATGACCCTTAGGTGGTACCCTTTCAAAGTTGTTCAAATGGTTCCGGTCCATTGCACATACAGATCACAGGACCAAAAATAGATATTTTTCACTGAAAACTTAAAAAATCTTCTTCTCTGAAACCGCAAGGCCCAGGTCTTTGATATTTGGTATGAAGCTTCATCTAGTGGACCCCTACCAAGATTGTTCAAATTATAGTACTGGGGCCAAAAATGCCCCCGCCTCGGGGCCCTTTGTTTTTACATGGGCTTATATAGGGAAAATCTTTAAAAATCTTCTTCTCTGAATCCACAAGGCCCAGGTCTTTGATATGTGGTATGAAGCTTCATCTAGTGGACCCCTACCAAGATTGTTCAAATTATAATGCTTTGGCCAAAAATGCCCCCGCCCCGGGGCCCTTTGGTTTTACATGGGCTTATACAGGGAAAATCTTTAAAAATCTTCTTCTCTGAAACCGCAAGGCCAAGGTCTTTGATATTTGGTATGAATCTACATCTAGTGGACCGCTACCAAGATTGTTCAAATTATAGTGCTCGGGCCAAAAATGCCCCCGCCCAAGGGCCCTTTGTGCTTACATGGGCTTATATAGGGAAAATCTTTAAAAATCTTCTTCACTGAAACTGCAAGGCCCAGGTCTTTGCTATTTGGTATGAAGCTTCATCTAGTGGACCCCTACCAAGATTGTTCAAATTATAGTACTGGGGCCAAAAATGCCCCCGCTCTGGGGCCCTTTGATTTTACATGGGCTTATGTAGGGAAAATTATTAAAAATCTTCTTCTCTGAAACTGCAAGGCCCAGGTCTTTGATATTTGGTATGTAGCTTCATCTAGTGGACCCCTACCAAGATTGTTCAAATTATAGTACTGAGACAAAAATGCCCCCTTCTCGGGGCCCTTTGGTTTTACATAGACTTATATAGGGAAAATCTTTAAAAATCTTCTTCTGTGAAACCACAAGGCCTACTGGTCTTTGATATTTGGTGTGAAATTTCATCTACTGGACCTCTATCAAGATTGTTCAAATTATAGCCCTGGGGCAAAAAATGCCCCCGCCCCGAGACCCTTTGGTTTTACATAGACTTATATAGGGAAATCTTTAAAAATCTTCTCCGAAACTGCAAGGCCTATGTCTTTGATACTTGGTATGGAGCTTCATTTAGTGGACCTCTACCAAGATTGTTCACATTATAGCCCCAGGCCACAAATGCCCCTTGTCACTGGGCCCTTTGGTTTAACATAGACTTATATAGAGATAATCTTTGAAAATCTTCTTCTCTGAAACAGCAAGGCCCAGGTCTTTGATATTTGGTGTGAAGCTTCATCTAGTAGACCTCTATCAAGATTGTTTAAATTATAGCCCTGAGGCCAAAAATGCCCCCCACCCCCCTCTGGGGCCATTTGGTTTTACATAGGCTTATGTAGGGAATATCTTTAAAAAAAATCTTCTTCTCTGAAGCCGTAAGGCCCAGGTCTTTGATATTTGGTGTGTAGCTCCATCTAGTGGACCTTTGCCGAAGTTGTTCAAATTATAGCCTTTGTTGATATTTGGTATGAAGCTTCACCTTTTTAGACCTCCCTCAACATTATGCACATTATAGCCCTGGGGTCAATATTGGCCCTCCCTGGGGCCCACTTGTTACTCTATGGATCAGGTGAGCGATCCAGGGCCATCATGACCCTCTTGTTTTATAATTTTTTCAGAGAAAATAAAATAATGCTTGTGATCTCTCATTAATCATCTGCCTTGCAGACAGTTTACATGATTATGTCAACCCTAATTTTCTCTGAAAATATAAGCAAAAAAAAAAAAAAACACCCCAAAAAAGCTTTGTAATTGTTGTTTGCTATTTGTGATTGGTGCTTTAAGGGTTAAAGCATGTGCCGCATTAAAAGGGCTTTTGCAAACAAATTAGACCCTGATCAGTCACAGAAAGGTGCATATTTGATTCTGGTCTGCACTGTTTGTTAGAGTACAAGAATTTATGCATCAGGCGCTTGGAGAAATAGGTTGAGCTGCATGTTGCGAAACCAACAGGTCAGCCGCTTAGTAGGTCTAAGCCTGTCCAGGAAAAGCGGTGTGAATAGGTGTAAGCCGGCCAAGGGAAAGTGGTACCAGTTAGACTACTCCTTAAACGCTAGCGTTTTCTTTGGGTGGTAGGGCTTGAGATGTCATTTCTTCTCATTGTTTGGTAAAAGTCCCACAGAATTGGAAGCAACATCTCGTAAATGACCTAAAAGTATTAATGGGGTTGTAAAACCTCAACACAAAGAAACAAACAAGAATTTTTTGGAAACTTGTAGTGACTGAAATCAACTAGACATCCCTCAAACTTGTAATAGACCTGTTGCAAGCTGGTTCAACATCATGTGAACAAGTCCGTGGAATGAACACCCCACTAAACCCCACTTTATATAGAGAAAACTGGGGTTTTACGGGGGTATACATTTTTTTAGCTCACCTGAGCAAAGCTTAAGGTGAGCTTTTGTAATCACCTTTTGTCCGTCATACGTGCGTCGTTCGGCGTGCGTCGTCAACATTTACCTTGTTAAGACTCTAGAGACCACAATTTTGCTTCAGTCTTCATGAAACTTTACCAGAATGTTTGTCTTGATGATATGTGGGTCATTTTCGAATATGGGTCATGTCAGGTAAAAAAGTAGGTCAGTAGGGCAAATCATAGAAAAACCTTGTTAAGACCCTAGAGGCCACAGTTTTGGTCCAATCATCCTGAAGCTTGCTCAGAATGATCATCCTGACAATATCTTGGTCAAGTTTAAATATGGGTCATGCCAGGTCAAAAAGTAGGTCAGCAGGTTAAATCATAGAAAAACCTTGTTAAGACTCTAGAGGCCACAGTTTTGGTCCAATCATCCTGAAACTTGCTCAGAATGATCATCCTGACAATATCTTGGTCAAGTTCGAATATGGGTCATGTCGGGTCAAAAAGTAGGTCAGCAGCTGAAATCATAGAAAAACCTTGTTAACACTCTAGAGGCCACAGTTTTGGTCCAATCATCCTCAAACATGCTCAGAATGATCATCCTGACAATATCTCGGTCAAGTTATAATATGGGTCATGTGGGATCAAAAAGTAGGTCAATAAGTCAAATCATAGAAGAACCTTATTAACACTCTAGAATCCACAGTTTTGGTCTTATAATCCTCAAATTTGCTCAGAATGATCATTCTGACAATATCGCGATCAAGCTGAATACGGGTCATGTCAGGTCAAAAAGTAGGTCAGTAGGTCAAATCATAGAAAAACATTGTTAAGACTCTAGTGGCCACAGTTTTGGTCCAATTATCCTCAAACTTTCTCAGAATGATCATCCTGACAATATCTTGGTCAAGTTCGAATATGGGTAATGTGGGGTCAAAATGTAGGTCAGCAGGTCAAATCATAGAAAAACCTTGTAAATTGTCTAGAGGCCACAGTTTTGGTCCAATCATTCTCAGACTTGCTCAGAATGATCATCCTAACAATATCTCGGTCAAGTTCGAATATGGGTCATGTGTGATCAAAAAGTAGATCAGTAGTTCAAACCATAGAAAAACATTGTTAACACTCTAGAGGCCACAGTATTGGTCCAATCATCCTCAAATTTGCTCAGAATGATCATTCTGACAAAATCTCGCTCAAGGTTGAATATGGGTCATGTCGGGTCAAAAAGTAGGTCAGTAGGTCAAACCATAGAAAAACTTTGTTAACACTCTAGAGGCTATAGTTTGGTCCAGTCATCCTCAAATTTGCTTAGAATGATCATCCTGACAATAGCTCTGTGAAGTTTGAATATGGGTCATGTGGGATCAAAAAGTAGGTCAGTAGTTCAAACCATAGAAAAACTTTGTTAACACTCTAGAGGCTATAGTTTGGTCCAGTCATCCTCAAATTTGCTTAGAATGATCATCCTGACAATATCTCGGTCAAGTTCGATTACAGGTCATGTGGGATCAAAAAGTAGGTCAGTAGGTCAAATCATAGAAACAACATTGTTAAGACTCTAGAGGCCATTTTTGGTCCAATCATTGTCAAACTTGCTCAGAGTGATCATTCTGACAATATCTTGGTCAGGTTCGAATATGGGTCATGTCGGGTCAAAAAGTAGGTCAGTAGGTCAAATCATAGAAAAACGTTGTTAACACTCTAGAGCCCACAGTTTTGCTCCAATCATCCTCAAACTTGCTCAGAATGATCATCCTGACAATAGCTCTGTGAAGTTTGAATATGGGTCATGTGGGATCAAAAAGTAGGTCAGCAGTATTGAATAATTTGAAAGATCTATAGTCTCTTGCCTTCATATAGAATTTATATAATTTCTTTTCAAATGTGATTCTAAAATATAAGTTGCAACTTTCAGCTATTTCACTTGTCTTGTAAATACATGTAATTTTAATTCTTAGGTGAGTATCTGCAGATAATTTAAGAAACCTTTTATGCTTAAATTAACTGTTTTCCTTTAATACCTGTCACAAACAAACAATTATCACACCTTTTAGCATTAGGAGTATGATTACTTGACAAACTTGCAAACAAACCATTTTTATCCCCCGACCGAATAGGTTTGGGGGATATAGCGATTAGCCTGGCGTCCGTCCATCCGTCCGTCTGTCCGTCCGTCCGTCCGTCCGTCCTAGACGCTACCTTGTGATGGCCATAACTCCTATACCCTTTGAGATTCATTGATGGTTATTGGCACAATTGTTCACCAGGCCGAGACGGCGTGTCATGCGCAAGAACCAGAACTCTGGATACAATACTTTTTTAGTTATCTCCCCTTTTAATAAAATAGAATGACTACTTTGTGATGGCCATAACTCCAATACCCTTTGAGATATATTGATGGTACCTGGCACAGTTGTTCACAAGGCTGAGACGGCGTGTCATGCACAAGAACCACAACTCTGGTTGCCATGGTTTTGGAGTTATCTCCCCTTCCAATAAAATAGAGTGACAACCTTGTGATGGCCATAACTCCTATACCCTTTGAGATACATTGATGGTTCTTGCCACAATTGTTCACAAGGCTGAGAAGGCGTGTCATGCGCAAGAACCAGAACTCTGGATGCCATACTTTTTTAGTTATCTCCCCTTTAAATAAAATAGAATGACTACTTTGTGACGGCCATAACTCCAATACCCTTTGAGTTATATTGATGGTACCTGGCACAGTTGTTCACAAGGCTAAGACGGTGTGTCATGCACAAGAACCACAACTCCAGTTGCCATGGTTTTGGAGTTAGATCCCCTTCCAATAAAATAGAGTGACAACCTTGTGATGGCCATAACTCCTATATCCTTTGAGATTCATAGATGATTCTTGGCACAATTGTTCACAAGGCTGAGACGGCGTGTCATGCGCAAGAACCAGAACTCTGGATGCCATACTTTTTTAGTTATCTCCCCTTTTAATAAAATAGAATGACTACCCTGTGAGGGCCATAACTCCAATACCCTTTGAGATATATTGATGGTACCTGGCACAGTTGTTCACAAGGCTGAGACGGCGTGTCATGCACAAGAACCACAACTCTATTTGCCATGGTTTTGGAGTTATCTCCCCTTCCAATAAAATAGAGTGACAACCTTGTGATGGCCATAATTCCAATACCCTTTAAGATATATTGATGATACTTGGCACAGTTGTTCACAAGGCCTAGACGGTGTGTCCTGCACAAGAACCACAACTCTGGGTGCCATGTTTTTTTTTATTTATCTCCCCTTCCAATAATATAGAATATCACTACCTTGTGATGGCCACATCTCCAACACTCTTTGAGATATATTGATGATACTTGGTACAGTTGTACATGAGGTTAAGCAGGTATGTCACATACAAGAACCACAACTCTTGGTGCTCTTGTTTTTTAATTATCTCCCCTGACAATATAACCTTGTGATGGCCATAACTCCAATATCCTTTGAGATATATTGATGGTACTTGGCACAATTGTATACAACGTTGAGACGGCGCTTCATGTCTAAGAACCACAACTCTGGGTGCCATGATATTTGAGTTATCTCCCCTTCCAATATAACAGTATGACAACCTTGTGATCATCGTACCTACAATACCCTTTGAGACATATTTGTGGTACTTGATGCAGATGTACATGAGGTTAAGCAGGTGTGTCATGCTCAAGAATTACAACTCTAGCTGCTCTGGTTTTTTAGTTATCTCCCCTGGCAATATAACCTTGTGATGGCCATAACTCCAACACCCATTGAGATATATTGAAGGAACTTGGCACAATTGTATACAAGGTAAAGAAGGGATGTGATGTGCAAGAACCACAAGTGTTGGTGCTGTGGTATTTGAGTTATCTACCCTTCCAATATAACAGTATGACCAGCTTGTGATCACCATATCTCCAATACCTTTTGAGACATATTGATGGTACTTTGTACAGAAATACATGAGCTTAAGCAGGCATGTCATGCGCAAGAACCACATTTCTGAGTGCCCTGGTTTTTTAGTTATCTCCCCTGACAGTATAATCTTCTGATGGCCATAACTGCAATACTTTTGTGATATATTGCTGGTTTAATTCTGGTGCACTTTCTATTGGTGAACAATCTTCTGAAGGCCATATTGGCTTTTGGTCGGGGGATTTGCCATCTCTTCTGATGGCTATTTTTTCTAGTGTAAACAACCTTAAAATTCAAACATCCAAAGAGTTGTTGTAAATCTCAAAAAAATTTAACCTTGTGGTTTAGTGTAACACTAAAGCATACAAAACATGTAGTTCCAATGGCCAACTCTCTTAAAGAAGCTAAGTGATTCTGATCTGGGTCTGCACTGTTTGCCTAGGCATGTCTGTCCCAAATATTGGGATCATTATGGTATTTTTTCTTCTTAAGCAGGAGTGATTCTAAATAACCCTCTGCACCCTACATAACAACAGATCACTTTATATAAACGCTTGTGTTTGGTTGAGTAAAAGAATACTTATGACATACATGTATATGTATGGGAAGGCATATTGCAAAATAGCTAACTGTTCATTATTTCAATTAAATTACACAAATATTAATAGTGTTTTTCCATGAAATAACTAAACAAAAATCATATTTCCCAGTATTTCCCACTTTTGCTGAAATTTGGAGTATTTCCCAGGATGGTAATTACCGGTAAATACCAGTGGGAATTCCCGCCACCGGTATTTACTGACCAACCTTGCACCTGAGCAAAGCTCAAGGTGAGCTTTTGTGATCATCTTTTGCCTGTCGTAAGTGCGTCGTGCATCATTCATCATGCAATGTGCGTCGTCAACATTTACCTTGTTCATCCTCTAGCGACCACAATTTTGCTTCAATCTTCATGAAACTTTACCAGAATGTTTGTCTTGATGATATCTGGGTCAAGTTCGAATATGGGTCATATCAGGTAAAAACTAGGTCACTAGGTCAAATTCCATGAAATCCTTGTTCACCCTCAAGAGACCTTAGTTTTGCTTCAAACTTTATGAAACTTTACCAGAATGTTTGACTTGATGATATCTGAGTCAGGTTTGAATATGGGTCATGTCAGGTCAAAAACTAGGTCACTAGGTCAAATTCCTTGAAAACCTTGTTCATCCTCTAGAGACTTCAATTTCACTTCAATCTTCATGAAACTTTACCAGAATGTATGTCTTGATGATAGCTGGGTCAAGTTCGAATATTGATCATGTCAGGTCAGAAACTAGGTAACTAGGTCAAATTCCTTGAAAACCTTGTACCGCCTCTGGAGTCCACGATTTTTGCTTCAATCTTCATGAAACTTTACCGGAATGTTTGTTTTAATGATATCTGGGTCAAGTTTGAATATGGGTCATGTCAGGTCAAAAACAAGGTCACTAGGTCAGATTCCTGGAAAACTTTGGTCACCCTCTAGAGACTGCAATTTTTTCTTCAATCTTCATGAAACTTTATAAGAATGTTCGTCTTGAAAATGTCTGGGTCAAGTTTGAATATGGGTCGTATCAGATTTAAAACTAGGTCACTAGGCCAAATTCCTTGAAATCCTAGTTCACCCTTCAGAGACCGCAGTTTTGCTTCAAACTCCTTGAAACTTTACCAGAATGTTTGCCCCCGCCCATAGGGGTTTGAAGAAATATATGGGCTGCATGATGCTTCCACGCAGAGCTGAATCCGGCCCGCACACTAGTACTGGTAAACTGCTTAGAGGATCTAAGCCTGTCCAGGAACCGCGATGCAAGGCAGACCGTCCATGCTAATAAACCCTATTTCATTGGGCGACAGGGCTTGAGATGTCATTTCATCTCAATGCCGGGTAAAAGTCCCACAAAATTGGAAGCAACGTCTCCAAAATGACCTTTACAGTGTTGACGGGAGGTTAAACCTCAAATCAAACAAAAAACAAAAAACAAATTGGTGGTATCTGAGTCAAGTTTGAATATGGGTTATGTCAGGTCAAAAACTAGGTGACTAGGCCAAATTCCTTGAAAACCTTGTTCACCCCTTCGAGACCACAATTTTTGCTTCAATCTTCATGACACTTTACCAGGTTGTTTGTGTTGATGATATTTGGGTCAAGTTTGAATATGGGTCATGTCAGGTCAAAAACTAGGTCACAAGGTCAAATTCCTTGAAAACCTTGTTCATCCTCTAGAGACTGCAATTTTGCTTCAATCTTCATGAAACTTCGCCAATCTGTTTGTCTTGATGATATCTGGGTCAAGTTTGAATATGGGTCATGTCAGGTCAGAGACTAGGTCACTAGATCAAATTTTTTTGAAAACCTTGTTCAATCTCTAGAGACTTCAATTTCACTTCAATCTTCATGAAACTTTACCAGAATGTTTGTCTTGATGATATCTGTGTCAAGTTCGACACCAGGGGTCATAATTACTTTTTGCACAAACAAAGTCATGTTACATATCAAATGGAAGGTAACAAAGAGTGGAATAGCGCTGCAAAAATTTTCCCAGGAGGCAAGTCTAGGGGTCACCAAAGGTCAAATAGTAGGATTATGGGTCCTTTTTTTTCTGATTATCTCACAACTCCTCCTAGGCTTTTTGATGTAGAATCTTGAAATTATCACAGGTATTGACCCTATGGAAGAGGACTAGAGGCACATATAAAAAAATGATATGGCTCCCAACTAGGGTAGGGCCCACATAGGGTCAATAATATATTTTGTAGAAATATAGTCATGTTGCATATCAAATTGAAGGTAATGAAGAGTAGAATATAGTGGAGGCATGTCTTCGGGTCACCATACAAGAAGTATTTGGGGCTTTTTATTATGTCTCCCCCGAAAAAAATTTTTTCGGAGAGACATACTGTTTTTCCCCCGGGCATCTGTCTGTCTGTCTGTCTGTCCATCTGTCCGTCTGTCACACATTCGTGTCCACTCTATAACTTGCAAACTGTTCGAGCTATCTTCACGAAACTGCATATAAATATTAATCAGCATTAGACGACGTGCAGTGCGCAAGAACTTTAACTCTCCCATTTATACATTTTGAATTATCTCCCTTGGAAGTTTGTCGGTATGTATATATACTCAGTCAAAAAAGTCCCTATACCTAAAATTGCTTCTGTTACTATAGCTACTACAGATAAAAACTACACAAAGTTTGTTATGTTTTGATAAAAAGACTCATTTTCCCGTGCAAAAGCACCATTCGTTTTTGTTTTCGTAAACACATCATCGTAGACCATTGCTTTAAACACCCAAGGGGTCACTGTGTCATTTTCGCAGAGAAAATCATTAAAACATGCTATGATTTAACATAAAAAAATTTCGCTGTACCCTACATTTCTAAAATTTGATACATGTGACATTTCTTTAGATACCATTTGCGTCTATTCACAAAAGATTTGGAACTTTAGTTGCATCAGCTACGAGAAACAGGCTATCACATATTGACCTCCAATTCTTAGAAGTTGTGTGCAAATGCTGCTTTCAATGGGAACTCCATAGAAAATCGCAATCGATAGTGCTACATGCTACATGAATTTTCTGTATTTTTTACCATCGTGATTAAAAGCAATGGTGGACACAAAGCGTTTTAATATCAAATATAACTACCCATCACTACAATTATAGCCTTTTCACCAGACGCAGGTCTGGGACAGTCTGACACAAAAAAAATCTAGCCAGAAATGCCACCGGCATGTCCCTTTTCCCGTGACTTCCCCAGCGTCGAGTCCTGATTGGTCGCTGATGTCACATGACCTATCAGACCAATAGGCAGACGATACAGGTCACGTGACCGCGATTTTCGCGCCGAGAAGGTCATTATTTTTTCAGACTTGCTTGGGATAGGATGGTCAAACTACATTCCATGGAAGAATGAATAAACGGATAAGTGTTTTATTCTTTTTGATTTTGCACTTACCTTGAGTTTCCACAACGTACTTAGGCTTTGTAAGCTTACTGTTTATTCCGAAATTCTTAGAGACTTTATTTCGCGTGTTTCTGCCGACATTACATGTGTAGTGGTTGTCCGCCATTTTGAATTTTCACTTGGAAGTTTTGTTTATCATGTGATCAACCGTTTTTGGTTTTTGATAAGCACCACACTTCTTTTCATGTTATGTGCCAGGGTATACGCTCGTATTATTCCTGGTAATGTTTTAATAGAAGTCGGCGTTGTGGAAACTTAAATTGCCAGAAAAGAGGACGGTTTTTGTGCGTGTTCCTTCCACTTCCGGTATCGGAAGACGTTGTATCGCTGAATAAAAATTCTCAGCATTAATTTAGTTTTGAACATGTGCAAGACCCGTCTTCGTTTAGCACTTATAAATCCCACGATGCAGATGGATAATATTCAGGTCCCTTTGTGGCCTTTCTATAGTATCTTCTAAACAGAATCCATCCAATTCGTGTGGGTCACCTTTGCCGAATCAAGATGAGCCAGTCTATGTCCCCTCCTCCCATTTGGGCCTGGGTTGACTAGGATAGGTTCGTCGACCGCCCCGTAGAGACCCTGCTCATAATTGCGGGGACTCCGGGGTGCGGGGAACCTATGCCCAAAAATTTTTTCCGAATCCATGTTACATACGAATTTTGGTACGGTTCCGATCCCGGTTTTTATCGGGTAACCTTTCCGGACCTTCGGTACTTAGTTTACCTTGGTCATATGCTTCTTTCCTCTTATTATGATAAATTTTTGTTATCATAATCATTAAATTGGATTGTTTTCCCTTGTAAAACATACAGACTTGGGCATCGTTTATTGGAATACCGTGACTATTGCAAGTGAATCCGGGACGTTTCGGTACAGAGTCGTTTCGGCCTGGGTCGTTTTCGACCCGAATTTGCACCTGGATCGATTCGGCCTATTTCGGTGGGTCGGTTCGGCCTTGGGTCGATTCGGCCTTGATCGTTTTAGGCACGGCTCCTTGAATGCTCAATTTTGATTCGGCAATTTCGCATGTTCAGTGCACGTTACACAATAAAGGGCCTAACACTGGGGAAGTTTAATTGAGCCTCGAGTGTTTTGCCCCTAGAGCTGAATCTGGGCCTAGTGAATTATCCTCTGGGGATATATCAATACTCAGAGGTTGGTCTTTTTTCGTCCTTACTAATTAGCGATTATGAGAAGGACATATTTAGAGCCTCATCACCTATTGATTCTAAAACTTTAAGCGGACCATGTCTTCCCAACGTTTTCAGAATCAAGCTTCAAGACCGGGGGCACTCGTGAAAAGAACTTGGAACATTGGTTCTAACAACAAAAAACATCAATTTTTTGTTCTTATGAAATTCCAAAATTCGACCCAGATTCAGTCTCTGTATATATGACGTCAGGGAAATTGGCATTACTTCCTGTTTCGACGCTCTAACATTGGAGCTTCTTACCAGGTCTATTATTAAGTGGGTTCTCATTATGACTGGTATTCTAATTCTACCCACTTTGCCTTCAAACAAGAGCATTCCGACCATATAGCTGCTATTCTAATGCTTTTGTTTATTTCCCGGTCATTTTTTCACATGCCATGGCTGTCTACCACCATGTTGCATGTTTGGCGCAACTCTGCTCTTTATAACTGGTTCAGTTTTTACTGAGCATAGTAAATGAAAACTTAGAGCCTCAGCGCCTCTTGATTCTAAAACTATAAGCGGACCATGTCTTCCCAACGTTTTCAGAATCAAGCTTCAAGACCGTGGGCACTCGTCTTTTTTGAAGTCCTCGGAGAGCGTATCAAGTACAGGTACCGCAACCAAGAGACGCTCTTCGACTACTTCCGATGACTTTTAAGTGCTTATCACCCTCGACTAGAAGATCTCAATCAGTCCTCGTCTACTAATAGATCATTCTCAGATCAGGGTACACGGTCCTTTCGTTCCAGAGGTCGGACTGGAACGAAATCTCCCAATAGAGGAAGACACAAGTCTAACAAATGACTTTCTTCCTTCCCCTCCTCTTCATCTTCTCCCAGTAGGAGCCGAGCTTTTTCAGTTCTATCAAGCCTTGGCTTCTTTTATTAAATATATTTTGAGTTTTATGAGTTTTGAGAAAGGGTTACTGGATTGAGTTCGTTAGGAATCCTTTCTCTTTCTCACATGCAAATACTATTTCTGGTAAATAGTATCAAGAAAAGAAATCTTTTTATTGGAAGAGGAAGGGTTCTTCTCCAAAAGAAAGCCGTGTAAGTAGAAAAATTTCTCCTTTCCCCAGGCTTCTACAGGCGGATCTTTCTGGTCGAGAAGAAAATGGGAAAATCGACTCATCATCGACTTCTCACACTTAACACAGATGATGCAAGTCGATCATTTCAAAATGGAAACTTCGTCCTCGATTAGTCAGGTCAATTCTCCCAAATTCGGGGACGATTTCCGTAGTTTTAAAGGACGCTTACCTTCACATCTCCATCCATAGGTCATTACGCAAATTCCTTCGTTTCACCTTGGATGGAATTTTGTGTATCAGTCCGTTGCCTTTCCTTTGTTGGATTTGTCAACGGATCAATGAAAAGAAAAGAAGAAAATGGGAAAATCGACTCATCATCGACTTCTCACACTTAACAAGATGATGCGAGTCGATCGTCTCAAAATGGAAACTTCGTCCTCGATTAGTCAGGTCAAATTTCCCAAATTCGGGGACGATTTCCGTAGTTTTAAAGGTCGCTAGCCTTCACATCTCCATCCATAGGTCATTACGCAAATACCTTTGTTTCACCTTGGATGGAATTTTTGTGTATCAGTCCGTTGCCTTTCCTTTGTTGGATTTGTCAACGGATCAATGTTTTCCCTGTTCACCAACTTAATGGAAATTAATTAAGCAGCTCTCATCATAGAATTAGGCCCCAATCTCGTGTAGTGTTCCGATGATGGGTTTTGTCATCATTTTTACAGATACTGTCCTAACGTGTACAGGTTATTGTGAATTTAGATTTCATACACTTTATCGAGAAGTTGAAATTGACTCTACCTCAAAGATGCTTCTCCAAATTTTTTCACGCCCCGAAAAACTTTTGATTTATGTCAGGGGTTTGTTTCCCCTTTTTAGAACTTAGTAATTGGATCCAGTTTTCCCTGGACAATCTCATCTTAGACCTTTCCAGTTTTTTTTTGCTAATATTATCACTGGAAATACCATACTGTCTATAGGAGCAATAAATTCCATTATCAAGATTGCTCTCTACGATTTATGAATCCCTCAGTATCAAATGGGGTCTCCTCTTTTAGAGACTATTCCCTATTTGTTTGTTCGCATGCCAGCCTTTCAGGTTGTTTTCCCACTTTGAACCTCAGGGATTAGTTGTTCAGGGAACGTGGGGCCTATATTAGGCGGGGCTATATATATATATATATATGTGTGTGTATTGTGTATGCGTATATGTATGTATATATGTATATGTGTATAAACATTCTGAAACTTCAGACAAATTTCCTTGGTTTATCAGTTCTTCATAGCTCCAAACTGAGGAACACCTTCATTATTGTTACTCCAGACAAATGAATAGTGTAGTTTTTTCTACTTATCAGGGAGTGACTCATTACTCTTCCCTGTTGGCTTTTACATGGAAGATTATAACTTGGTGTCTTCAGGAAGGTGTGTCTATCCTTGTCGGACACCTCCAGGCAGATTATGTCATTGGGATCGCCCCTATAGACCAGTTCACCATCCGTTCTCTACAGGGCGTTTTCTCAAATGGAGAGAACCTTTATTGGGCCTTTTTTAATCAAATGTCCAAACAACTCGGTTCTCCAATCAACTTCCTTTGTGTTTCAAGTTTCAGATCACCTGGAACATGCAGTTGATTTAAAATCTCTAGATTGGGGGAATCTTTTACATATGCGTTTACACCATTCAACTGAATTCCTCTAGTTCTAGGTAAAAATTCAAGCGTCCAAAAGCCGAGCCATTCTGATTACGCCTCCTATGGCCTCAGAGATCTTGGTTTTTTAGTCATTCTGAGCCTAGTCTCAAGACTTGCAACCCGTCTTCCAGTAGTTCCAGATCAAATATCTAAAAGGTGTGGGTCAAGCATTCCATTTCAATCCAGAAATGCTTTACTTACACATCCAGATGTTGTCAGGAATCAAACCAGAGGTAGACTCTTTTCTGGTTTCTCTGCCGAGTGTATCTTCAAATATAGAAAGATCTCCACTCTCAAGTTTTACTCTGGAAGATGGAAGATAATTTCTAGTTGGTGTAGAAAAAGGGAAATAAATCCAGACAATTCCTCTAGGGAGGTTTTTTACCGGATTTCTTTTTCTGTCTGTTCTCTACCCTTCAATTTCTATTTCATCTAAGAGAAGGGTACAGATCAGTAATCTCGAACATGTTAAAATTTTAGTCGGCTTCACACTTTTTCATTAAACCCTACCATCACCAGCTTATTAAAGGGGTTTTTCACTATGCCGACAGGTTTCCAGGACTTTGTATCCAAATGGAATCTTGCATGAGTATTGTGGTCTTTTCTAAACCACCTTACGATCCGGTGAATTCAGCTTCTTTTATTCATTTGATAGTCAAGCTGTATTTCATTTGACATTTGCTTCAGTTCATAGAAGTTATAGTCATGCTTTGCCAATTACAGAGGGTTGTTTTCAGGTATGAGAAGAACAATGACTTCTTTTTCTCTTCTCATTCAACCTATTTTTGTTTCAGGCTATAAATAACCTTGTCTGAAACTATTATTTGTCCTGTCATTTCCAGGATTCGTGGATCGTAGGCTAATGTGAATTTTTTGTATACATTAGAATGTTTAAAACGTTTCGAGATTATCATGAGAATTTTTTCTTTTCAATCAAGGGGTTTTGGATATATTTCTAACCATCCTTGATTGCAAAGTGGATTTGTAAAGTGATAAAGCTTCTACCAGTATATGCTAATTTCACTTCTGCCCTATTATCATTCAGAATACAGAATGAGGTTAGAACCTTCTACATTTTGGGCATATTGGAACTCCGTTTTTTCTTCAGAATGTTTTTTCTTACTGCGTAATGGATGTTCCAACGCTACTTTTCATCCCTTCACCTAAGGTGCTTGGTTCCCATTCGTAGTGGTACTCATTCCTTGGGTAGTTTAGTAGCTTCTCAATCTATTATGAGCAGCACTTATTTTGGGATTTTATTTTCCTTGGTTGTTTGTTAGCCTGTTTGAATAGGTATGAACCTTCTATTTTGACTCCGGTTCCTGTCCATTTATCTTCTCCACTTGTGAATTTTGGATTTGGATCCCTTGCAGTCATGGTGGATACTCTCTTACATTACCATCATTGGATGGTTTTAAAAGGGGTATAAACAACCAAGGTTGGAGGAGTTAGGTATGTGTAACTTTATTTTTCATCCAACCCTCCACTTGCTTTGAATTCAGGCTATAATTGTAGTGATGGGTAGTTATATTTGATATTAAAATGATATTTTTAATGTAAAATTAATTTTAATTAATAATATACCTACCCATCACTACAATGGTATGTCCCGCCTCCCAGCCCCGCCTGAAATATTTGTTTTCCTGAAAGAAATAATGACCTTCTCGGCGCGAAAATCGCGGTCACGTGACCTGTATCGTCTGCCTATTGGTCTGATAGGTCATGTGACATCAGCGACCAATCAGGACTCGACGCTGGGGAAGTCACGGGAAAAGGGACATGCCGGTGGCATTTCTGGCTAGATTTTTTTTGTGTCAGACTGTCCCAGACCTGCGTCTGGTGAAAAGGCTATAATTGTAGTGATGGGTAGGTATATTATTAATTAAAATTAATTTTACATTAAAAATATCATTTTTTGAAAAAATGGCAAAAATTTATTGACAGGAATAAAAATTACAGCAGTTCGATAATTGCTATATTTTTAATTGCAAGGGAGATAATTTGAGAATTTCACAAATTAAAACCTCGCTTATAATGCGAGATCATGAGATATTGTAAAAGTAAAGTGTTATCCGATGTTCAGAGAATATTGTCTTCCATCTTAGACAAAAAATAACTTTCTGCGCATGCGCAATGTCCATTATCTACCAAAATCTTTCTAGGCACATATTGGAAGACAACTCTGGAGCAGAAAGGTATGGACAAATGCAAGTTTGAGCATTCTCTAGCTAAACGTCCGGTTTAAATGTCTACAGCCAAATTCAGCTCAATAGCTGCAGGATATCTAGTGAGTCTCACCCGAAAGTTGTTATAGTTACTTTTTTGACTAAGTATATGTATGGGCAAATCGTGTCCGGTCAATAACTTTCTTATTTTCAGATGGATTTTAAAATTACTTGGCAGAAATATTAACAACCATGAGACAATGTGTGGTGCGCATGAGGCAGGTCGGTACCTCAAAGGTCAAGGTCATACTTAGAGGTCAAAGGTAAAAAAAGGGACCTTTTTTCGTGTTTGGTCAATAACTTTCTTATTTTGAGATGGATTTTGAAATCACTTGGCAGAAATGTTAACCACCATGAGACGATGTGTTGCGTGCATGACCTAGGTTAGTACCTCAAAGGTCAAGGTCATACTTAGAGGTCAAAGGTGAAAAAAGGGGCCTTTTTTCGGGTTTTGTCAATAACTTGCTTATTTTAGATAGAATTTGAAGTTACTTGGCAAAAATGTTAACTATCATGAGACGATGTGTTGCATACATGATTCTGTTTGGTACCTCAAATGTCAAGGTCATACATAGAGGTCAAAGGTCAAAAAAGGGGCCTTTTTTGTGTTTGGTCAATAACTTTGTTATTTTTAGATGGATTTTGAAATTGCTTGGCAGAAATGTTAACCACCATGAGATGATTTGTTGCACGTATGACCCAGTTTGGTACCTGAAAGGTCAAGGTCATACATAGAGGTTAACGGTAAAAAAGGGGCCTTTTTTGTGTTCTGTCAATAACTTTCTTATTTTTAGATGGATTTTGAAATTACTTGGCAGAAATGTTAACCACCATGAGACGATGTGTTGCGTGCATGACCCAAGTTGGTACCTCAAATGTCAAGGTCATACTAAGAGGTCAAAGGACAAAAAGGGGCCTTTTTTAGCGTTCAGTCAATAACTTTCTCATTCCTGGATAGATTGTGAAATTGCATGGCAGAAATTTTAACCATTGTGAGACAATGTGGTGCACACTAGACCCAGGTCGGTACCTCCAAGATGAAGGTCATACCAAGAGGTCAGGGGTAAAAAAGTTTGTTTCTTTTGTGTCCAGTCAATAACTTTTTTTTATTTCTGGATGGACTTTATAAAGTAACCATGCAGAAATGTTCACCGTCATTAGACCATGAGTCATGTGCAAGACCAAGGTCCATGCCTCCAATGTCAAGGTCATACCTAGAGGTCAAAGGTAAAAAAGGGACAGTCAGTAACTTCCTTATTCTTTGATTGATAATGAAATTACTTGGCAGAAATGTTAACCATCATGAGACTATGTGTTGTACCTCAAAGGTCAGGGCCATACTTAGAGGTCAAAGGTAAAAAAGTGCTTTGTTGTGTACGGCCAATAACTTTTTTATTTCTCTATGAACATTTTTAAAGTTACTTTGCAGAAATGTTCATCTTCATTAGATGATGTGTTGCATACAGGACCCAGCTGAATACCTCCAATGTCAAGGTCATACTTAGAGGTAAAAAACGGGGGAGACATCTGTGTTTTTGTAGAAAAACAAATTCCAGTTGTGACATGATTTTCACAGCACGGCCATATGCGATGGCATGCCATCGACCTGCACTAGTTTGTTGTTTCAATTTAATTTAAGTGGCCTGTTCAACACTATTTAACTGACTTTGAGCCGGTCAGTTTACTTATCCACACTTCCTTAGCAGGCTTATAAAAGGATAACCCTTTATAGTACATATTTAACTTCACTACAGCTGGTGTGTGGGAATGTGTGGCGGCGGTAAAACGTCTCCCTGCCCTACATCATAGTGTAGATTATATTTTCTTGTCCTTTGGGATCATTGATTCCATTGTGGAATTTTGAAAATAGCTGAGGGTCACTGATGAGGCCTAATTGACCGAAACTAGCTAGTCTGGCCCAGAAAACATGTACACTCCATATTTTTCATTTCTGTGGTGTATTCTTTGCTTCCAAAGGATAACCCTTTATAGTACATATTTATATATAAGCAGTTAAACAGTATGGTGCATATTTTTTCATCAGAAACCAACAACTGCTCATATTGAATCAGCATGAGGGAGAGAAAGACTCTAGAAAAGATCTTATGATCAATCTCCATGAAAAAATGTTGCTGACCATGGCAAGTATCAAAACAAACATCATCCTGATCACCAGGCGTGCATTTAACTTAGCCACCATGACAATCCATTCATAATTTCTATAAACAACATTTCCTAAACCTTTGAACACAGCCTAGTCAGACTTGACTGAAATCATCTTTGGGTGGTCCTCTTGCAAAGTTGTTAAATCCTTCCACTCAATACAGAACTGTAGTTGCCATGGCAACAAATAACGCAAAATTAACATTAACCTTTTTAAACCTTATCTGAAAATCAAAAGCCAAGGCAACAGGTAGTTGATATGTAACCTCTTCCAAAGTTGTTACAATAATAGGTCTGTGGTCAAAATTGGCTCCACCCTCTAAGTCACGTATTAGTAAGTCACATATTTTATTTAGACACAAGGAAAAACCAACAGGGCACACAATTTTGATATGGAAAACCAATAAAAATCTAGGCCTTGGCCTTTGATATTTGGTTTGTAGCTTCATTTGAACCTTTTGTTCTAAAATCAGGAAGCTTGGCATTTGATATTTGGGTCATTTCAAAAAGAATGAGTCTTTTTTTTAAAACTGAATAGGCTTACTAATTAGAAGTTTATGCCAAATCATGTGTTATAAAAATGTGTAAGTTGCTGCCAAATTTCATCAAAATCGGTTCAGTAGAAAAAAAATTATGCAAGATAAAGTGGTCAAATTTGTCCCGAGTGTAACAAAAAAAGTGTGACATTTGAAGTAAACACCCAATTTCACTTGGTTGTATTATAAAAGATACAACCCTGTAGGGATAACCTTCTATATCAGGGTAAACATCATTTATTAGATATTTGATGTCTGGATATGGTTCACCTCTTTACTAATTTATTGTTACTTTTTCACCCTTTCAGAAGAAAGCATGTGTGGAAAATTGTGTCAACTGAAAAGTACTAATTTTTAAAAGAACCATATTATTATTTGCATGCATTAGATCTATATTAGCCAAACTAACCCTAGTTGATAAGTCCAATGTTAGAAGTATCTAGAAAGCATGGGCTTACTACCGCATGTGCATAAATGCTTTCCAAGCGCCAGTTTATTTACTGTTACCTGCAAATGTCCCGAGTGTAACATTTTGACTTTTAAAGCTCATATCATCTCCACTCATTGCTTTAATTTACATTCTGTTTTATGTTTCAGCAAACCAAGTGTCCATAAGTTTATTCATATAATGATTTCCCAGATGAAGGCTGTGTGCACCATTCTAGTACCAAAAAATATATGTCCCGAGTGTAACGCTTTATTTGCGTTAAAACCTTTTACATCATTTAGTGCTTTAAATCAATGTCGCATTAAAGAACAAAAGTAAACCTATTTTAAATTATAAAAAGAGTAGTTGTACTGCAGTTTCAAATGTATTCGTAATGGAAATAAGACGGTGTTGCTGTAATATTTTTGAAAATCTTGCAAGTTTTATCATAACGTAACATAAAAAACAAGTTTGGTTGAAAAAGTTTGGTCTTACAATCTGGTCATACCTTCATATTTAAGGTCAAAGACATGAATCATAAAACAGAAAACATTAAATGTACATGAGTATAAGTTTCAGTATTATGAAAGTCATCTTTTTAAAGCAATGAAATTCAGAAAATGGCGTTACACTCGGGACCAAAAAAATTGTAACGAATTGTGGTATGAAACATGCTCTTGTTTTCACAGTTAAACAGCTAAAATAGTGAACAATGGCTAAATTTGTATTGAGGGTGGCTCTTGGCTCAAGGCCTAAGACAAAACAAAAGAAAAAAATAGCCATCAGAAGAGATGGCAAATCCCCCGACCAAAAGCCAATATGGCCTTCAGAAGACTGTTCACCAATAGAACATACACCAGAATCAAACCAGCAATATATCACAAAAGTATTGCAGTTATGGCCATCACACAATTATACTGTCAGGGGACAGAACTAAAAAACCAGGGTACTCAGAATTGTGGTTCTTGCAAATGACATGCCTGCTTAAGCTCATGTATTTCTGTACAAAGTACCATCAATATGTCTCAAAGGGTATTGGCGATATGGGAATCACAAGCTGGTCATACTGTTATATTGGAAGGGTAGATAACTCAAATACCACAGTCTTTGATGAATGATTCATAAGTTTGTTTCTGACAATGGCATCCTATAGTATGTACGAAATACTTCTTTGGCTTCACTGACATATCAGCTTCAATGAACAACAAAAAGTATTACCCTAAGATCAGCTGAAAATAGCTCCTTACATGGATATCTGATTTCATAAATTTTGTCCCAAGTGTAACGATTTATCCAAAAATTCCACTGTTATTTGGCATACCAACTTCTACAATCATGTTTATGTACAAGATCAAATTTGACCTTTATTTTCCATTTATTAGATTTTTTATGCAAACTTTTTGAGGTCTTAAATAAAAAAAAGATGGGTCAAATTTGCCTAAAATAGTAAAAAAAAAACAAACTATAAAATCATGTAAAAATAATGATTTTTTTTTTCAGATTATGGCATAACTTTACTTTACCATATGAAATACATTATACATTGAATTGACTTGTTTAACTGCTTTTAAGCAACCTCTGAAAATCAATGAATTTGTTTAAAAAAATTTCAGTGATTGAAATAACATCAAAAAATGTTCAAAGCTGTTTTGGATTCTTTATATTCCCATGTTTGTTTTCATAAAATTTGACATCTTGAGATGCCATTTTGAAATGCATAATTACCAGATATCAAACTTTATTTTTCACCCTTAATGTCACACTTTTGACTCATTTTTTTTAAATCACCCATTTGACTTCGTCTAGTAGACCTCTACGAAGATTGTTAAGATAATAGCGTCAAAAAACTTGTAGCATCTACCTTGTCTAACTCAAATATTAAGGATGTAAATCTCTTACCTCAGGTGAGCGATTAAGGACCATCTCCACAACCTATGTTTGCAGTAGAATTAAGAAAAATATCACAGAGTTTCATCAGAAAAGTAGCCATTTCGGAGATGTGAAAAAATGCACTCTGTAGCACGGGTGTGTTACCGTAATGAGATTTTGTCATATAAAATGGGTTAAACTTACTGAGAAATACAAATGTTACCAGTCACAGTTTATCACATAAAAGGTGTACAAATTCAGCAGAGCCAGTTCATAAGAAAAGGTTCTTTATGGTATAAGTGACCTGCAAATACTCAGGCTAAACTGCCGTTGCTGTGTAGTCTCACCTGGGCCTTTACTGCTTGCAGACACATATAAGAGATCTTGAGGCAGCTAATGCAAAAGATAATGCATGCAGCCCTATTTCTGAACAGGCTTGGTGTCTCTGATGGGAGCTGTGGGTTAATTGTATTGATTCCTGATCATTGCCTACACTTCTATTTTGAATTGCTGGGAAATACCAGAACTTGCTACAAATGGACTGCGGACGGGATACAGATGAGATGGATATATTAGGGACTTGAGAATGTTTATGGATTGTATTCTAGGCATTATAAGACAAAAATTACACATTCTACCCAAGCACAGCTCGTTTTACGATTTTGTTATGGCAGAGCAGGATATTCTACTGGTGCAACAGGGGCTTACGGAAGCCTATTAATCATCAGTCAGGACTGGCTGTATTCTAAGTATGTTGGCTCATTTGGGTCTTCATGGTTCACATGTCTGAAAACACATTTTCACATGATCATTTTATCTACAGGTGTCCATGGTGAGGCTGGTGTAAGGAGACTGAAGGTATGTGGGGTCAAGAATATAATTTGGTAAAGTGCATGATAGAAATGATAATAAAAAAAAAAAAGGATGATGTTGCTGTTGAGATGATGATGATGATTATGATGATGTGGTTCTTGTTGATGATGATGATGATTATGATGATGATGATGATGATGATGATGATGATGGAGGAGGAGGAGGAGGCTGCTGCTGCTGATGATGATACATAGCTGAAGATGAGGAATATTTCAGATTATTAAGGCATGATTTTCCTTATTGTTAGAAATGTGTTGTGGGTACCTGTAACAAGTATCCACAACATGTTTTAATGGAGACACAAGAAGAATAAAGTTACTTGCCTCATAAACCAGGAGTTACTGTTCTGAGTTTGATTCTGGGCTTTTCCAGACTCTCACATGAGTGTTTGAACAGAGGTCCCATCTCGATATGGCCTTAGTTGTTAGTCAGATGTAAAACTCAAAGAAACAGAATTCATCAGCTCAATATGGCTAAAGTGGTGTTCACTGGGACTTTAACCATTATCCTGTTGTTCATGACAACCCCTACCTTTTCAAACAGTGTAGATCCAGATCAGAAGGCTTCTGTAGAAGCCATCTGATCAGGATCCACACTGTTTGTCATTCAGTTTGTGAATTTGAATGAAAACATTATATCGATACCATGTAATCTGATTGGCTGATAGTCAGAAATGGGCATGGCTAATTAAAATATTCAGCAGGATAAGGCTGAAACTCCAAAACAAACAAAACACAAGACTATCCCTGAAGTTTTTGTTTGTTTGTATTGGAGTTTAACAGCCCAGTCAACACTATTTAAGTCATTTTTTAACCGGTCAGTTTACCTATCCACACTTTTCCTGGGCAGGCTTATACATACAGTCAGGTATCTTACGGGAAACCGTGACCATCATTTGTCACGGTTTTCCATGACATTGTGCTGTTTCCCTATTGCGGCATGTTTTTCTGTCGTATCGTGCTTATTTTTCACGTTAGTTTGATCCTGTAAACATTTACACATAGTTCGGGAACCAATTTAAAGATGACGTCAGAGCCACTTTACATCCAGGTACTCTAAGACTCAACAATAGGGGGAAATGGAGGTGGTAACGGCTGCAGAAGGTGACTATTTTAAGCAAGTTTTCACTTCTAATCCTTCAAATTGACGAAAACCGGCATCGTAGTTATCTAGAAAAATGTATTGACAACCATTTCTCAATAACAAAATCGAAGTTACTCGCAGTTAATACCGAGTTATTCGATGGCAAACCTACCTGGGGTCCTATTTACAAAACTGTTAGTCACGGATAACCGTGACTCTCCATATTGTGACTGGCATGGTATTCCATGACAAACTGAAGCCGGTCAACGTCACGGATTTCCGTTACTTGTGTTTTATAACGGGGAGCAGTTATTGTCAACAATTTATATAAAATAAAAGTGGTGGCAATGATCAGGAATCCATACAATAAACCCACAGCTCCCATCAGAGACACCAAACTATATAAAACTGCAGTATACAAGTAGGGTCACTGTAGATGGGTACATTCGGACACTTTTTATTTACCGTGTATAGTTTCCGTGTGTTACTATTGTCATCCTTAATCGAGCATGCAATATAAAACCCAATTGAAACATTTGTTGCTTGTCTAATTCTATTACCATCAGTCCATATTAAACCATTTTTATTGGTTGAAAAATGCTTATGTCAGAACAACGTCTAAAACCGCCATTTTTTTTTAAAAAAAAACAACAACAACAAAAAAACCGAACGATCACAACTGATTTACCACTGACTACTTTGTGGCATTTTCGGAGTAAGGCAGCTTAAAATGTATCCTTTTGTTATTTTGGCATTAATTAATGTGAATATTATATTCTTTTTGCGATATCTATCTCAATTATAGTTGCAATTTCGCTAGAAAAAAGTGTCTGACTGTACCAGCCTATTGGCAATCTTAAGCTGGTACAGTTGGACACCGTGTACCTTGATGATTTTTCCATGCAATACGCACCTAATTAGGGCCCCCGCCCATCGGGGCTTGAAGAAATAAATAGGCTGCATGATCCTTCCACGCAGAGCTGAAATCCGACCGCACAGGAGTACTGGTAAACCACTTACAGGATCTAAGCTTGCCCTGGCAAAGCAGTGCGAGTCAGACCGTCCATGCTTATAAACCCTATTGGTTTCATTGAGCAACAGTGCTTGAGATGTCATTTCATCTCAATGTCGGGTAAAAGTCCCACAAAATTTGAAGCAACGTCTCAAAAATGACCTATACAGTGTTGACGGGGACGTTAAACCTCAAAGGAAACAAACAAAATCCGCACCTTACCCGATCTATGATGTAGAAGTTATGAGACGCGACTGAAAAAAAACAACATACCAGGTTTTGAAAGCAAAATAAAGGTCGCACGCGTAGCACCGGGGGAGGTGGACTTGGTGGCCAGCCATATAGCGATAAAGTGTTCCTTTCCAAAATTTGTAGTCATATAGGCTATAAGAATGGTTTGCAAAATCTCAACCTAGCAAAACGCCTCCATACTAGGTCCACAACCCAAAATTACAGCGATTGTAATAGACTTTAGAACGGGGCTATACCCCTTTACACAACATAATGTGCTGCTGCTTTAGGGTCTGCTCTGTTTGCAAATCTGCATTTAAGTGTTAAACTTAACAGTTAAATATTAATTATATTAAGTTTAGGACTATTTTACCAACTAACACCCAGAGATTATCGACTCTACAGCACTCCCGGTGCTTTGATAAAGATAAGATATCATGGCGTCAGATCTGGATCTATACTGTTTGCCAATGACCCAATACACCAGCCTGGTCGAGACTTAACTTAGGGGAGAAGACTAGGGCATCTAAAAATATAACAAGTTCTGGACTTTGTACATTGTCAGTCATAGTCATTTACATGTGAGCAGTCGGACCCATTAAGTATGCTACCGTTGTTTTAGTATCACTACCAAGCTGACAAACAAATCCCATCCTCACTCTTACCCTACCCGCCTAGCTTAGAATAACATACCATAGCATCAGTTAACCCTTATATTAGTTGCATTGTAACACAACGACCTGATAAAGATATGCCATCTCAGTACAAGTGAGCTTTATCAGGTCAACGTGACATTGCACTTCTATGAACTCTATGAACTTGATTACTAGCATTATTGGCAAAACAAGGAGATTAACTGATAAACAGAATACCAGGTTCATGTCATTTGATATAAAGTTTATCAGGCTCGGCTTCGAGAAAGCCTGAAAAATCGCTCGGCAAGCCTCGCGATTCTACAAGCTTTCTCGAAGCCGTGCCCGATAAACTTGATATCAAAATACACGAACCTAGTATCTATTCCGTATGTCGTATTTCAAAAATGAAAAACAAACACAATGTTTAGTCCTTAACTTACCAATGCAGCTACACGATGTCTTTTCTTCAAACCGTAAGGCAAAGAGAATTAGGCCAGATCAACAAAACTGAAAACCAGGCATTTTGTCCAGTTTTAAGAAGAAGATTTTTCAACGAATGGATGTTTGACACTGATCTTTTACCTTACTTGTACTCAAAAACGTGTTCGCTGGCTCTCTCAAATCTCTCAAATACCCCTATGTTCAGTACAGGTTAAATGGCCTACTAACAGAAAAAGAGAATTGTGACACAAGTTTGGTTTTTATTGTTAAACAACTGTACAACACCAGTGAAGAGTACAAAATTGTATGTGAAGAACTTGTGAACATTGCAGATGATATTAAGATGCAATCACTTTGATCTGTAAACGATACGAGTTTTCTTGAGTTTGTTCCTCCTATCCGAGTTCTTACGGGGAATGGGTTGGGTGGTGGGCACTTGCATTTGACTGTGATACTATTTTCGGACAGTCGACAGTCGTTCTGAATTTTTTTTTAGCTCACCTGTCACGTAGTGACAAGGTGAGCTTTTGTGATCACTTTTTGTCCGTCGTACATCGTCCGTGCGTCCGTCCGTGCGTGTGCGCGTGCGTGCGCGCTTGCGTGCGTAAACAATTTCTTGTCCGCACGATAGCATCTTCATTTATGATTTGATTTTAACCAGACTTGCACACAACTTGTACCACCATGAGATCTGGGTTCCTTTCTTGAACCAGCCATATCCCATCATGTGTTCCGGAGTAACGGCCCCTGAAAGGACAAAAATTGCCTATTTTGGTCTTGTCCGCAGGATAGCATCTTCATTTATGATTTGATTTTAACCAGACTTGCACACAACTTGTTCCACCATGAGATCTGGGTTCCTTTCTCGAACCAGCCATATCCCGTCATGTGTTACGGAGTTACGGCAACTGAAATGGCAAAAATTGCCTATTTTGGCCTTGTCTGCATGATAGATGTTTCAGTTATGATTTGATTTTAACTAAACTTGCACACAATTTGTACCACCACAAAATCTCAGTCAAGTTCAAATATGGGTCATGTCGGGTCAAAAAGTAGGTCAGTAGGTCAAATCAGAAAAAAACCCTTGTGAAGACACGAGAGGCCACAGTTTTGGTCCGATCATCATCAAACTTGCCCAGAATGATCATCTTGACAATATCTCAGTCAAGTTCGAATATGGGTATTGTCGGGTCAAAAAGTAGGTCAGTAGGTCAAATCATAGAAAAACCTTCTGAACACACTAGAGGCCACAATTTATGCCCAATCATCATCAAACTTGCTCAGAATGATCATCTTGATAATATCTTGGTCACATTCGAATATGAGTCATGCCAGGTCAAAAAGTAGGTCAAATCATAGAAAAACTTCCAGAATACACTAGAGGCCCCAGTTTTGGTCCAATCATTATCAAACTTGCCCTGAATGATCATTTTGACAATATCTCGGCCAAGTTTGAATACGGTTCATGTCGTGTCAAAAAGTAGGTCAGTAGGTCAAATCATAGAAAAACCTTGTGAACACACTAGAGGCCTCAGTTTTGGTCCGATCATCATCAGACTTGCCCAGAATGATCATTTTGACATTATCTCGGTCAGGTTCGAATATGGGTTATGGCGGGTCACAAAGTAGGTCAGTAGGTCAAATCATAGAAAAACCTTGTGAGTACACTAGAGGCCACAGTTTTGGTCTGATCATCATAAAACTTGCTCAGAATGATTATCTTGAGAATTTCTCTGTCCAGTTTGAATATGGGTCATGTAGGGTCAAAAAGTAGGTCAGTAGGTCAAATCAGAGAAAAACCTTGTGAACACACTAGTGGCCACAGTTTTGGTCAGATCATCATCAAACTTGCCCAGAATGATCATCTTGCCAATATCCTGGTCAAGTTTGAATACGGGTCATGTCGGGTCAAAAAGTAGGTCAGTAGGTCAAATCATAGAAAAAGCTTGTGAACACACTAGAGGGCACAGTTTTGATCCAATCATCATCAAACATGCCCAGAATGATCATCTTGACAATATCTGAGTCAAGTTCAAATATGGGTCATGTTGGGTCAAAAAGTAGGTCAGTAGGTTAAATCATAGAAAAACTCTCTGAACACACTGGCGGGTACAGTTTTCGTCCGATCATCATCAAACTTGCTCAAAATGATCATTTGACAATATCGCAGTTAATTTTGAATATGGGTCATGTCTGGTCAATATGTAGGTCAGTAGGTGAGATTGTTGAAAAACCTTGTGAACACACTAGGGGCCCAAGTTTTGGTCCGATCATCATCAAACTTGCTCAGAATGCCCATCTTGACAATATCTGTGTCAAGTTTGAATATGGGTCATGTCGGGTCAGAAAGTAGGTCAGCAGGTCAAATCATATAAAAACGTTTTGAACACTCTAAGAGGCCACAGTTTTAGTCAAATCGTCATAAAACTTGCTCAGAATGATCATCTGGACAATATCTCAGTTAAGTTCGAATATGGGTCATGTCAAATCAAAAAGTAGATCAGTAGGTTATTTTGTCATAACTTTTGAACCGTTTGAGATAGAGCCTTCATATTTGGCATGTAGGTTCCTTCTGACAAGGGCTTCCCACTCCTAAAGATTTGACCTGTAACCTTGACCTGTGACCTACTTCATCATACCTTTTGAACCACATGAGATAGAGCCTTCATATTTGGCATGCATGTTCCTAGTTACAAGGTTTTCTCAACTATTCAAAACTTTTGACCCATGACCTTGACCTTTGACCTACTTTGTCATAACTTTTAAAGCATTTGAGATACAGCCTTCATATTTAGCATGTAGGTTCCTTGTGACAATGTTGCTTAGATGATCCTCTACCAAAAAGGCTAAAACAATCCCACTCGGATGAACAAAATGGCCACCGGAGGTAAAAATAGAAAACTATTGTAAATTTGATTCAAACGGAAGTTCCCAGGAATGTTGCCAAGGTTACTCCCCTACCAAATAAGCTAAAATCACTCTGCTGATGAACAAGATGGCCACAAGAGCTAAAAATAGAATGTACTTGAGACAGTGACACACAGGTGAGCGACCGGCCCCGATAGCTCAGTTGGTAGAGTGTCCGCTCCGGGAAACGGGAGGTCTCGGGTTCGATCCCGGGCCGCGACATACCAAAGTCGTTAAAAATGGTACTAGCTGCTCCTCGTTTGGCACTCAGATTTACGGGGTAGAGCTAGGACTGGCCATCCAGTGTCAGGATAATGTGACTGGGTGTGGTATCATGTAATGTGTCTGGGACATGATACTTCAGTGAGGCAGCACTATAAACGTGAGCATTGAGCTCCCTGTCGCAACCAGACACCGTCGTGATATGACTGAAAAATTGTTGAAAGCGACGTTAAACCCGAATTCACACACACACACACAGGTGAGCAAACCAGGGCCCTCTGGGCCCTCTTGTTGGTTTAATGGATCAGTCAAAACTGTTTAAATCATATCTAGCCGGTCAGCTTACCTATCCACAACTTATACGTAAGCGGTTAACCAGTACAGTGCACATTCTTTCACCACAAACTGTCAACTGCCCTTCTTGAATCAGCGGAAGGGAGAGAATAACCGTAGAAAATGATCAATCTCCATAAAAATGTTGCCGATACAGAGGCAGTCGTTCTTAAGAACGATTGATTATGGAGTGTTTTTCAATTTTACTTGGAATGACTTCTTTGTTTATTGCCCCATTGGGGTTTAACGGCCAAGTCAAAACTATTTAGGTCATTTTTGAGCAGTTCAGTTTACCAATCCACATTTTACTACCGGCTTATGCATATGCGATCAACAAATACATTGCACATTCTTTCGCCGAAAACTGACAACTGCCCTTCTTGAATCGGCCGAATGGAGAGAATGACCGGAGAATGCATTCCATGATCAATCTGTCAACAAGTTTCACACTGCTCTGTAAATCCACACGGACAACGAATACAACGCATAGACGACATGTGTAAGTTGTATATAACTTAATCATGTTAATACTGGCATAACTATTTTGACACCGCGTTATTTTGCATCAAAACTGATGCAATAAAAATAGTTATCAGGATGAGAGGATCACTGTGTGCTGCAGCATTATGTGAAGATCTGATGTAATTACTTCTAACGTCCTAACGTCCTTACCTTGTGTGTGTTGGTTGACAGACTAGGCGTTATTTTCACCTCAGTACAAACACAAATAGTATTTTATATAGAAATTTAATATGCCAACCCCCGAACCACACACGCCATCACACAAGGGGTTATCATTTGGAAGCAATGAATACCCCACAGAACTTGAAAATATGGAGTTTACATTTTTTTCTGGGCCAGACTAGCTAGTTTCGGCCATTTAGGCCTAATCAGTGACCCTCGAAGTAATGCTGACAACGAATATCAGCCAATACTAGTTTCTGCTATCAAAGTAGAAGTAAAACAAAGATCAGGAATCGATACAATTAACTTACTCCACCCATCAAAGACACCAAAGGGAAAGAAACACAAACATGAAGCGACCAGACCATAGTGGAAACCTAGACAATGGATGACCATAAGGACAGTTACTTTCCCACAAAATGGCCAAATGGCCATCCAAAATAAAAAGACACAAGTGATACACACAGTAAGTTACAAACAACAACATAAATAAACCACCACAGAAGAACCGCATTGGAACGGTCATTGGAAAGAATTCCTTTTGGTGGGGGGGGGGCCCTTAAATCGATTTCACATGGCCATAATCCTCGCCCCTTACCTCTGTCGCGCTATACACTAATTTTGTTAAGTCCGCATGAAGGCTTCCTAACTCATCAGTGTAACATCTCCGAGAACATACAAATCAAAAAACTACAGAGATGAAACAAGGTTGATGGCTCAACAGCATACAACAACAGAATACCTTGGGCAAAAGAAAACCAACAGTTAGACTCCGAGGGGCCCGAATAAAGCCTCATCAGTGGCCCTTAAAGAAAATCTGACTATAAATGTCAGTGAAATGGCATGAGAAATTATAACTGCAATTTAGACGGTTACATGTCTGACAAGTTAACACTCACCAGCCTGTGTCGCTGTGTACTCTGACCAGAACCATAAATGTTCACTCTTGAGAACCAAAGATGGCTCATGCAGACTGAAGGCGCATACATGCAGGCTAATATGAGCCTTTGCTGGCTGCACAATAAAACAGGTTTTCTTGTGACACGGCTCATATGGTGCTATTCATTTTGCTCAAGGACTCCGGGTTTATTAAAGAAATGTTCGTACTTTTTGCTGAAGTAGTTACCATGAATCCCTTTATTAGCTCCACTGGCCGAAGGCCAGCGGGGCTATTGTCATGGCCCTGTGTCCGTCGTGCATCCGTGCGTTAACTTTTTCTTTAAACATCTTCTCCTCCTAAACTACTGGGCCAATTGTAACCAAACTTCACAGGAATGTTCCTTACATAGTCCTCTTCTAAATTCCTTCAAAGAATTTTGTTACACCCAGAACTCTGGTTGCATATAAAAATATCTCCAGCGAGTTCGACTTTCCAACTCATGGCCTCAAGGTCAGGGTCACTGTGGCTATTTTTAGAAAAAACTTTGTCATCGCTCTATCGCCTATATTTCTTCACTGATTTCAATATAACTTCACACAAATGTTCCTTATGACAATATCTCAAGCGGGTTCGACTATCAATGTCAAGGCCTCAAGGTCAAGGTCAAGGTCACTGTGGCTATTTTTTAGAAAAACTTTGTCATCGCTCTAGCGTTTACATTTCTTCACCAATTTCAATATAACTTCATATAAATGTTCCTTTTGACAATATCTCTAGCGAGTTCCACTTTCAAGGTCAAGGTCACTGTGTCTATTTGTAGAAAAACTTCGTCATCCCTCTAGCGCTTACATTTCTTCATCGATTTCAATATAACTTCACACAAATGTTCCTTATGACAATATCTCACCATTTCGACTTTCAAGGTCAAGGTCTCTATGGCTATTTTTAGAAAACTTTGTTATCGCTCTAGCGCCTACATTTCTTCACTGATTTCAATATAACTTCACACAAATGTTGCTTATGACAATACCTCGAACGAGTTTGACTTTCAAGGTCAAGGTCACTGTGGCTATTTTTAGAAAAACTTTGTCATTGCTCTAGCGCTTACATTTTTTTCACCAATTTCAATATTACTTCACACAAATGTTCCTTATAACAATATCTCTAGTGAGTTCCACTTTCAAGGTCAAGGTCACTGTGGCTATTTTTAGAAAAACTTTGTCATGGCTCTAGCGCTTACATTTCTTCATCCATTTCAATATAACTTCACACAAATGTTCCTTATGACAATACCTCGAGCGAGTTTGACTTTCAAGGTCAAGGTCACTGTGGCTATTTTTAGAAAAACTTAGTCATTGCTCTAGTGACTACATTTTTTCACAAATTTCAATATAACTTCACACAAATGTTCCTTATGACAATATCTCGAGCTATTTAGACTTTCAAGGTCAAGGTCACTGTGGCTATTTTTAGAAAAACTTTGTCATCGCTCTAGCGCCTACATTTAATGATGGATTGTAACAGAACTTCACACAAATGTTTCTTATGATAATATCTCGACTTACTTCGACTTTTCAAGGTCATGACCTCAAAGTCAAGGTCACTGTGGCTATCTTTAGAAAAACTTTGTCATCGCTGTACCGCCTACATTTATTAACAGATTTTAATATAACTTCACACAAAAGATGCTTATGACAATATCTTGAGCAAGATCTACTTTCGTGGTCATGGCCTCAAGTCAAGGTCACTATGGCTATTTTTAGAGAAACGTCATCACTCTAGAATGTACATTTATTGGAGGATTTTTAAACAAACTTTACACAAATGTTGCATATGATAATATCTCAAGCAAGTTGGACTTTTGCCATTTCAGTGTTTTCCACACACGAAGTTGTCTAGTGCGAGGGGATTTGTATCGCATGCGATGCCTTGTTTTTATTTTGCATGAATGTTCCTTGGGTGGACCTCTTTTAGATTCCTTGAAGAAATTTTGATCCGACAAAAAACATGGCCGCCATGGGCGGGGCTTATTTTTACTATTTAACATATAACGTAATGCTAAAAAATCATTTTCTGCAAAAGTACTTGTGGGATTTCATTGTAATTTGCATGAATTGTCCTTGGGTGGACTGTTGTCAGATTCCTTGAAAAAAATTTGATCTTACAAAAAAACATGGCCGCCATGGGCGAGGCTTATTTTCACTATATAACATATAGTGTAATGCTGAAAATATTTTCTGCAAAAGTTCTTGTTTTATTTCATAGTTATTTGGCATGCATGTTCCTTGGGTGGACCTCTGTCAGATTCCTTGAAGAAATTTTGATCCGACATAAAACATGGCTGCAGTGGGCGGGGTTTATTTTCACTATATAACATGTAGTGTAATGTTAAAAAAGTCTTCTCTTCTTCAAAAGTTCTTGTTTATTTATTTATTTAAAAGTACCTTCCTGTATCTGAATTAATCTCCTCCAATTTTGCTGACTATCACATATCTATAGAGGTCCACCTACAAATTGTCATTCTAAAATTCAAAACATCAGAAATTTCACATGCCCATCACACTGGTGATAGAACTGATGTTTTCAACACAAACTCTATTTATACGACTTGATGTTTCAAAATAAATTCAAAATACTGAGGGAGATTGATTTATTAGACCTAATTATACTACAGTGTCAACAGTTCTCCAGATCCCTGAGGGTTAAAATGGCTTAGTTGAAAAGGGAGGCATACCGAATCCGACGGAGGAAAGGAAATAATAAATAAATAAAGAAATAAAAACATAAATCTGTTCATTTTTTAGCTCCACTGGCCAAAGACCGGCAGGTCTTATGTTATATGTTATGGCCCTGTGTCTGTTGTGCATCTGTGCGGTTGTGCATCCGTGCGTTAACTTTTTTCTTTAAACATTTCCTCCTGAACTACTTGGTCGATTGTAACCAAACTTCACAGGAATGTTTCTCACATAGTCCTCTTCTGAATTCCTTCAAAGAATTTTGTTACATGCAGAACAAAATGGCATCGAAAGCAAAAAAAAAAATATTTAAAAATCTTCTCCTCCAAAACCGCTCAATGGATTTTATTCTTATTTTGCATTAATGTTCCTTGGGTGGACCTCTGTCAGATTCCTTGAAGAAATTCGGATCAGGCAAAAAACATGGCCACCATGGCCATGCCCCACATGACTGCCATGGCCATGCCCCTTGGCTCATTAGCTTTCAAAGACTTATATGGGGAAAAGTTTTAAAAACCTTCTCTTCCAAAACCGCTCAACGTAATGGATTTCATTCTTACTTTGCATGAATGTTCCTTGGGTGGACCTCTGTCAGATTCCTTGAAGCAATTTTGATCAGACAAAAAACATGGCCGCCATGGACACGCCCATTGGCTAATTAGCTTCCATAGACTCATAAAGGGATCTTTTTTTTTTTTTTAATCTTCTCCTTCAAAACCGCTAAATGGATTTCGTTTTTAATTTTCATGAATGTTCCTTGTGTCTACCATTGTCAGATTCATTGAAGAAATTTTGATCAGACAAAAAACATGGCCGCCATGGCCACCACCTTTGGCTCATTAGCTTCCATAGACCAATAAACAGAAAAACTTCTTCTCTGAAACCATAAAGCCTAAAGCTAAGACATTTACAGTAAAACCTGTCTTAGTGGCCACCTCTATTAAGCAAGCAACCTGTCTTAAGCAAGCAGGCATTCAGTTCCCAAGAAAGGCAGATGTGTTAAATTTCACCTGTATTAAGCAAGAACCTGTCTTAAGCAAGCATATTTTGACTATCCCTTAGGCACTTGCTTAATACATGTTGAACTGTAGTATGTAGCAAAGTTATGTGGTCACCTACTAAGTCCTGCGAACTATGACTCTTGAGTCCAAATTGGCAACGCCCCGGTGCTTAGTAGCTCCCATAGACTAATAATGACAAAATCTTGAAACTTTTCTCCTCTGAAACCATAAGGCCAAGAGCTTAGTATGTAGCCACTTGAAGTATTCATCTGCATAAATCCTGCCAACTATGCCCCTGGGGTCCAAATTGGCCACACCCTGAGGCCCATAAGCTCCCATAGACTTATACTGGGAAAAACTGACAAAAATCTTCTCTGAAACCATCAGTGCCCAGAGCTTAGATATTAAGTATGCAGCAACGTCAAGTGGTCACTCAAATAAATCCTGCCAACAATGCCCCTGGGGTAAAAAATTGGTCACGCCCAGAGGCATATTAGTTCCCATAGACTTATAATAGGAAAAACTTAAAAAAAGTCTTCTTCTCTGAAACCATAAGGCTCAGAGCTTTAGATATTTAGAACGGAGCAATGCCAAATGGTCACTCACATAAATCCTGCCAACCATGGCTCTGGGGTCCAAAAAATATAGAATGGACATTCCTTGGGTGGATCACTTGTTTCTTTTTTACCCATTGCATGCGGGAAAACCCTAAATGGGTACCTTGGCAAACAGTGCTGGCCCAGATCAGACCCCACAGAACATGTCTGATCAGGGCCTGCACTATTTGCTAACAGAATTTTCCATCAAAAATAGAAAAAAATAGGCCTGACACCCCTTATATGACAAATGGACTGGTCCAACATATAGCAATAGAAGAGTCCACTAGTATACCATTGGTTAATGTAATAAATATGACAATTGTCTGAAGTTAGCCAGTGGAGCGACAGGCCCTCTTGGGCCTCTTGTTTAGAATTCTGATAGCAGACCCCAGTGGTAATGCTATAGGCCGTCGCAAGGCGGTCGTTTCCGTTGCGGTCTCTCGTGTGTTTGTTGGTTTCGTGCTGTTGGTGCACGCACACTTTTGGTGGCGTTTGTACCGTCGTCACACCTTCTCTTGCTTTCTCTGATGACTTGTGACGGCCGTGGTCTTTGATTGTGGCTTTTCCTGAGTCACCTGTTCTTATTATTCGTATAGCAAACAGTGAATACACAGATCAGACTGCTTCTAGAGGAGACTATCTCTCAAGGAGCAGTCTGATCAGGGTCTACCGTGTTAAAAGGATCTGTCTGTTCAGGGTTTACACTGTTTGCCATTTAGTTGAAATCCAGTAGAGCTACAGTTCCCGATCAGAAATCTTGTTTCTAACATGAGCCTAAAACCGTGTTTATTTCACTGTTATATATCATTCTAATGCACTATCGTATGTAACGCGACGTCTGATTGGACAACGTCAAAAATTTGCGACAGTAAATTCTGCGATATACTGTCAGAAACCCGACGTCATCGTGTAAAGTTGCATTTCATTGGCTGGCCTTTGGTTTTACGCAGCTCACAACGCCAGCCGTTTTGTGCAAAATAGTACAGTTTTAACAAAACAACCGTATAAGTGTATGGGGATAACAATATTACAAAGTTGTTGGTTTTACGGTGGCAAATTCCGTTTTATGGCTCCGCTGACGCGTCGTCGTAAAACGAAATTTCCGGCCGAAAAACCTCCAATTTACCTCCCCAGATCACAATTTTGAATATAGTTATCCCCTAATTCACGAATATATTTAACAATTACAATTTGATTTTTGGCGTCTATCGGCTGATGGTCAGCTAGCGGGGGTGCTAAAATTCCACGATACGGAAAGCACTTAATGCAGAAGTTTAGCGGGTTCAGCCGATAAATGCCAAATAAAAAAAAAATCAGATTTTAGCTCATATTTTCGCTTTATTTTAGATCATTTCAGAGCGGCTGTGTGGTCTGACCAACCTCTCCTGAATATTTCTACATATTTGTCATGCTTGTGAACATAGGAATCAGACCAGGGTAGACAATGCCCACTTTAAAAACATAATAGTCATGGACATCCATGACAAAGCCCTATTTAAAGACAGGTCACGGTTTTCCGTTACCTGCATTCGAGAAAATAATTTCTCCCAAACTATCACGTGGTCATTTACATAGAGAAAACGTTAACGTCATGGAAAACCATTACTTTGGCTTTTACTTATGTGTCATGGAAAACCGTGACAAATGATGGTCACGGTTTTCCGTAAGATACCTGACTGACATAAGTGGTTAGCCAGTACAGTGCACATTCTTTCACCAGAAACTGACAACTGCCGTCCTTGAATCAGCAGAAGGGAGAGAATGACTGTAGAAAAGATTTCATGATCAATCTCCACGAAAGAATGTTGCCGACCCCGACAGGTATCCTACCCGCGTCCTGCTTATCACCAGACAGACGCACATCCGACTGAGCTACAAAGGGAGTGGCTATACAGTGTTAAATATCTATACTTTTAATTTTTCAGCAAAATTAGCATATTAATCATATTAAACAATTAAAATTTTAAAGTTTAGTTAATAGGCGACATATTTTGTTTACAACTTATGGACCTTGGTCGTCAAGATAATTTGATAGGGTGGAGTCCCCCACCCACAAAAAAAAAATAAAGATGAAATAATTGAGAATAATTGTTTAGATACTCCCTTAAATCATTTCTTGTTTGTTGCCAGGTACTAACAGCCAAGGAAACTGTGAAAGTGATGATTGATCACATGACAAATCCAGCCAATAGCACTCATATTCCACTAAAACAAGGTAAGTGATCACATGATTAATCCCACTAGCAGCGCTCCCGCTCATCGGGGCTGGGAGAAATGGATTGGGCTGCATGATGCTGCCAGGCAGAGCTGAAAGCAACCGCTTGATTACTGGAAAACAGCTTAGAAGGTTGAAGTCTGCCCTGGCAAAATGGTGCCAGTTGGACTACCCCTGCATATAAATGGTTTGTTTGGGTGGTAAGGCTTGAGATGTCATGATAGTGACTCATCGCCGCAATTCAAACCTAGTCTAAGCCTAAGCCTAAGCCTGCCTAGGAAAAGTATGGTTAGGTAAACTTTATGGCTCGATATTACCTAAAATAATGTTGTCCGGCCAAACAATTGATATATTGAAGTTTGTACTCGAAGACAATTATTGACATGAGTCATGACATTTTCTTGAAATGAGGTAAGCAGGCACCATTAGTGCCTGTGTTTCTAGCCGTTCATGCTGTTATGTAATGAAATCCCAATTTATTTGCACACAACCAGCCTGTTTACAGCCAGTTATCTACTCAGATTATACTTGATTCATCTCCCTTTCAGTTCAAGGAAAACCAGAAAAAAAAATACAAATAATAATAATAATAATAATTATCTTTAACCCTGGTCCTGCTGTTACTTTTGAAACAGTGTAGATCTAGATCAGATGGCTTCTGAAGAAGCCATCTGATCAGGATCTATACTGTTTGTCATTCAGTTTGTGAATTTGAAGAAAAACATTATATCATGTAATCTGATTGGCTGATAATCAGAAATGGGCGTGGCTCGTAAAATTATTCAGCATGATAAGGGTTAATACCTTGTTCATAATGTTGCTAAGACATGATGTCATCACTCAGAGACGGTGGATCCACCAGTGCTTTGATTATTAATTACAGGAGACAAAGTGGCCTGTGTGATAAATAACCTTGGCGGAATGTCTGTGCTGGAAATGAACTTGTTATCAAAGGAAGCTCTTGAATATCTGGGTAAGTTTATTTGTTGTTCAAGTACCAGACAGGCATTTTTAATGAGTATACATGTATACTATCACTTTATAGCAAACACACGAAGTGTTTGCTTTATTGTAGAGAGACTGGAACAACATACTTAGGCACCCAAATCTCGCCTGGAATCTCGTTCAATTTCTCGTGATAATCCGCCATCTTTACAGAGTTCATGAGAATTGTATTCCTATCCAAAAATTGCTTCTCAAAACCAAAAGGAGTTAAGACCTATTAAAACAGAAACACAAAATGAGTCGAAATAATTTTAAAAAGCTCTTTTCGAAAACCGATGCCGCATCAAACGCTGAAGTTTGGTCGCGGGAAAGCTTCGAAACTACGTCACGCGTTTATATTAACTGAAACGTACTGCACTGAGCCGCAATGGTTAGACGGTAAAACCCAGCACTGCGACTGGACCAACGGGTAACCGGAGCATTTGCCGAAGCATTTACCGGAACTTCTCGGTAGGGTGGAAAGCGCTTCTCGTCTGGCCAAGCAAATAAAAAAATTATCACAAACTATCACTCAGGGGTATAAAATAAAGCCCTGGGAATTGTATGGGACACAATGAGCTATCTGGCTACATGTGGATTTCTACCTTCCCAAGATTTACAAAATGATGATAAGCCCCAAATCAAGAGCACATTAGATATGATGAGCTACTTGCCCAAGTCTATAGTATAACACCAGTGCTTCAAGGTACTTTAAAGTGTCCACGCAAACTAACTGAGTCACCAACTCAATATATGAAGATAGATAGATAGGGGTGTAAATGAGTGTGTTTGCTCAAAAGGCAGTGCCTCTATTTCATATTATGAGAAAAACCACGGGCAGAAGGATATTCATTATAATTAATGGGAATGGATACACCTGGCAAATTTTACCGCCATTTTTCATAGGGAGACAACTTTTGGGACTTCCTGTTCGCTTTTCTGTAAACTCAGTCACACGGAAAAAGCGGTCTACTCTTAAAGGAAAGAAGATGATTCTCATGCATTCATACAGCACACTGTTATTTAAAAAAAAAAGTACTCAAAAAGACATCTCTACATTATTCCTGTCATACGTTCTGACATGGTGTTAAGGATAACCATCATTAACTGGAACTACCCTTATGAAAACACACCTATACAAATACATTGCACATTTTACAACCGAAAAATGAAAATTTTCAGATGACTAATTTCGATATTGTTCTTTTTTCTGCTCAAAACAGAGATTGTAGATACTCGTTAGAACTGCCTCATCGAGGCGGTTCTAAAGAGTACCCACAATCTATGTTTTTGAGCAGGAATATGAAAAATAATGTATACCCATGCAAACCCCATTTTTACTGTATAAAAGTGGGGTTTGTGGGGGTCAAATTTACATAGGCGTGTTTTTGTGATGCTTATCTTGAACAGCACCCACAACCTGTTTTGGGGCATAAATAAGAAAAAATATTGCAAATTTTCATCAGAAGAGTAATCTTTTTTGATAATTGAAAAGAGGCTGAGATAGAAAGGGTGCACTATGTCACAGGGATGTCCTATTGTAATGATAGAGTTTTAACTAGTCTAACTGCAGTAAAGTCCCACTATCAGACTTCACTATTAAAAGTTGTTTTTCAACCAGCTTTAAAGATTTCTTAGCAGTTTATATACAATATTAATACCTCCTCACTAATGAGACAACCTTTTGGCTGTCCCAAAAGTGGTTTTTAATGCTGACATCTTGACTAAGTTTTTTTGTTTTTTTATGCCTCCGGAATCTAGATTCAGGGAGCATATAGTTTTTGGTCAGTTTGTCTGTTTGTCCGTTTGTCTGTCTACAAAAACCTTAACATTGGGCATAACTTTTGAATGACAATAGATAGAGCTTTCATATTTCACATGTGTATACCTTATCACAAGACCTTTCCAGTGGTACCACAATGTTTGATCTCGTGACTTTGACATTGACCTTTGACCTACTTTTTTCAAAATTTTTAAAAACATAACATTGGCCATAACTTTTGATTGGTAAGTGATAGGGCTTTCATATTTCACATGTGCATTTCTTGTCACAAAACCTTTCTAGTGGTACCATAATTTTTGACCTTGTGACCTTGATCTTGATGTTTGACCTACTTTTTAAAAACTTTAACATTGGCCATAACATTTGATTGGTAAGTGGTAGGGCTTTCATATTTCCCATGTGCACTCTTTGTCACGAGACCTTTCTAGTGGTACCATCATTTTTGACCACATTAGCTTGACCTTGACGTTTGACCTTCTTTTTAAAAACTTTAACATTGGCCATAACTTTTGATTGGTAAGTGGTAGGGCTTTCATATTTCACATGTGCATTTCTTGTCACAAGACCTTTCTAGTGGTACCATAATTTTTTACCTTGTGACCTTGACCTTTACATTTGACCTACTTTATAAAAACTTTAACATTGGCCATAACTTTCGATTGGTAAGTGGTAGGGCTTTCATATTTCACATGTGCATTCTTTGTCACAAGACCTTTCTAGTGGTACCATAAATTTTGACCTTGTGACCTTGACATTGACGTTTGACCTACTTCTTAAAAACTTTAACATAGTCAAACTTTCGATTGGTAAGTGATAGGGCTTTCATATTTCACATGTGCATCCTTTTTCACAAGACCTTTCCAGTGGTACCATAAATTTTAACCTCGTGACGACGTTTGACCTACTTTTAAAAAAACTTTAACATTGGACATAACTTTTGATTGGTAAGTGATAGGGCTTTCATATTTCACATGTGCATTCTATATCACAAGACCTTTCCAACAATCCCATAATTTTTGACCCTGTGACCATGACCTACTTTTTTAAGACTTGGACATTGGCCATACCTTTGATTGCTTAGTGATACTGCTTTCATATTTAACATGCGCTGTCCGGGGGCATCAGTGTTTCACAAACACATCTTATTTTGGTTTTGGTTTTATGGCCCTTTCAAGATTATTTCACTCATATTGAGCCGATCATTAATCATAAAACCGGAGTACCCAGAGAAAAAACACCTGACCTTCCATTGCAGAACTTGGCGTCTCACATGTGACCTGAGCGAGGCTCGAACCACAGCGGTGAGAGACCTAATGATCAAGAATCAGTGCTCTTAACCACAAGGCCACGGAGGCCCGTTTACTGTAAGTTATGTCTATTAGAAAGTAAGTGTGCCCACAATCTGTTATGAGCAGAAACATATCTACCACAGTAGACCCCATATTTCTCAGTGTATAAGGCTCCACAGAATATTTTAGAGCAGATGGCAATGTCATTTGTTTACTTATTTGTCAGCAAAAATAAGGCTTGGCATTTCATATGAATTTTCTGCCCAGAAGACAATGCACATGTAATGTCAAATAAAAATCAAAAATGAGTTCCTTTAAGAGCAATGAAAACATTCATAAGAAAGAAGATGGGTCATACTACGTAGTTTCGGCTAATTAAGCCTCATCAGTGACCCTGTAATGATCCGGCAAAGAAAGCCAGAGGAAACATACTGCAATTTTGCGAATTTCGAATAGGCAGTCGATACAAAGACTGATATAAATCTTAATGGGGTCTAAATAATTAAAAACCTGTCTAGAATATGAGTCTAAACCAATAATTTATTTCTGATTTCTCAGAATATTCACGCTGATCTCAAAGGACCAAAAGTAAAATATAAGCCTTATTTTGTCAGAAATGTTTGAAAATGACATCATATAATGTCATGATTGGCAATTTATGGATTATTATTATTTTCCAGTGGGCCTCCATCACCTAGTGGATAAGAGCACTGATTCTTACTCATAAGGTCTCACACCACTGAGGTTCAAGCCCTTTTCTCTGGGTACTCCTGTTTTCCCCCACCTCTGATTGATGATTGGCTCTATAAAAGTGAAATAATCTTGATAGGGCCGTTACCCCCTTCCCCCCCCCCCCCCCCCCCCCCAAAAAAAAAAAAAAAGTAATAGCATTTTCCAGGGTACTCCTTACATGGACTGGTTTACAAGATGTTTGTTTTTAAAAATTCATATGTTCATCCCAAAATTATCATCAAACATTCTCTACATCACTAGTTAATCTCAGTTGCCTTTTCTGTTTGTTTAGGTAATAAAGGTGTATCAGTAGACAGGGCATACTGTGGAACATTTGTTACTTCCCTTGAAACAGCTGGCTTCTCAATAACAGTGTTACACCTGAATGATACTTTCAAAAGATGTCTAGGTAAGCTCCTCTTTGAAATGCTCATCTCCTAAGTAATTTTAAATGTCTTGAATAACCCATTGCAGGCGGAAAACCCCTAATGGGGTACCTTGGCAAACAATGCAGTCCGAGATCAGACGTCGCAGAATGCGGGGTCTGATCTGGGCCTGCACTATTTGCTTACAGAATTTTCTGTCAAAAATAGAATAAAAACGAAGAAATAGGCCTACCACCCCGATTTTTCCCACAGATAGCCATGGAAGAGTCCACTAGTATACAATGGTATAATTGGCCGGCCAAAATGGCCCAGTTGGATGCACATCTGACTGGTGATCAGGTGATTGTGGGTTCAGTTCCCCCAAGTTCCAGCAACTCTGTCATATTTTCCGTGGTCATTCTGTTCCTTCCACTTCTTCAAGAAGAGTACCCTAAAAATCCTAAACATTTGGACATCTTGAGGACTTTCTGCAATTCTCCTAAAATTTTAACAAATTTGTTTCACAATTCAACAAGGAGTCCAAAAGGTGGAAACAGAATGGCAAACAGTGTAGACCCTGATTAGACTGCTCCATCAGGAGCAGTCTGATCTGGGTCTGCACTGTTTGCTTAGGCCTCTCTGTCCCAATAATAACGATCATAATTTACGGAAGTTGTCAATTTCGAGTAAAAAAAAATGTATACTGTACTGGGTAACGTCTTAAATATTTGCCTGCTCAGGAAAAGTGTGGTTAGGTTAACTGGCTGGCTGGATATGACCTAAATAGTGTTGACTGGGCAGTTGAACTCCAAACAAACAAAGAAATAAAACCAATTTGATGGCAATTTCAATGCAAGCACCCTGACATGTATTGTGTGGTTTACTGACTTCGTGAAATGACAGGTTATCCAATTTTAAGCATTTGCCACTGCTGTTAACATTAAAGCTCATTTCTAAAGAACATTCATGGTTAAAACAATGGTACTTGGTATTCTGTTGCATCTAGGGAGATGTATCTGAACACAGCTTTTGCCCCCACAGGTGTGACATAGCCTTTGATTGAATTCTTGTTTTATTTCTGAGGAGATCCTTTGTAGGTCCCACATGTGAACTATGTAAAATTGTATGTAAATTATCCTCCCAGATGTCTTTTACTCTAGGCCTCAAGGTAATAAAAGTGATTTTCATGCTCACTTGAGCTGAGCATGAAATTTGTCCTGCTTTCAAATTTTAAAATGCCGACCATTGTTGGCATTTTAAAATTTGTGAGCAGGACAGGTACTATTCCTTGTTGATTTGAGCACGGAAATGACCTTATTTGTTTGTATGTTTGTATTTTTATATTTATGAGCTTAACAAATTTCAGTTTATAGAACATGTATAACCGCAGATCCTGGTAATAGTTGTAATTTTACTGCAATAGCATGTGTTGCAGCAGTAGAAAGTAAGCACCTTTTCAAATCTAAATACATGTATTTCCTGACAGTAAATAAACTGGTCTGTCTTCAAGCTTGGGTCACCAGTACCCAAGGGCCTAACCACCAAAGTTCATTAACTTACGTCTGGAAATTATGTTTTGATATTGTCTTGTACTGCATTATATAGAATTATGTATAACAGTATGGTTTTATAGATGCTCCCACATCAGCCCCTGCCTGGCCTTCCCCATTGCTGGCCCCAGGGCAGACAGACAGACAAACACCAGAACCTATGTTACCACCAGAAGATCACAGTGAGGAAGCCAATGTACAGAAGGGAGTCACAGTTTCACAAGGTATGCATATAATCTTGCAATACACCTGGATCCAGTTGTTCAAAGTATTGTCAGCTTAATAAACTTATAAGAGGGCAAATTGTTAAGGGGAATGGGAACACCTGGCAGATTTTTCTGCCATTTTTCAAATGGAGACAACTTTTTGAACTTCCTGTTGGCTTTACTATAAGCCCTGTCCCAATGAAAAAGGGGCCAACTCTTAAAGGAAAGAATTTGCTCCTCAGGAGCAAATTCTTTCCTTTAAGAGTTGACCCCTTTTGACACGGGAGACAAACATACTTTTATAGTAGTTGCCTCCCCTGAAGGTGTATCCATTCCCCTTAAATGTTTAGCAAGTACTAGTTTTCAAAGCAACATTAACATAACGAGTTTGTTAGTAGTCAAATTGTTGACCGTTCTAGCAAGTACAACTTCCAATACTGAGGTGTTATTGCTAGAAAAATGTGATTCGCAAAAGCTACTCGTGTATTTTTGCAGCAATAATATTAGCATATTTCATTAAATGATCTACCTTTTAACGATACATTAACTAACAACCTCGTTTTGTACTACTGGGCCCTGGTATTTGTTGAAAAAATGAGGGGCTTTTGTAAAGCTACTCACATTTTAACATCAAATATTTTGGTGAATTTCCTGTAGCGAATGATAATTTTTTAACGATTCTTTAACTGTTGAGTTTGTTATCTTTCAACAACTGGGCTCAAAACCTTATTAACCCTTTTTGTTCCATATGGAATCTTCCACCTTATATATAGCAGGAGTCCATTTCAGAATTTTGGGGTGTCAGGTTGTGTTTTCTTCAAAAAAAAAAACTATTTGGAAATCGGCTAAAATTTTTGCAAACAGTGTAAGCCCTGATCAGACGCCGCATTCTGCGGTGTCTGATCTGGGCCTGCACTGTTTGCCAGCTACCGGCTTGGGCTTTCCAATACAAAATTGGTTAATAGCATTTGCTGGGAAGCAAAGCAAACTCCTCGTTATCTGAACAGCTGTGTTGTATCCCAGCAAACAGGGCCCATTTATTCAAAGCTATGGAATATGTTTGGTTACATACGGTTGAAGCTTCTGTTGTTTAGTAAGGCAAATACACTAAAGTATTCTCAAGTGGCTTTTGCATTGCATGGGCAAAGGGTTGCTCGCACGCCCCCTCCCAGCTGTGTGCACAGTATATGAAAGGCAGGACCCAGTCTCCCCTCTTTTCACTCACTTTAACCTGGTTTTCTCTTAAATAGATTGGCCTGAAGGAGCAGTCTGATCGTGTAATACACTGTTTGCTCAAGCTGTTTTTTTTTATGAATTTTTGGTGTCCGAATATGTACTGTAAATATGGTTACATAAAATATACACTTTTGCAATGAATGTATTTGCATGGTCAATATCTGACTCGGTTGTTCAAAGCAGTATTAGCTAAACAAGCTTGTTAATGGTCAAATTGTTTATTGTTCTAGCAAGTACAATATTTGATACTCTTGTATTTTTGCTGGTAAAATGTGAGTGGCTTTTGCATTTGCAAAAGCTGCTCACATTTTTCCAGCAAAAATATTAGTTTATTTACCATATTAAATGATCAAAGTCTCAACAATACGTTAACTAATGATATTGTTAGTTTTGTACAACTGGCCCTGACCATTTCCTTACCTCAACTGGCCCCTGACCATTTCCTTACCTCATCTGGCCCCTGACAATTTCCTTACCTTTAGTGGCTGTTGGTTATATTCCATAAAATGCAATAGCTGCATTTATACACCAAACAGTGTCTTTATCAATGCAGTTGAACACAATGGCATCTTCTCTTTTTTCAGCATCCACTGTATGCTTTTGCTTTCGGCCAACTTTTTTTTTTGATATGAGAAAAGGATACTTATTACCTTGGAGACAGGCAAAGGCTCCGGTAAGTTTGTGCAAAAGCACAGTCTCATCAGAGTCTTTGCTGCTCACAGACATGTGGGCCCCGTCAAGCGATTTTGGTACTTATCGCCTATGCGAGCAGCGAAGGTTCAGGCGAGCCTGCGCATCCGCGCAGTCTCGCCAGAACCTTCGCTGCTCGCTCATACAAGCAGTGAATCAAGAGGAACCTTCAGACAGAAAGCCATATTCCTGGCCCCTCTGAATGACTCGGCATGCACAGTTAAAATTTGTCATGACGGAATGTTGGAAGACACAAATTCGCTTGGCGGGGCTCATGCAATGGAGACCTTGAGATAGCTTTATGCAAGAAACCATGCTTCTAGCCCTATTAGTTTGCTGGCACCTACATTTCATGAACGCAAATCAGAGAATGCTAAGGGACCTTTTCTCATGTCACAGTTCCTTTACAGTAATGTAGCAAGATAAGCTTTTTAAAAAAGCTTTAACCCTTATCCTGCTGAATATATTAATTAAACCACACCCATTACCATCTGTCAGCCAATCAGGTTATTTGATATACTGCATTCATGCATTTCACAAACTACATGACAAACAGTGTATATCCTTATCAGATGGCTTTTGATCTGGATCTACACTGTTTGCAAAGGTAGGGGTTGTTGTGAACAGCAGGATAAGGTTTAAAAGCTTAGAATGCCATCTTTTGGAGCTATTGGATAATGCAGTTGCTTGGTCGCAAAGTTTGAACGAGCTTGAACAGAGGTATAACACTTGGCAGCTTGTGTGTAACCCATATTTGTTAATCATCCCATTTTTAGCTCACCTGAGCCTTTAGGCTCATAGGTGAGCTTATAGTATAGCCATGGTCCGTCGTCCGTCCGTCCGTCCGTCCGTCCGTCCGTCCACCATTTTCAAAGATCTTCTTCTCCTATACTGCAGGGCCAATCAAAGCCAAATTTCATATGGAGCCTCATTGGGATGGGGGAACGAAAGTTTGTTCGCGGGGTCTGGATCACATGACCAAGATGGCCGCCATGCCCATATATGGTAAAAAGCCTTCAAAAATCTTCTTCTCCAGAACCATAAGGCCAGTGGCCTTGAAACTTGGCATGTAGCATATGGTACTCGGGCCCATCATGGTTTGTACAAATGGTGACCCTGGGTTGACCTTGACCTATTTTACAGCAATGTCAAATTTGCCGAAGTAGGCTTTTGCATGGGGCAAAGTGAAAATAATGGATGTAAAGGAAACCATTGAAGACAGTGTCAACAAAATTTGTAGATCAGGTAAAGTAATTGAATACATGAAGATCTATGGGTCAGAAAGGTCAAGGTCATTCATTGGCCTTAGACCAAGGTCATTCAGGATCCATATTTCAAACATTTTTTTCTCCAAAACTGCTGAGCCAATTTAAGTAAAATTTAATATGGAGCCTTTGTGAGTTGAACAAATGAAAAAATGCCAATACGGTCTAGATCACATGACCAAAATGGCCGTCACGCCCATATATGGTAAAAAGCCTTAAAAATTCTTCTCCTCCAGAACCGTAAGGCCAATGGCCTTGAAACTTGGCATGTAGCATATGGTACTCAGGCCCATCATAGTTTGTACAAATGGTGACCCTGAGTTGACCTTGACCTATTTTACAGCAATGTCAAATTTGCCGACTTAGGCTTTTGCATGGGAAAAAGTGAAAATAATGGATTTTTAGGAAACCATTGAAGACACTGTCACCAAAATTAGTAGATAAGGTAAAGTAGCTGAATACATGAAGATCTATGTGTAAGAAAGGTCAAGGTCATTAATTGACCTTAGACCAAGGTCACGCAGGTTCCCATATATGGTAAAATCACTTCGAAATTCTTCTTCCCAAGAACCGTAAGGCCAATGGCCTTGAAACTTGGCATGTAGCATATGGTACTCGGGCCTATCATAATTTGTTCAAATGGTGACCCTGGGTTGAACTTGACCTATTTTACAGTAATGTCAAATATGCTGACTTAGGCTTTTGCATAGGAAAAAGTGAAAATAATGGATTTTTAGCTCACCTGAGCCTTTAGGCTCATAGGTGAGCTTATAGTATAGCCATGGTCCGTCGTCCGTCCGTCCGTCGTCCGTCCACCATTTTCAAAGATCTTCTTCTCCTATACTGCAGGGCCAATCAAAGCCAAATTTCATATGGAGCCTCAGTGGGATGGGGGAACGAAAGTTTGTTCGTGGGGTCTGGATCACACGACCAATATGCCTGGCATGCCCATATATGGTAAAAAGCCTTCAAAAATCTTCTTCTCCAGAACCATAAGGCCAGTGGCCTTGAAACTTGGCATGTAGCATATTGTACTCAGGCCCATCATGGTTTGTACAAATGGTGACCCTGGGTTGACCTTGACCTATTTTACAGCAATGTCAAATTTGCCGACTTAGGCTTTTGCATGGGGCAAAGTGAAAATTATGGATTTATAGGAAACCATTGAAGACCGTGTCACCAAAATTTGTAGATCAGGTAAAGTAACTGAATACAGGTGAGCGGTTCAGGACCACTGGTCCTCTGGTTTGGAATGTTAGCAAACCATCTAGACCCATTCCAGATGCCCCAGAATATGCTACATTTGATCTGGTTCCACACTGTTAGCTTGACAAACAGGCTAGTGACTATACAGGACACTTTTTCATTCGGCAAATAATGTCATATCAATATGTTTTGCCATCATTTGCATGAATAATCTGCCAAGTGTTTATTGGGAAACACATCACAGCGAACAGTGCTATATCACAGTCAACCCTCTTTATACAGATCTTAAATTTAATGACAAACCTCATAAGAACAGTTTCAGTGGAACAAATCCTTTGCTCAGATTGAGACAGATTAATGGAGATATCGAAACATAATGTATTTATTTCTCGAAGAAACAAAATGTTGCTGATGTGATTCAAACAGATGTCCATTACTTTCCTTTCTTGGAGTAGGTATGGGGAAAGGGAATACCTAGCAGATTTTTCTGTCATTTTTCAAAGGGAATCAATTTTCAGGACCTCCTGTTAGCTTTTTAGCTCACCTAGGACAAGGTGAGCTTTTGGGATCACTTTTTGTCCGTCGTGCATCCGTAAACTTTTCTTGTGAACACACTAGAGATCACAGTTTTGGGCTAATCATCATCAAACTTGGTCAGAATGATCATCATGACAATTCGGTCAAGTTCGAATATGGATCATGCCGGGTCAAAAAGTAGGTCAGTAGGTCAAATCAAAGAAAAACCTTGTGAACACTCTAGAGGCCAAAGTTTTGGTCCTATCGTCATCAGACTTGCTCAGAATGATCATCTTGACAATATCTCGGTCAGGTTCGAATACGGGTCATGTCGGGTCAAAAAGAAGGTCAGTAGGTCAAATCATAGAAAAACCTTGTGAACACTCTAGAGGCCACAGTTTTGATCCGATGGTCATCAAACTTGCTCAGAATGATCGTCTTGACAATATCTGGGTCAAGTTCGAAAATGGGTCATGTCGGGTCACAAAGTAGGTCAGTAGGTCAAATCATAGAAAAACCTTGTGAATACTATAGAGGCCACAGTTTTGGTCCGATAATTATCAAACTTGCTCAGAATGATTATCTTGACAATATCTCAGTCAAGTTCGAATATGGGTCATGTCGGGTCAAAAAGTAGGTCAGTAGGTCAAATCAGAGAAAAACCTTGTGAACACACTAGAGGCCACAGTTTGGTCCAATCATCATCAAACTTGCCCAGAATGATTATCTTGACAATATCTCAGTCAAGTTCGAATATCGGTGTTGTCAAGTCAAAAAGTAGGTCAGTAGGTCAAATCATAGAAAAACCTTTTGAACACTCTAGAGGCCACAGTTTTGATCCGATGGTCATCAAACTTGCTCAGAATGATCGTCTTGACAATATCTGGGTCAAGTTCGAATATGGGTCATGTCGGGTCACAAAGTAGGTCAGTAGGTCAAATCATAGAAAAACCTTGTGAATACACTAGAGGCCACAGTTTTGGTCCGATAATTATCAAACTTGCTCAGAATGATTATCTTGACAATATCTCGGTCAAGTTCGAATATGGATCATGCCGGGTCAAAAAGTAGGTCAGTAGGTCAAATCATAGAAAAACCTTCTGAACACACTCGAGGCCACAGGTTTGGTCCAATCATCATCAAACTTGCTCAGAATGATCATCTTGATAATATTTTGGTCAAGTTCGAATATGGGTCATGACGGGTCACAAAGTAGGTCAGTAGGTCAAATCATAGAAAAACCTTGTGAATACACTAGAGGCCACAGTTTTGGTCCAATCATCATCAAACTTGCCCAGAATGATCATCTTGACAATGTCTCGGTCAAGTTAGAATATGGGTCACGTTGGGTCAAAAAGTAGGTCAGTAGGTCAAATCAGAGAAAAACCTTGTGAACACACTAGAGGCCACAGTTTAGGTTAGATTATCATAAAACTTGCCCAGAATGATCATCTTGACAATATCTCGGTCAAGTTCAAATACGGGTCATGTCGGATCATAAAGTAGGTCAGTAGGTCAAATCATAGAAAAACCTTGTGAACACACTAGAGGCCACAGGTTTGGTCCAATCATCATCAAACTTGCTCAGAATGAGCATCTTGATAATATCTTGGTCACGTTCGAATATGGGTCATGTCGGGTAACAATGTAGGTTGGTAGGCCAAATCATAGAAAAACCTTGTGAACACACTAGAGGCCACAGTTTTGGTCCGATCATCATCAAACTTGCTCAGGATGATAGTCTTGACAATATCTCGCTTAAGTTTGAATATGGGTCATGTTGGTCGAAAAGTAGGTCAGTAGGTCAAATCCTAGAAAAACCTTCTGAACACACTAGAGGCCACAGTTTAGGTTCAATCATCATAAAACTTGCCCAGAATGATCATCTTGACAATATCTTTGTCAAGTTCAAATACGGGTCATGTCGGGTTATAAAGTAGGTCAGTAGGTCAAATCATAGAAAAACCTTGTGAACACACTAGAGGCAACAGTTTGTCCGATCATCATCAAACTTGCTCAGAATTATCATCTTGACAATAATATCTGGGTCAAGTTCGAATATGGGTCATGTCGGGTCAAAAAGTAGGCCAGCAGGTCAAATCATAGAAAAACCTTGTGAACACACTATAGGCCACAGTTTTGGTCCGATCATCGTCAAACTTGCATAGAATGATCATCTTGACAATATCTCAGTCAAGTTCGAATATGGGTCATGTCTGGTCAAAAAATAGGTCAGTAGGTCAAATCATAGAAAAACCCTCTGAACTCACTTGAGGCCACAGTTTTGGTCAGATCATCATCAAACTTGCTCAAAATGATCATTTGACCATGTCTCGGTTACTTTCGAATATGGGTCATGTCTGGTCAATAAGAAGGTCAGTAGGTCAGATTGTTGAAAAACCTTGTGAACACACTAGAGGTCCAAGTTTTGGTCCTATCATCATCAAACTTGCTCAGAATTTTCATCTTGACAATATCTGGGTCAAGTTTGAATATGGGTCATGTGGGGTCAAATAGTAGGCCAGCAGGTCAAATCATAGAAAAACGTTTTGAACACTCTAAGAGGCCACAGTTTTAGTCAAATCACCATTAAACTTGCTCAGAATGATCATCTGGACAATATCTCAGTTAAGTTCGAATATGGGTCATGTCAAATCAAAAAGTAGATCGGTAGGTTAATTTGTCATAACTTTTGAACCGTTTGAGATAGAGCCTTCATATTTAGCATATAGGTTCCTTGTGACAAGGGCTTCCCATTCATATAAAGATTTGACCTGTGACCTTGACCTGTGACCTACTTTATCATAACTTTTGAACCATATGAGATAGAGCCTTCATATTTCGCATGTATGTTCCTTGTGACAAGGTTTTCTCAACCATTCAAAACTTTTGACCCATGACCTTGACCTTTGACCTTCTTTGTCATAACTTTTGAAGCATTTGAGATACAGCCTTCATATTTGGCATGTAGGTTCCTTGCGACAAGGGCTTTCTATTCATACATAAAATGATCTTTGACCTATTTCCTTGACATTTGACCTATTTTATTTTAACTTTTGAACCATGTTGTGTAGATGACCCTCTAGGAAAATAGCATAAACGATTAACAAATGGTCACAAGAGCTAAAAATAGAAAAACATTGTAAATTTGCTTCAAATGCAAACTCCTTCTAAACCCTTGGGCCAATTGGATTTAAAACTTCACCGGAATGTTGCCTAGGTGACTCCCTACCAAAATAGTTAAAACTCATTCCACTCAAATGAACAAGATGGCTTCCAGAGCTAAAAATAAACAAAATCTTCAAACAACAATTCCTTCTGTACCCTTGGGCCAATTTCATTCAAACTTCGAAGTAATGTTGCTTAGATGACCCTCTACCAAAAAGGCTAAAATGATCCTGCTCCGATGAACAAAATGGCCACCGGAGCTGAAAATAGAAAAATATTGTAAATTTGATTCAAATGTGAACTCCTCCTAAACCCTAAGGCCAATTTGATTCAAACTTCACAGGAATGTTGCCTAGGTTACTCCCTACCAAATAAGGTAAAATCACTCTGCTGATGAACAAGATGGCCACCAGAGCTAAAAATAGAAAGTACTAGAGACAGTGACAAACAGGTGAGCGAACCAGGGCCCTGTGGGCCCTCTTATCTATAATCCCTGTCCCACTGAAAAAGGGGTCTACTCTTAAAGGGAAGAATTTGACCCCTATTGAAATGGGAGACAAAAATACTTTTGCAGAGGTTGCCTCCCCTGAAGGTGTACCCATTCCCCTTAAGAGAGAAAATGCTCCATATTACCTATTATATTATCTGTATTGGGATTTTTATAGCACCAAATCCTTTTTAATGGCTAAATGTCAGGGATCAGATGCTGTCCTTACAAGGAGGGTCCTCTGTAAATCAATTTTTTAATGATTTTTTTTGTTCGATTGTATATCAAATGTATATCTTATGTTTTCCAATATTTAATTGGTTAACCTATATATGCCTAGAACCCGCTAAGTAGGATATTGGTAAACACTCAGATCAGATGCCCTCAAAATGCAGGATCTGATTGGGACTAAACTGTTTTCTTAACTCTTATCCTGCTGAATCATAAATTAAGCCACACCCATTTCTGACTCTGAGCCAATCAGATTACTTGACGTTATTTATTCCTGCAAATTCACAAACTGAATGTCAAACAGTGTAGATCCTGATCAGATGACTTCTTCAGAAGCCATCTGATCTGGATCTACACTGTTTGCAAAGGTAGGAGTTGTAGTGTTCAGCAGGACAAGGGTTAAAGGGTTTCACCAAACAGTCTAAGTCTAGGTTCAGGACCATTTCCCCAGCCTACACTCAGAGACAGTTGACCCGCCAATGCTTTCAAGGCTTTGATTTTTGCAGTATGAATTTATATTTGCTTTCAGTACTGACGCTTGAGTTCATCTTCACTTTATCGAGTCAGGGTTTTGAAGACCCTGGCAAAACTCACTTTATATAGAGAAAAATGACATTTGCACAACAACCACTTTATAACACTATTGTTGCCATTGTTGGATCCCAAAGCAAAAACAACTAGTTAAACAACTGAGTCATATCAAAAAAAATGAACAGATGATCACTTACGACCATTTTCAATGTAATCTATACATTTTTGGCCTCGCCTTTGAAATCTTCTTATTATGAACAGTGTTATAAAGAGGTTTAGATGTATTTGTTCTATTTTTGCTCAGAAAACAAAAATTAAGGGTACTTGTTAAAACTGCCTCAATGATGCAGTTCTAATGAGCCCCTAGAATCTTTGTTTGAAGCATGAATAAGGAAAATAACACATTACAACCTCTTTATGTAGGGGTCCAAAGTAGAAACTGTGTTAGTTAAACAACTGTATTATATCCAAACAAAAATGTATAGATTATATAGAAAAATGACCATTAATGGTCATTTTTCTATATAATCTATATATTTTTGGATGTATAGATTATATAGAAAAATGACCATTAATGGTCATTTTTCTATATAATCTATATATTTTTGGGATCCATCTTGAGACCATGTTTATATAAAAAACCATGCCATAACGAATAGTGTTATAATGAAATTGTCATGGATTTTTGAAGAAAAAATGTCATTTGCATAGCAATGAAAGAATATATTATAAGGATCTGTTATTTTGATACAGAACTTTTTTTCAGTAAGCCAAGGTAAGAAGCTGTGCACCATACAAGATATAAAACTCTGTTATTACCACGAAACTTCATTCTAATGCACTTGCATATGTAACATGACATCTGATTGGATAAGGTAAACAAATTGGGATAGAATAGCCTGCAGTATACTGTCGGAAACTCGACATCATTTAACATAGCTTTCATTGGCTGGAATTTAGTTAAGCAGCTCATAGTACTTGCCATTATTGCAAAATAGTACAGTTTTAACAAAACAACAGAAAAAGTGCATTAGAATGGGGATAATTGAATTGAAAATAGTCATTTGAGGAGGTAAATTGACGGTTGGCCGCAAATTCTGTTTTATGGTTCCCCTTACGTGTCACCATAAAAAGAAATTTCTGACCGTAAAACTGCCAATTTTCCTTCCCAATTGAAATTTGAATACAGTTATCCCCTAAGTGACTCAAACATGGATGATATTACAGTTAAACTTCAGTGACTCAAACATGGATGTTATTACCTTTAAACTTCAATGACTCAGACATGGATAGCTCATTTACCATTGCTGATTCAAACATATTCTTGAACCCCTGGGGAATTTTTCCTATAGCTGCAGATAACAAATAGTAAGGGATAATTTTGAGAGACATTTTGTTATTTTAGCTTAAAAATATATGTTGTGTGTTCTCATCAGGACAATATTAATAGGTAACATGACATTTGTTGTAAAGCAGAATGCCAAGATATCTTTATAGTATTCTTTTTTTATGCCTGTCCGTCACAAAAACTTTAACCTTGATAATTACTTCAAAAGTATTTAATAATAATAATAATAATAATAATAATCAACCTTATTAATAGAGGGTAACACATTTAGTAAACTAGTACTAATCTTCCATGTGGCCCTCTTTTCCTGGGTAGAACCAGTACTAAGCAATGTGGATAAAGTCTCTTGCTCAAGGAAACAACACTTGCCGCTTGTGGGATTCGAACCCGGTACCTCTCGATCCCGAGGCCGATACTTTACCACTGCACCACAGCGCTCCACATTTGACCTAGCGCCATGAAACTACACACACTTATTCACCATAGCAAGGGCTACATTCTGAACAAGGGCCATAACTCTGTTATCATATTTGGCTGAATTATCTCCCCTTGTCATATTTGGCTGAATTATCTCCCCTTGAAATTTTGCAAAAACTCAGAAATTGGCTCCCACGGGGGCATTGGTCACCTATAGTGACAGCTCTTGTTGTCTCCTGACCTGGTGTTATGCTTTACCCTCTGTGATTCAGGCCAGCTTCAGTAACTCAGTCGGATGTGTGTCTGACGGGTGATCAGGAGGTCAAGGGTTCAATAACGGCCAGGATTGACAACATCCTTACATGGAGATTGATCATGAGTGTGAAATCTTTGCTAAGGTCTTTCTCTTCCTGCTTCTGATTCAAGCAAGATAATTGTCTTTTTCTGGCAAAAGGTTAACTGCTTATGAATAATACCACCAAGGCAGTGTGATTAAGTAAACTGACCAGCTTTATATGACCTAAATAGTCTTGACTTGGCTGTTAAACTCCAAAAACATCCAAAAAGAACAAAATTAGTGACTCAAGCTACTGTAAAAATCCTGAAAATTCAGACCCCTTTAGGACTAGATGTAATTCTCCTTAAATTTTAACAAATTTGCCTCACAATCTAGCAAGATTAGGAGCCTTAAAGGTGCTGATGTAATGGCAAACAGTGTAGACCCTGATCAGACTGCTCCTTCAGGAGCAGTCTGATCTGGGTCTACACTGTTTGCTCAGGCCTATATGCCCCAATACTTAGGACCTGTCTAGAAGAAATCTTCATTGTCTGAAAGGTGGTAGAGCCATTGAAGTTTGACTGTAGTACCTTTGCACTTAGAACATTATTATTTTTGACACTAAATAACTTTAGAAGTAAAATTTATTACTTTATTAATACATGTACTGTTTTGTGTAGTTTTGTTTGTACTGGGTCAAAATGCAGAAACACTGAAAAGGTGTTGTGTGAACATGGATGATAGTCCTTACTTTCTTAGCTATGTCCCATGTATAAGGCTTTTCCTCATGCTTTATGGAAGTGCATCAGGTTAATTCTATAATGTTACTAATCAATTAATTTTGTATTGGCCTAGATACAGGTCCAAGGTCTGCCGTATTGGTCCGAGGCCAAAGGCCGAGGCAAATACAGCGGACCGAGTACCTGTAGCACAATTAAAAAACATGATTATTGATTTTTAGCTCGTCTTTTTTTTGAAAAAAAAACTTTCGAGCTATTGTCATCACTCCGGCGTCTGCGTAGTCGTCCTGCGTCGTCTTGCGTCGTCCTGCGTCGTTCCAAAAAAACTTAACCTTGGCTATAACTTAAAAAGTATTAGACCTAGCCTCATGAAACTTCATACACACACTCATCATCACAAGAGCTACATTTTGACCAAGGACCATAACAACATTGTTGATTTTGGCTGAATTATCTCCCCTTTTCCAATTTTTTTCTGAAACACATTTTTTGCTCTCATTTTAATACTATTCACAACAGAGCCTTCAAACTTCACATGAATGTTCCTTGGGACAAGACCTTTTCAGTGATACCACACTTTTTGATCTGTGACCTTGACCTTTGAACTTTGACCTATTTTTCGAAAATTTAACCGAAAACCTTAACCTTGACCATATTTCCAAAAGTATTTGGCCTACCTTCATGAAACTTCATACACATACTCACCATCACAAGAGCTACATTCTCTACAAGTTTTATAACTCCATCTTGCAATTTGATTGAATTATCTCCCCTTTTCTCTCCGTTTTTTTTAAATTGTTTTTGTCTCTTATTTCAATACTATTCACAACAGAGCCTTCCAACTTCACATGAATGTTCCTTGGGACAAGACCTTTTCAGTCATACCACGCTTTTTGACCTGTGACCTTGACCTTTGAACTTTGACCTATTTTTCGAAAAATTAACCAAAAACCTTAACCTTGACCATATTTCCAAAAGTATTTGGCCTACCTTCATGAAACTTCATACACATACTCACCATCACAAGAGCTACATTCCCTACAAGTTTTATAACTCCATCTTGCAATTTGATTTGACTTAGAACTTTTGTTTTCTAAAAGAAACTGCAGACGAGCGTTGGCACCCGCTTGCGATGCTCTTGTTTGACCTCAGCCTAATAGCACTTGACCTCAGGTTAATATTACCTGGTGTTAATTCCGATTACCTCCAATCAATACAGTATAGCCAATTAATTATGTCTCCCCCGAATTTTTTTTTTTCGGAGAGACATATTGTTTTTCCCCCGGGCGTCTGTCTGTCCGTCTGTCCGTCTGTCACACTTTCGTGTCCGCTCTATAACTTGAAAACCGTTTGAGCTATCTTCACGAAACTTCATATAAATATTAATCAGCATTAGACGGCGTGCAGTGCGCAAGAACTACAACTCTCGCATTTATACTTTTTGAATTATCTCCCTTGGAAGTTTGTCGGTATGTATATATGTATGGGCAAATTGTGTCCGGTCAATAACTTTCTTATTTTCAGATGGATTTTAAAATTACTTGGCAGAAATATTAACAACCATAAGACGATGTGTGGTGCGCATGAGGCAGGTCTGTACCTCAAAGGTCAAGGTCATACTTAGAGGTCAAAGGTCAAGAAAGGGGCCTTTTTTTCGTGTTTGGTCAATAACTTTCTTATTTTGAGATGGATTTTAAAATTACTTGTCAGAAATATTAACAACCATAAGATGATGTGTGGTGCGCATGAGGCAGGTCAATACCTCAAAGGTCAAGGTCATACTTGAGGTCAAAGGTCAAAAAAGGGGCCTTTTTTTCGTGTTTGGTCAATAACTTTCTTATTTAAAGATAGATTTTGAAATCACTTGGCAGAAATGTTAACCAATATAAAATGATGTGTTGCGTGCATGACCCAGGTCGGTACCTCAAAGGCCAAGGTCATACTTAGAGGTCAAAGATAAAAAAGGGGCCTTTTTTCGTGTTTTGTCAATAACTTTCTTATTTTTAGATGGATTTTGAAATTGCTTGGCAGAAATGTTAACCACCATGAGATGATATGTTGCGCGCATGACCCAGTTTGGTACCTGAAAGGTCAAGGTCATACATAGAGGTTAAATGTACAAAAGGGGCCTTTTTTGTGTTCTGTCAATAACTTTCTTATTTTTAGATGGATTTTGAAATTACTTTGCAGAAATATTAACCACCATGAGACGATGCGTTGCATGCATGACCCAAGTTGGTACTTAAATGTCAAGGTCATACTAAGAGGTCAAAAGACAAAAAGGGGCCTTTTTTAGTGTTCAGTCAATAACTTTCTTATTCCTGGACAGATTGTGAAATTACTTGGCAGAAATGTTAACCATCATGAGACGATGTGGTGCACGCTAGACCCAGGTTGGTACCTCCAAGATCAAGGTCATACTAAGAGGTCAGAGGTAAAAAAAGTTTTTTTTTGTTTGTTTTTTTTGTCCAGTCAATAACTTTTTTATTTCTGGATGGACTTGATATAAAGTAACCATGCAGAAATGTTCACCGTCATTAGACCATGAGTCATGTGCAAGACCAAGGTCCATACCTCCAATGTCAAGGTTATACCTAGAGGTCAAAGGTAACAAAAGTGACAGTCAATAACTTCCTTATTCTTTGATGGATTATGAAATTTCTTGGCAGAAATGTTAACCATCATGAGACGATGTGTTGTACCTCAAAGGTCAAGGCCATACTTAGAGGTCAAAGGTAAAAAAGGGCTTTTTTTGTGTACGGCCAATAACTTTTTTATTTTTCTATGAACATTTTTAAAGTTACTTTGCAGAAAAGTTCATCTTCATTAGATGATGTGTTGCACACAAGACCCAGCTCAATACCTCCAATGTCAAGGTTATACTTAGAGGTCAAAAACGGGGGAGACATCTGTGTTTTTGTAGAAAAACAAATTCTAGTAAAAGACTGTATAATGAACAAAGGTGCCAAGCCACTTCATATTAAGAAAAATATCCATTAGTTTTGTAGTATTTCTGCTGAACATTGTTCTAACAAGTACCCAGTCTCATGTTAACTCACATGTCCATATGCAGAAAAGTACTTTATGTTAAGCAATATATCCATTTGTTTCGTAGTTCTGCTCTGAACATTGTTCTAACAAGTACCCAAACTCATGTTAACATACATGTATGTGTCTGTATGCAGAAAAGTACTTCATATTAAGAAATGTATCCATTATTAGCTCACCTGAGCACAACGTGCTCATGTTGAGTTATTGTGATCGGTCAATGTCGATGGTGTGTCGTGCGGCGTCAACACTTTGCTTTAAATGCTAACTCCTCCTAAACCCTTGGTCCAATTTCAATCTAACTTCACAGGAATGTTGCTAAAATCGCTAAAATAGCTAAAATCCTTCCGCTCCAATGAACAAGATGGCCACAGAGCTAAAAATAGAAAAATCTTTAAACGACAACTCCTCCTATACCTTTGGGACAATTTGATTCAAACTTCACAGGAATGTTGCCTGGGTGGCTCCCTACCAAAATAGCTAAAATTGTTCCGCTTTCAAACAAGATGGCCACCAGAGCTAAAAATAGAAAAATATTTAAACAACAACTCCTGTACCCTTGGGGCAAATTAATTCAAACTTCATAGGAATGTTGCTTAGGTGACCTTCTACTAAAATAGCTAAAACGGTTCTGCTCCAATGAGCAAAATGGCTGCCAGAGCTTAAAATAGAAAAATGTTATAATTTTGCTTCAAACGTGAACTCCTCCTAAACCATTGGGCCAATTTGATTCAAATTTCACAGGAATGTTGCCTAGGTGACTCCCTACCAGAATGGCTAAAATTGTTCTGCTCCGACAAACAAGATGGCCACCGGAGCTAAAAAAAGAAAAAATCTTTAAACGACAACTCCATCTGTACCTTGGGCCAATTTCATTCTAACTTCATAGGAGTGTTGCTTAGATGATCCTCATCCAAAATAGCTAAAATGGTTCTGCTCTGATGAGCAAAATGGCCATCATAGCTAAAAATAGAAAAACATAAATTTGCTCCAAACACGAACTTTTCCTAAACCCTTGGGTCAATTTGATTCAACTTTCACAGGAATGTTACATAGGTGACTCCCTACCAAAATAGCTAAAATTGTTACGCTCTGATGAACAAGATGGCTGCCAGAGCTAAAAATAGAAAAAATCTTCAAACAACAACTCCTGTACCCTTGGGCTAATTTCATTCAAACATCAATTAAAAGTCCCACAAACTTGGGAGCAACGTCTCCAAAATGACCTAAATAGTGTTGACAGGGACATAAATGCCAAATTCAAACAATAAAAAAAAAACTTCATAGGAATGTTGCTTAGTTGACCCTCTACCAGAATAGCTAAAACGATCCCGCTCTGCTGAACAAAATGGCCGTCATAGCTAAAAATATAAAATCATCATAAATTTGCGTCAAACGCCAACTCCTCCTAAACCCTTGGGCCAATTTGATTCAAAGTTCACAGGAATGTAATGTAGGTGACTCCCTACCAAAATACTTAAAATTGTTCCACTCTGACGAACAAGATGGCTGCCAGAGCTAAAAATAGAAAAAATCTTAAAACAACAACTCCTCCTGTGCCCTTGGACCAATTTCATTCAAACTTCATAGGAATGCCGCTCAGATGATCCTCTATCAAAATAGCTAAAAAATGATCCCACTCCTATGAACAGAATCTCTGCCAGAGCTAAAAATAGAAAAACATTGTAAATTTGCTTCAAACGCCAACTTCTCCTTAACCCTTGAGCCAATTTGATTCATACTTCACAGATATGTTGCCTAGGTGACTGCCTACAAAAAAAGCTAAATCATTCCGCTCTGATGAACAAGTTGGCCGCCAGAGCTAAAATAGAAAAAATCTTCAAACCACAACTCCTCCTGTACCCTTGAGCCAATTTCATTCAAACTTCATAGGAATGTTGCTTAAATGACTCTCTACCAAAATAGCTAAAACGATCCTGCTCTCATGAACAATATGGCCACCAGAGCTTAAAATAGAAAAACATCGTAAATTTGCTTCAAACACGAACTCCTCCTAAACCCCTGGGCCAGTTTGATTCAAACTTCACAGGAATGTTGCCTAGATGACACCATACCAAAATAGCTAAGATCTGTCCACTCTGATGAACAAGATGGCCACCAGAGTTAAAAATAGTATGTACTAGAGACAGTGACATTCAGGTGAGCGAATCGGAGGCCCTCTGGGCCTTCTTATTTTTGTATTTCTGCTCAAAACATTCTTCTAACAAGTACCTTGTCATGATAACTTATTTGTGTGTTTGTAGAAAAGTTCTTCATGTCAAGTATCCATTAGTTTCATGATTTCTGCTCAAAACGGTGTTCTAAAAAGCACCTCATGTTAACATGTGTGTCTGTATACAGAAAAATGATATTAGTATTTCTTTTATATTTCTTTGTATCTCTAATTTCTTGGATATTATTGAAATCTATCATCATTGTAGCTAGTCCGTGGGAAGAAAAGTCTTTATGTGGGTAAAAGATGAGTTTACTAGGCTATACATTATTAACTCAAATGAGCTATTGTGATAAGTGAATGTCTGTTGTGCCGCGTCCGTTGTCAACAGTTTTGATTTAAATGCGAACTCCTCCTAAACCCTTGGGCGAATTTGATTCAAACTTCGCAAGAATGTTGCCAGGGTGGCTCCCTACCAAAATAGCTAAAATCCTTCCACTCCAATGTACAAGATGTCCACCAGAGCTAAAAATAGAAAAATCTTTAAATGCCAACTCTTCCTGTACCCTTGGACCAATTTCATTCAAACTTCATGTCGATTAGGTGACCTTCTACCAAAATAGCGAAAACACTTCCGCACTGATGAGCAAAATGGTCGCCAGAGCTAAAATAGAAAAAACACCTTAAATTTGCTTCAGACTTGAATTTCTTCTAAACACTTGAACCAATTTGATTCAAACTTCACAGGAATGTTGCCTAGGCAACTCCCTACTTAAACAACTAAAATTGTTCTGCTCTGATGAACAAGAGCTAAAAATAGAAAAATCTTTTTGAACGGCAACTCCTCATGCACCCTTGGGCCAAAACTCATCCAACTTTCACAGGAATGTTGCTTAGGTAACCCTCTACCAAAATAGCTTAAACGGTTCCAATACAATGAGCAAAATGGCCGCCAGAGCTCAGACTTCAAAGGAATGTTACCTAGGTGACTCCCTACCTGCTCTGATGAACAAGATGGCCACCAGTGCTAAAACTAGATAAAAAGCTTTAAATGACAACTTCTGTACCCAGGGGTCAATTTCACTCAAACTTCATAGGAATGTTGCTTAGGTGACTCCCTACTGAAATTGCTAAAATATTTCTGCTCTGACGAACAAGGTGGCCATCAGAGCTAAAAATAGAAAAAGTAGTGATATGGGTTCGGCTCTGGTTATTTATTGACTCGCCCTTGTACTTTGATCACTTTGGTATTACTTGCCCTGCAGTATGTAGTGAACAAATCATGCACATGGTTTCTTTTAAAGATCACTTTAGCTATTTCTTACAATATGATATGTAGTGATTTAATCTAGCATATACAAGGGCAAGTTGATAAGTATCCAGCCTATCCCATTTTAATTTGACTGAGACACCAAGATTTTCATGCCTTGTTTCAATACATGTTTTAAGTATGAGGGCAAAATTGCACCCTTATCATGTCAATCATTCACTCATAAGATATTGAGTGTCAAACATGGCTATCCATGCAAAAGCAAGCTTTTTGTCAAAAATTGAGTACCATGCTTTAATTTGGTACTTGTATTTGAAAGGGAAAACAGATCAGGAAATACATTGTGAGTTGACCAATGGTTATGGGTCTTCTGCACCATAGTATGCACAAGTTAAATTCTGGGTTGTGGAATTCAAACGTGATAGAACATCTTTAGAAGACAAAACCAGATCTGGATGCCCATCAGATGTCACAGATGAAGTAATGTGTGACAATGTACGGGATCTGGTATACGAGGACTGTTCAAATATGAATGCAAGTAGAACGTTTTCTCATGCACTAATGCGAAAATCACCTGGAAATAAATATCACAGCGTAGAAAAACATTTTACCTATACATTGATACCAAACCTGTTAAAATCCGTCCACTTTAGCCATGTATATCATTCGATAAACACTGTCTACTCTTGTATACTAATACAAAACATGGTTGGAAGAAGGTCAGAGTGCGCCGTTGAAATACGGTCCTATATTAAGAATCGTTGTATTCTTGGTATACAGTGCAAAGACATTTTTGATGAAATATGTTCGGTTTATGGGCATAATGAAATATCTTTTCCGACAGTTTTTCGTTGGTGTAAGAAATTCAGCTGTGGGCTAGGCTCAACAGAAGATGCACCACATGATCGTGGGCCGAAAAGAGCAACATCTGCCAAGATGGTTGCTAGAGTGAAAGAAATAGTTGCTACTGATGCAAGATACACCACTAGGCAAATAGCAAGTATGGTTTGCATCTCATTAGGAGCAGCTCATACAATTCTGAAACGGGATTTGAAAATGAGAAAGATCTGTTCTAGATGGATTCCCCATCTGTTGACAAAGAGCAGAAAAAGACATGTTCAGTGCACCGAGAAGTTGCTTAAAAAGTTTCCAAATAACAATGCACAGTCTTTCGCTAATGTTGTCACAGGTGATGAGACATGGGTTCACTTTTTTGAGCCAAAACGAAAGATTCAGAACAAAATATGGGCAACAAAGTATTGCAAAAGACCATGCATTGCAAAGCGGACCATGAGCGTCAAGAAGGTAATGTATGCCATATTCTTTTCAAATCAGGCCCCTGCTATTCAGGTTGCTGTGCCTAAAGGCAAATCTGTAAATGCGAAGTTTTACAAGAATAAAGTTCTTTGAAAATTGAAGAAATATTTCAGAGAACGAAGACCCGCAACTGGTTTGGCCAATGTCAGATTGCTAGAAGACAATGCGTCATCGCACAAGGCGTTCATTGTGCAAGACTATCTGAAGCAGGAAAAGGTTGTTGAACTCCCTCACTCCCCGTATTCCCTTGAACTTGCCCTGTGTGACTTTTTTTTGTTCCCGCGGCTGAAAAAATACCTTTCTGGTCGAAAATTTGTACAGCCCAAACACCTCATTTCTGCAATATTCCAGTGCCTTCATAGTATACCTCGAAAAGACTACCAAAATGCATTCAATGATTGGATCAGAAGACTGAAAGTTTGTATATCTGTTAAAGGGGAATACTTTGAGTGGACAAAATAAATTTTTCATCGAAATCTATCACGGAATCATTTTTATGTGCTTAGTTGCATTCATATTTGAACAGTCCTCGTATTCTGATAGGCGAATTAAGTAGCGTTTCAACAATTTTACATGATTGCTTGGGTATGAGCAAGCTAACAGCCCATTGGGTCCCAAAATCCCACTGCTGGCAAGGTGATGGCAATTGTATTTTGGGGCACACAATGGGTTATTATGTTGGATTTTTAGCGAAGAAAAGTACAATAACAGGTGCCTTTATGCAAATTTGCTCAACCAACTGAGAACTGCGATCCGTGAAAATCGCAGAGGTAAACCCTCCAAACGGATTCTGCTCCAACAGAACAATGCAAGAGTTCACACTTGCAAAATTGGAATGGATGCTGTTGAGGGGAATGGGTACAGGCTAATACCGCACCCCGCCTATTGTCCGGACTTAGCTCCTTGTGACTATTTTCTATTCCCAAACTTCAAAAAGGATATCCTTGGATGTCATTCTGGTCCAATGATGAAGTCATGGCGGCAGTTGAGGAGTGGGTCAGAGACATGGACCCTGGCTTCTTCAGTTCTGGGCTGATAGCTCTGGAACATTATTGGTCCAAGTGTTTCATCAGTCTAGAGGGCAGTTACATTGAAAAAGAAGAGATCAATCTCACCAACACATACGTTAGGCTGTTTTTTTTTTTATTGACTCGCCCTTGTACATAAGATTTCATATATAGATCTCTTTTGGTATTATTTATACTGTTGTATGCAATCAATCAAAGTTGTCAATTATTTCATTTATAGTTAACTTTAGGCTTTAATTGTGATATATACTGACTCAAAAAAGTTTTAATCCGTAAAGTTGTGTTTGTTATGTTCCCCAGCCAAGGGAGAGGGATATATTGTTTTTTGTGTGGATCCTGTTGGCATTGGTGTTGGCATAGTCTCTTTGAAGCTTTACATCATGGGTTCTGGATTCTGACCAAACTTGCATGGCTACATTTCTAAGGTGGGGGAAAACAGTGCTAAAGTTTTTATGGCCTATGTCTCATTTTCAAGGTCATAGGCCCCCCCCCCCCCACCCCCCCCCCCCCCACCCCGAAAACTGCCAAAAATGGCTAGTCCGCATCGTATCTCATGAACGAATGGATGAATTTTACAATATATCATCACAATCTTCCAAAGATTTAGTTAGATTTTGGTGGTCTTGATCGTCTTTTGTAGGTCACTGCCTCTTGAAAAACTACCAATTTTTGTCCAAGAACAGCTTGTATGCACTCTCTTTTCTGAAGGTATTAATAAATTGTGGTCAAACCTGGTAAAAGTATCATTGCAAACTACCAAAGACTTGCTAAGATTTTGGTGATCTTGATATAATTTTCCAGATCACAGCTCCCTAAACTTTCAAATTGGGCCAAAATTAGTTTGTCTGCACATTATTTTCTTAACAATTTCGTGAATTGTGGTCAAACTTGGTACAATATACTGTATCATTTCAACCTACCAAAGATATGAATAGTTTTGGTGTCCAGTTTGAGCCCAAAATTCATGATTGTGTTTAAACGTAGTTTTCAGGTTCACATGGGTCCGAAAATTCAGTTTTTGCTTGTCTTTACCATATCTCTTCTTGCAAAACTCGGTACAGTATATATTATCATGGCAACATAAAAAAGACGTGGCTCAGCTGTGGTGACCGTGACCTCAGTTTCAGAGTGAAATAATTTTTTTGGTCATACTAATGGTAGGCGGACATTTCAAGTTACCATTGTAAAGCACCGCTGCCCATCAGCACTTGGGAGAAACAGGTTGGGCTGCATGGTGCTTCTGCACAGAGCTGAATCCAACAGAATTTGAGTACTGGTAAACTGCTTTTCCTAGGAAAAGTGGTGCAAGTTGAACCACTCTTTAAACCCTGGTAGTTTCTTTGGGCAATTGGGCTTGAGATATCATTTCATCTAAGCGTGAGATATCATTTCATCTAAGCATTGGGTAAAAGTCCCTCAAAATCGGAAGCAATGTCTCCAAATAGTCTTGACAGTGACGTAAAACCTCAACACAAACCAACTTCAGATGTAACACACTAAAATTTTCCTTTCCTTTGAAAACTGTGGTAAACTGCTTAGACGGACTAAGCCTACCCTGGCAAAGTAGTGCGAGTCATTTGTGCGAGTCAGTGGGTGGTAGGGCTTGAGATGTCATTTCATCTCAATGTTGGGTAAAAGTCCCACGAAGTTGGAAGCAACTCTCCAAAATGATCTAAATAGTGTTGACCAGGATGTTTAGCCACAATCAAACAAACAAACAAACAATCAATCATCTTTTATCATGGTTCAGGATTGCCTTTTTCTGTTGTTCTGCTAAATAAATTAATTGTGACACTTTTTAGCTCACCTGGGCCGAAGGCTCCAGGGGAGCTTATAGTATAGTGGGTCCTCCGTCGTCCGTCGTCCGTCCGTCCGTCCACACTTTTGAGCAGCTATATCTCTGTATCCTGCAGGCTGATCTCAATCATTTCTCATCTGTAGCATGCCTCTGGTGGGGCATTGATGACATAAACTTTTTTTTGAAATCGCTCTAAAACTTTGGTTCCTATGGCAACCACAAGGTCCCATAGACTTACTATGGGAAAATGCTTGTCATCACCATAGCGCCTTCAGTTTTGATCGGATCTTTCTGAAACTTATATGTAAGGTGACTGGGGTTAAAAACTCGGATGAGTTCGAAAACCGGCCAAGTCGGCCCATTTGTCATAGAGTTACTTCCCTTTGATTGCTGAAAATGCCCATTTTCGACCTTGTCATCACCGTAGCCCCTTCAGTTTTGATCGTATCTTTCTGAAACTTATATGCAAGGTGGCTGGGGATAAAGCCTCGGATGAGTTCGCATACCGGCAAAGGTGGCCTATTTATCATAGAGTTAGGTCCCTTTGATTGCTGAAAATGTTGATTTTTGACCTTGTCCACACTGTTGCCCCTTCAGTTTTGATCGGATCTTTCTGAAACTTATATGTAAGGTGGCTGGGGATAAAACCTCGGATGAGTTCGAAAACCGGCCAAGTTGCCCCACTAACTATATAGTTATGTCCCTTTGATGGCTGAAAATGTCGATTCTTTACCTTGTCATCACCTTAGCCCCTTCAGTTTTGATCGAATCTTTCTGAAACCTATATGTAAGGTGACTGGAGATAAAACCTAGGATGAGTTTGAATACCGGCCAAGTTGGCCCATTTATCATTGATTTACGTCCCTTTGATTGCTGAAAACGCCGATTTTTGACCTTGTCATCACCATAGCCCCTTCAGTTTTGATTGGATCTTTCTGAAACTTGTATGTAAGGTGGCTGGGGATAAAATCTTGGATGAGTTCGAAAACAGGCCAAGTCAACCCATTTATCGTAGAGTTCTGTCCCTTTGATGGCTGAAAATGTTGATTTTTGACCTTGTCATTACTGTAGCCCCTTCAGTTTTGATCGAATTTTTCTGAAACTTATATGTAAGGTGGCTGGGGATGAAACCTCAGATGAGTTCGAAAACTGGCCAAGTCGGCTCATTTATTTTAGAGTAACATCCCTTTGATTGCTAAAAATGCCAAATTTTGACCTTGTCATCACCGTAGCCCCTTCAGTTTTGATCGGATCTTTCTGAAACTTATATGTGAGGTGGCTGGGAATAAAATCTTGGATGAGTTTGAATACTGGCCAAGTCTGATCGGATCTTTCTGAAACTTACATGTAAGGTGGCTGGGAATAAAACCTCAGGTGAGTTCGAATACTGGCCAAATTGGCACATTTATCATAGAGTGACATGCCTTTGATTGCTGAAAATGCCTATTTTCAACATTGTTATCACTGCTGCCCCTTTAGTTTTGAACGGATCTTCATGAAACTTACAAACAAGGAAGTCAGGCAGAAAGCTTGGAGGAGTTTGAAAACTCTTGTTTTTGAACTTGTCATCACCATAGCCACTTCAGTTTAGATAGGATCTTCTTAGCAAGTCAGGAATAAAAGCTTGAATGAGTTTGAAAACCGGTGAGGTCAGCCTGTTTATCATAGAGTGAAATTCTACTTGATTTTCAGAAAATGCATACCCTGTCATCACCATGTCCTCCAATAAAGCCTTCAGTAAAGGTTGGCACTTCCTTAAACTTTGAATCTGTCAGCTCAGGTGAGCGATACAGGACCAAGCTAGCTTGGTCCTCTTGTTTGACTATCAACCAATAAAATAACTTGATGTTATGTATTCCTATAAATTCACCACTTGAATGACAAAGAGTGAAGATCCAGATCTGTTAGGATCTGGATTTTCACTGTGGTTTAGCAGGACAATGTTTAAACCACCCAAGGTATCATGTCATTTTGTTGCAAGGCAGCTGATTCTCATGTGATTTTGTTCCTTATACAGTAAAACTTTGATGGCTCGAACACCAATGGCTCGTTTACCATGGCTGAGTCGAACCCGTTCTTGAGTCCCAAGGGAATTTCTCCACATAAGAAAAAGGGAGGGTTATTAAGGAATTTTTGTCATATTCTCTTGTAAATGTATGCTGTGTGTACTCATTAGAATCGCCTTGTAAATGTATGCTGTGTGTACTCATTAGAATCGCCTCATAGAGGCGATTCTAATGAGTACACACAGCATACATTTTTGTTATAGAACACCGAAAAGCTGTCCAAAGATTAAGGCTGTTATGCTTCATGGCGGTAACCCTCAGTGGCTCGAACTACCCCTGTCTGGAACAGATTTTCATGTTCCCAAAGGTGTTCCAGCCATTGAAGTTCTACTGTATATTGGATTATCAAATTATATATCATCTGGTGTAGAATTTTCTGTAGAACTTGAAGGGTTAAGAAGGATAAATGTAGGTCAGAGACCCTAAGATTCCTGTTAAGTTTAAGCATCTTTTGTCAAAATTCTTAAATTCCTTAATCAACTTCATGCCAACACATCAAATGAAATGAGTTTTCTTCTGCAGTTGTTATTGCATAATGTTGCAAACAGTTTAATTATAATTTTAAAAAAGGTGAAAGAGCATTACTACCAATGTGTTTTGCTGTTTTCCTTCCAGATGAAAGTGATCTTCTATATGATGTGTTAAAGAATGTATGTGACAAATTAATAGCATCAACAAATCTACTGGACAGCCTGGATCACGAGAGTGGGGATGGGGATTGTGGCTTAACCATGGCAAGAGGTGCTCAGGGTGAGTGTTAAACTCTGTTTGAAACTCCTGAAGAATTGCTTATCACATTTACTGTCTTCGTTCTCATAAGTTTGACCCCTTTTAACCCCACTTTCATGCAGTAAAACTGGGGTTTACAGGGGTATATATTATTTTTTCAAACATAGATTGTGGGTACTCATTAGAACCACCTCACCAAGACAGTTCTAACGAGTTCCAACAACCTATATTTTGAGTAGAAATATAAAAAATATCAGAAAATTTTTGTGTGAAATTTTTCATTTTTTGGCAGTAAACTTTCTGATTTATTTGAATAGGCATGCTTTTCATAATGTCAGTTTAGCACCGAGGTCATACAAGCCACATCATAAGAAATCATACTTTTTTATTATTTGGGACAACAGAGTTGCAGATCAGCCTGTGCATCCATGCATCTGATCAGCACCTTTGTAGTTTGCTGCTTGGATCATTGCAATACTTCAAGTTTCTATAAATTTCAAGACTGTTGCTTGTCTGTGTAGGTGAGTAGACCAGACTGGTGCTCATATTGTATCAGTTGCAGGACTCCACATGACACAATGTCTGAACTAGGATTTCAGGCTTAGCCCTACAGTAAAATTCAACTATTAAGACACCTAAATTTTAAACTAAATCTGATTTTCAAGGTTTCAGTTTGTCTTTCTTTCTGCTTTCTACACCCAGTGTCTCCCGGTAAGAGACCGCCTTTGGCACTGTTCAAAAGTGGTCTTAAAGGCCACTTTTGAACAGTCCCAAAGGTGGTCTTGATCTAGGAATTTTACTGTATTTGGAAAAATCTGCAAAATACAGACATGATCCACTCTGGCTAAGATTGTCTGACAGAATAGCACATGAGTGACTATTTAATATAAAATTGATGAAACAAACTTTGACAATTGAAATTTATGAAATAAGCCATTGGGACGTAAAATTTTTTATCAAGCCATCAGAGTGTGGAATTTATGAAAAGATAGTCATGGATTGAAAGTTATGCAGTAAGTCTCCAGGTAGCAAAATTTTATGAATGAGCCAGAAGTGGTCTGGGCCTGCACTGTTTTCCCATCATATTAACAAGTCATTGTAGTGAAAAGCCCCCTCTAACCATACTTTATATAGGGAAAACTTGGGTTTACAGGGTTGTACATAATTTTTCATATTTCTACTCCAAGACATAGGTTATGGGTACTTATTAGAACTGCCTCCACGAGGCAGTTCTAACCACCACCCACAACCTACGTTTGGAGAATGAAAAATATCATAAATTTTCATTAAACAAGTAGCCATTTTGGAGATATTAAAGTACATTATACACACGGGTGTGTTATCGTAGTGCAGTGTCCTGTCTTTGGGATAACCATATAAAATGGGCTACTCAAGCTGGACTTCCACAACCATTAAATTTCTCTTTTTTCTGAAAGCCATGTTTATGGAAAAATACTGTATTTACCCTAAATATTTGGACACCTCAACTCCATTCCATACTTGTTCTAAAATTTGATTAAGTACAATTTTCTACCTGTGTTGTGTCTAAAAATAGCTGGATTATGGTTATTTTTCTGTATAATCAATACATCTTTGTTTTGATGTAATGTGGTTATTCAACTAAAACAGTTTCTACCTTTGAACCCTTTTAGTACTGTAACAGAGCCGAACAACAGCAGGATTTTATTTTTTCAGCTGTACTTGAAAAGCTTGGCAAGAAATCCAGTCCAGAGTTGCCAGTCTCCTGTCCCTATGCCTTGTCCCTGAGTGTAGCCTCTACAGCAGAGAATGTCATGGGGGGTAGCTCAGGAGGGGTATGTACTCTGCTTCTCATTATCATTATTAGCACACCTGCGCACAAAGTGATGAGCTATTGTGATCGGTGGATGTCCGTCATGCATCGGCTGACATCAAGAATTTGCTTTAAATGCCAACCCCACTTAAAGATTTTGGGACAATTAATTTCACAAATATGTTGCCTAGGTGGCTCCCTACCAAAATGGCTAAACCATTCTGCTCCATTGAACAAGATGGAGGCAGAGCTAAAAATACAAAAATCTTTAACTGACAACTCCTCCTATACCCTTGAGTAAATTTCATTCAAACTTCATAAGAATAAGGCTAAGATGATCCTCAACTATAATAGCTAAAACGGTTCTGCTCCAATGAGCAAAATTGGCTACCAGAGCTAAAAATAGGAAGATGTTAACAGTTGGGCTAATTTGATTCAAACTTCACAGGAATGTTGCATAGGTGGCTCACTACCAAAATAGCTAAAATTGTTCCTCTCCAATAAACAAGATGGCCACCAGAGCTAAGAATAGATAAAATCTTTCCATGATAACCTCCTATACCCTGGGCCAATTTCAGTCAAACTTCATTGGAATTTTGCTTAGGTGACCCTCTACCAAAATTACTAAAATGGTTCCACTCCAATGAACAAATGGCCACCAGAGCTAAAATAGGAAAGTCTTTAACCTGCAACTCCTCCTGTACCCTTGGGCCAGTTGCATTCAGACTTCATAGGAGTACTGCTTAGATGACCCTCTACCAAAATAGCTAATACTGTTCTGCCCCAATGAACAAGATGGCCACCAGAGCTAAAAATAGGAAAAACATTTAAGTGACAACTGATGCTATTTCATTCAAACTTCACAGGAACGTTGCTTGTGTGACCCTCTACCAAACCAGCTAAAATGGTTTGGCTCGGATGAACAAAATGGCTGCCAGAGCTAAAAATTGAAAAACCTTTAAATATCAACTCCTACACCTTTGGTCCAGTTTCATTCAAACTTCACAGGATTGTTGCTAGGTAACTCTGTACCAAAATAACTATAATGGTTCTGCTGCAATGAACAAGATGGCTGCCAGATCTATAGATGAGTTTAGGACGCCACTGGTCGCTAAGGAAATGCTATCCCACGATTCCGTATTTTTGCGCATGTGCAGTTTTGTGTGGCAAAAAAATAACTGTTGTTCAGACTGATCCGATAGCAGTCATTAATTGCTTTGAATTTGACAATTTTAAATAGAGCTTAAGGTAAAGGTCACGTATGTCTTGCGTCACTGTGGCATCCAACTGATATTGGCTGACAGTCCTTGCAGCAGGTAAGGGTAGTGGGGAGTGCTCTTATTCCCTCTGTTTCTACACTTCCATTCATTTAACGTGCCTATGTGGCCTAGTGGATAAGAGCACTGACTCTTAGTCATTAGGTCTCTCACCGCCGTAGGTTCGAGCCTCGCTCGGGCCACGTGTGAGACGCCAGGTACTGCAACGGAAGGTCAGGTGGTTTTTCTCCGGGTACTCTGGTTTTCGCCCACCTCTGATTAACGATCGGCTCGATATGAGTGAAATAATCTTGAAAGGGCCGTAAAACCCAAACCAAAAAAAAAAAAAAAAAACTTCCATTCATTTTCATCTTTCTCCACTGTCCTTTATTTTAATCTACGATCTCTTCCATATTTTTTCTCCCTTTCTTTGGGAGATGAGTCAAAATTACCCCCAGGGGTTGACGTGTCGTTAAACCCAAAACAGTTAATAATCAAATAATTAACTGACAATGGTCGCGTCATGTTACGCTAATCGCAAGACAAACAATGCCACAGTGAAGATGAATCGAAGGATTACCACCCTGACAGATTCAACATGCGGGTGATAAAGATCAGTTGTTTACAACCAGTAACAGGGTTGTTTGAATATTGAAATTCACTGTCCCCGCGACCCCCGCCCATCGAGGCTTGAAGAAATAGATGGGCTGCATGATGCTTCCACGCGGAGCTGAAACCAATGCACACGAGTACTGGTAAACCAATTAGAGGATCTAAGCCAGCCCAGGCAAAAGGGTGTGAATCGGTCCGTCCATGCTTATAAAACCTATTTGTGTCATCGGGCGACAGGGCTTGAAATGTCATTTCATCTCAATATCGGGTAAAAGTCCCACAGAATTGGAAGCAACGTCTCCAAAATAACCTATACAGTGTTGACGGGGAAGTTAAATCTCAAATCAAACAAACAAATCTCCGTTCCCGCCAACTCTATTTGTGTTATTTTTGAGACCGTGCTTCCTATACCCACACTGAGATTAAATAACATCTCAAGCCCTGCTGCCAAATAAAAAAATATGTGGTTTATAGAAGTTTTTGTTCGTTTGATTTGAGGTTTAACGTCCCCGTCAACACTGAAAAGGTCATTTTGGAGACATTGCTTCCATTTCTGTGGGACTTTTACCCGACACTGAGATGAAATGACATCTCAAGCCCTGCCGCCTAATGAAACCAATAGGGTTTATAAGCATGTACAGGCCGACTCGCACCGCTTTGCCTGGGCAGGCTTAGATCCTCAGCTCTGCGTGGAAGCACCATGCAGCCCATATATTTCTTCAAGCCCCGATGGGTGGGGGCTGGATTTATAGCCGTTTACCAGTATTCATGCGCGGTCAGTTTTAGCTCTGCGAACCCAGGGCCTCTCGTATACCTTACAAACACTGTGATACCAAGCCACACCTCCGACCTTTAACATCCCCGCCCCCCTGCCTAATTAGATTTATCCCGAAGTTCTAAGTGCTATCCAGTGTGGCTATGGGACTTTTATGTTCAGGTTTTTCAAAGTATCGCTTCTGAGAAACTCTGCCAGTAATGTTTTTGCATAACTGTTCTTTTTTCTGGTCAAAGATTTATTCAGGGTCCCCTAACTCAGGGTATGATTCATTTAAAACATACAGCAACGGTGGTGAACAACAAATAGCATGTATATGTACAGGGTGTTTCAAAATATCTGATACCATTTGAACATTTAATAACTTTGTTATACATCATTATTTTTTCAAACATTTTATAACACTGTTTTCTCCAGTAATTAAAGTTTTATGTGAGATAACGAATAGTGTACTCACTTTACACACCGTTTGGCTTCATTACAGTTAATTTTTATATGATATGTTCCAAATGACGTCCTTTTTGGGTTATCACAACGTCAAGTCGACTTTTAAAGTTTTGAATAACGTTTGAACACATTTCAGGTGAAACAGCTCTCATCTCCCGACGAATTGCAGACTTCAGCTCCACAAGGGATTCAGGCTTTGGTGTATAGACTTTCTCCTTTAAATATCCCCACAGGAATAAGTCTAACGGATTCAGATCTGGGGAATGGGGTGGCCACACTTTCTCTGTTTTAAATGAGATAAAGCGATCTCCAAATGTTTCCTCTAGCCACGAAAGAACAACTCTCGCAGTGTGTGGGGCTGCCCCATCCTGCTGAAACCATACGTCCGCTATATTTTCTCCCTTCCTTTGTAAAGCTGGAATAAATTTGTTTTTTAATAATTTCAGATACCGCTCGCTGGTCACTGTTTGTGTCTCTCCTGCTTCGAAAAAGAATGGCCCAATAATTCCGCTAGAACTTAACGCAGCCCACACAGTAACTTTCTCATCATGTAATGGAATAGTAAAATAACCTATACGATCAAAGAATTCGGACATTCCGACATAGTGTCTGCTAAGTACTGTTGTGATTTAAAAGATTGTGAACTGCAGTTTTTAGACTGGCCCCGATAGCTGAGTTGGTAGAGTCCGCTCCGGGGAACGGGAGGTCACCGGTTCGATCCCGGGCCGCGACATACCAAAGTCGTTAAAAATGGCACTAGCTGCTCCTCACTTGGCACTCAGATTTACGGGGTAGAGCTAGGACTGGTCGACCCAGTGTCAGGAAAATGTGACTGGGTGTGGTATCATGTATTGTGTCTGGGACATGATACTTCAGTGAGGCAGCACCATAAAAGTGAGCATTTAGCTCCCTGTCGCAACCAGACATCGTCGTGATATGACTGAAAAATTGTTAAAAGCGGCATTAAACCCGAATTCACACACACACACACACTGCAGTTTTTGTTTGTTTGAATTGAGGTTTAACGTCCCCGTCAACACCGTAAAGGTCATTTTGTAGACGTTGCTTCCAATTTTGTGGGACTTTTACCCGACATTGAGATGAAATGACATCTCAAGCCCTGCCGCCAAATGAAACCAATAGGGTTTATAAGCATGGACGGTCAGACTCGAACCGCTTTGTCTGGGCAAGCTTAGATCCTCTAAGTGGTTTATCAGTACTCGTGTGCAGGGTGGTTTCAGCTCTGCGTGGAAGCATCATGCAGCCCATCTATTTCTTCAAGCCCCGATGGGCGGGGACCACTGAATTGCAGTGTGAAAGTCTATGAATGTTGTGGATGAAATGACAAACCCAATGCTTAAGCAATCTAATTTTTCCTTAGATTACTGTACACACACGCGCTCGATTTATTACTTTTTGCCACACAAGACTGCGCATGTGCAGCGTAACCAAGGAAGTTAATCAGCCTAAAATCATCTATAAATGGAAAAAAATCTTTTTGATGCTAATTTCTCCTGTACCTTTGGTCCAATTTCATTCAAACTACATATGATTGTTGCATAGGATACCTCTACAAGCAGTCAGCATCCCCATTAACAAGGATGTATAAATCTATCTGACACTGCAGGGTTTTATGTATTTTTGCTGTGATATTTTTCCAGAATTATGTCCCCCAACCAGATGGGAAGGGGAACATATTGTTTTTGGTGCGGATCCCGTTTGCGTCGGCGTCAGCTATATACTATATCTTCTGATTTTATGTATGGATTCTGACAAAACTTGCATAGGTAAATCATTAGGATGGGGGGAAAACAGTTGTTAGATTATGATGACCTTGACATCATTTTCAAGGTCACAGGCACCCCAAAACAGTCATTTTTGGCCAAAACTGGCTTGTCTGCACTCTGTCTCATTAACAAATTGATTAATTCTAGTGAAACTTGGTTCAATATATCATTACAACATACTGCAGATTTGATTAGATTTTGGTGACCCTGACCTTTTTCATGGTCACAGGCCCCACAAAACAGACAATATAATGCACTTTAAGGCCAAGGTCTTCCGAAACCTGTTCTTTTGGGGCCAAAAAATGGCTTATCTGTACCCTATATCATTTAAGAATTGATGAATGTTGGTCAAACTTGGTACAATAGTTAATTACAGTCTACCAAATTTGATTAGATTCTGGTGATCTGACCTTTTTATGCCCCGCCATTCAAAAAATGGCAGGGTATTATGTTATACCCTCCAAAGTTTTGAGTGTTCGTCTGTCCGTCCGTCAGCGCCCCATAGTTCCGTGTCTGCTCCATAACTCTGATACCATTTGAGATATTTTCACGAAACTTCACAGATATGTAAAGCACTACCATACTACATGCAGAACATATAAACCCTAACTCTGATTTTCTCTTTTGGAGTTGTTGCCTTTTGAACATTGAACATAGGCACTTCTATCATAGTTTCGTGTCTGCTCCATAACTTTGATACCATTTGAGATATTTCCATGAAACTTCACAGATAGGTAGAGCACCATGAGACGAAGTGCAGAACATATGAACCGTAACTCTGATGTTCCTACTTTTGGAGTTATTGCCCTTTGAACTTTGAATATAGCTGTTGCTATCAGTTTCGTGTCCGCTCCATAACTCTGATACTGTTTGAGATATTTTCATGAAACGCCACAGATATGTAAAGCACTATCAGACGACATTCAGGATATATGAACCGTAACTCTGATTTTCCTACTTTTGGAGTTATTGCACTTTGAACATTTGAAATAGCCATTTCTATTGTAGTTTCGTGTCTGCTCCATAAGTTTGATACCATTTGAGATATTTCCGTGAAACTTCACAGATATGGTAGAGCACCATGAGACGAAGTCCTGAACATATAAACCATAACTCTGATTTACCTACTTTTGGACTTTTTGCCCTTTAAGCTGTTGCTATCAGTTTTGTGTAGGCTCCATAACTCTGATACCATTTGAGATATTTTCACGAAACTTCACAGATATGTAGAGCACTATCAGACGATGCACAGAACATATGAATCATAACTCTGATTTTCCTACTTTTGGAGTTATTGCCCTTTGAACATTGAACATTGAACATCGTAGTTTTGTGTCCGCTCCATAACTTCGATACCATTTGAGATATTTCCATAAAACTTCACAGATATGTAGAACACCATGAGACAACATGCAGAATATATGAACTATTGTTTGTTTGTTTGATTTGAGGTTTAACGTCCCCATCAACACTGTAAAGGTCATTTTGGAGACGCTGCTTCCAATTTTGAGGGACTTTTACCCGACATTGAGATGAAATGACATCTCGAAGCCCTGTCACCCAATGAAACCAATAGGGTTTATTAGCATGGATGGTCCACCTCGCACCGCGGTTCCTGGACAGGCTTAGATCCTCTAAGAGGTTTACCAGTACTAGTGTGCGGGCCAGATTCAGCTCTGCGTTTATGAACTATAACTCTGATTATCCTACTTTTAGAGTTATTGCCCTTTGTACTTCAAATATAGCAGTTGCTATCAGTTTCGAGTCCGCTGCATAACTCTGATACAATTTGAGATGTTTTCACGAAACTTCACAGATATGTAGAGCAGCCTGAGACGACATGCAGAATCATATGAACTATAACTTTGATTTTCTTACTTTTGGAGTTATTGCCCCTTGAACATTGAACATAGCCATTTCTATCATGTAGTTGTTTGAAGCACTATACCTCCTGAACTTAATGATTGATTCTGACCAAACTTGCATGGTTACATCACTAGGATGGGCAAAAACAGCCATTACCGTATTCGGGCTTGTATTACCCGCAGTTTTTTTCCCTCCAATTACAGGCCCAAGTTCAGGGTGCGGGTAATCCGCCCGAATTATTTTCGGATCATTTTATTTTTAGCTCACCTGTCACATAGTGACAAGGTGAGCTTTTGGGATCACTTTTCGTCCGTCGTCAGTGCGTGCGTGTGTGCGTGTGTGTGTGTGTGTGCGTAAACTTTTTCTTCAAATGACATCTCCTCCTAAACCGCTGATCGGATTTTGACCAAACTTCACAGCAATGATCCTTAGGTGGTCCCCTTTCAAAATTGTTCAAATGGTTCCGGTCCATTGCACATCTGGGTCACAGGAGCTAAAAATAGATTTTTTAAAACAAAATTTTAAAAATCTTCTTCTCTGAAACCGCAAGGCCCAGGTCATCGATATTTGGTATGAAGCTTCATCTAGTGGACCTCTACCAAGATTGTTCAAATTATAGCCCTGGGGGCCAAAATGCCCCCGCCCCGGGGGCCTTTGGTTTTACATAGGCTTATATAGGGAAAATCATTAAAAAATCTTCTTCTCTGAAACCACAAGGTCCAGGTCTTTAATATTTGGTGTGAAGCTTTACCTGGTGGACCTCTACTAAGATTGTTCAAATTATAGCCTTGGGGCCAAAAATGCCCCCGCCCCGGGGGCCTTTGGTTTTACATAGACTTATACAGGGAAAATCTTTAAAAATCTTCTTCTCTGAAACCGCAAGGCCCAGGTCTTCAATATTTGGTATGAAGCTTCATCTAGTGGACCTCTACCAAGATTGTTCAAATTATAGCCCTGGGGGCCAAAATGCCCCCGCCCCGGGGGCCTTTGGTTTTAGATGGGCTTATACAGGAAAAATCATTAAAAAATCTTCTTCTCTGAAACCACAAGGCCCAGGTCTTTAATATTTGGTGTGAAGCTTTACCTGGTGGACCTCTACTAAGATTGTTCAAATTATAGCCTTGGGGCCAAAAATGCCCCCGCCCCGGGGGCCTTTGGTTTTACATAGACTTATACAGGGAAAATCTTTAAAAATCTTCTTCTCTGAAACCGCAAGGCCCAGATCTTTGATATTTGGTATGAAGCTTCATCTAGTGGACCTCTTTCAAGATTGTTCAAATTATAGCCTTGGGGCCAAAAATGCCCCCGCCCCGGGGGCCTTTGGTTTTACATAGGCTTATACAGGGAAAATCTTTAAAAATCTTCTTCTCTCAAACGGCAAGGCCCAGTTCTTTGATATTTGGTATGAAGCTTTTTATCTATTGGACCTCTTTCAAAATTGTTCAAATTAAAGCCCTGGGGGCCAAAATGCCCCCGGGGCGGGGGCCTATGGTTTTACATAGGCTTATATAGGGAAAGTCATTAAAAAAACTTCTTCTCTGAAAACACAAGGCCCAGGTCTTTAATATTTGGTGTGAAGCTTTACCTGGTGGACCTCTACTAAGATTGTTCAAATTATAGCCTTTGGGCCAAAAATGCCCCCGCCCTGGGGGCCTTTGGTTTTACATAGGTTTATACAGGGAAAATCTTTAAAAATCTTCTTCTCTGAAACCGCAAGGCCCAGATCTTTGATATTTAGCGTGAAACTTCATCTAATGGACCTCTTTCAAGATTGTTCAAATTATAGCCCTGGGGGCCAAAATGCCCCCGCCGTGGGGGCCTATGGTTTTACATAGGCTTATCTAGGGAAAATCATTAAAAAATCTTCTTCTCTGAAATCACAAGGCCCAGGTCTTTAATATTTGGTGTGAAGCTTTACCTGGTGGACCTTTACTAAGATTGTTCAAATTATAGCCTTGGGGCCAAAAATGCCCCCGCCCTGCGGGCCTTTGGTTTTACATAGGTTTGTACAGGGAAAATCTTTAAAAATCCTTTTCTCTGAAACCGCAAGGCCCAGATCTTTGGTATTTGGTGTGAAGCTTCATCTAGTGGACCTCTTTCAAGATTGTTCAAATTATAGCCCTTGGGCCAAAAATGCCCCCACCCCGGGACCCTTTGGTTTTTCATAGGCTTAAATAGGGAAAACCTTTGAAGATCTTCATGTCTGAAACCAGAAGGCCCAGGACTTTGATATTTGGTATGAAGCTTCATCCAGTGGACCTCTTTCAAGATTGTTCAAATTATAGCCCTTGGGCCAAAAATGCCCCCACCCCGGGACCCTTTGGTTTTTCATAGGCTTATATATGGAAAACCTTTAAAAATCTTCTTGTCTGAAACCAGAAGGCCCAGGTCTTTGATATTTGGTATGAAGCTTCATCTAGTGGACCATTACATAGTTTGTTCAAATTATAGCCCTTGGGCCTAGAATGTACTGGAGACACTAATTTTCAGGTGAGCGATTCAGGGCCCTCTGGGCCCTCTTGTTACTTTTGTCAGCTGAAAATACAATGCATCTCATGTTAGGCTCTATCCTTTTACGATTCCCGACATAAATAACATTTAATTGTACACTCAAATTTACTTACACATGAGTAACATAACAATCTCCATTACTAGCAAGCCCGATTTTGTAACTATTATTCCTAAAACTCTGCTTTTAAACGAAATAAACAAGCAATTTCAATGCGAACATCAAAGTTTTTCGGCATCCAAACTGCCGCCCACAAACCACCGCTACAGTTTTTTTTTCTGCACGCGATCGGTAAATGACGTCATCGGACCCCCAGCCACCCTACACGTGTCTATTGTTTTATCTTAATGGGGCGTATCTCTTTCATATAAAATTGTTTGGAAACGGTAAAAAAAATCTTGATAGCAAAACGGTTGTGGAAAACAGCGCTTTCTGCAAGCTCCGTGTCAATAACCAACATCAGCATACAGATGTGTTAACGCAAATTAAAGCATTTAACTTTTCTCGCCAAGCGTCTGCTATTTGTCGCCAAAACATAATCATTCACAAGAAAGTAGAAGAGTCCTAGCAACTCGTCTTAGGAGCAATTAAATAATTTTCACATTGATTGCGGATTAAATTTTATGATTGGGGAATAAACGCAAATTAGTGACATAACTTGACCATATTTTCACACCTTATCGACAAGCACCGCAGGGTGGCAATTATATGACAGGGATTAACAATAGTGTCATAACTGAACCGTTATAAATTATCAAACAGTGTAAATCCAAATCGGACGTCTGTGGCGTCTTTCTGAGGTGTCTGATCTGGGACTGCATTGTTTGCCAATGTCCCAAAAAAGGGCCGCGGGTATATGTGGGTTAATAAATAAATAACAATGGTGAACAGGTAAAGTTTTTTCAACATTTTAATGTAAAATACATGCTTTCTGGTGATACTCGCATGCACGTGCATTTTCCCGCCTTTTGAAGACGATCGCACGTTCTGTTGTGTGTTACAAAAACTGGCCAAATTCTTATTTTTTCTCACTTACGCATCCACCAAAATTTCAGCAATGTTCCATGCGGGTAATACAACAGAATAACAGTTTTCCCCCAGCTTGTGGCAAAAAAAGGGGGTGCGGTTAGTACGCAAATGCGGGTAGTACACACCCGAATACGGTAGTTTTGTTTCACTGTGATATGGCACTTGCTTGATGTTATTGTAGTGGCGGGGCATCATGCAGTGCTTGCAGTTTTATGAACGACTGTTTTTTTTAAGATCACAGGCTCCCAAAAACTGTCAGTTTTGGGCCAAAAATGGCTTGTTTGCAGCTTACATTTTGGTGACCTTAACCTAATTGTTGAAGTCAAATGGGTGTTTAAGATATATTTATGGCGGGGGGACATTATTTTCCTCTGAAAACACTCTAGCGGTGTGTAGATTTTGTGCAGTATCTATTTTTTGGGGTGCAATATGGGCTTTAAGCTTATACTGTATTTCCTGTGGATTTCAAATTCTGTATCCTAAACAGCTATGTGTATAATTCATTTTTTCAGTTGTACAGTTTATTTTTCACCTCCGCTGCTAGTTGCTTACAGAAAGACATATCACCTCAGAGCTGGCTGGCTGCATTAAAGGCTGGGATGGCTGCAATACAGAAGTATGTAACAGTTTGCTTCATACAGATACCGGCCACCGCCCATAGGGGCTTGAAGAAATATATGGGCTGCATGATGCTTCCACGAGAGCTGAATCCGGCCCGTACAATAGTACTGGTAAACCGCTTAATCTAAGCCTGTCCAGGAACCGTGGTGCGAGGGGGACCGTCCATGCTAATAAACCCTATTGGTTTCATTAGGCAACAGGGCTTGAGATGTCATTTCATCTCAATGTCGGGTAAAAGTCCCACAAAATTGGAAGCAACGTCTCCAAGATGACCTTTACAGTGTTGACGGGGATGTTAAACTTCAAATCAAACAAACAAAAAACAAACATACAGATACACTTAATGTACAATCAAATAGTGCTTCAGTCAGATGCATCTCTGATTGGTGACCTGGGGCCATTTGTTGAAAACTAACAATGTCATTAGTTAACACAAGTCAATACTTTGATCATTTTTTTGGGCAAATATGCTAATATTTTTGCTGAAAAAATGTGAGTAGCTTTTGCAAATGCAAAAGCTACTCACATTTTTCCAGCAAAATTACAGAATACTCAATATTGTACTTGCTAGAATAGTTACCAAAATGACCACTAACGAGCTAATGGGTTCGTTAAGCTATCGATGCTTTGAACAACTAGTCCCAGGAGGTTGCATATTTGATCCCTTTGTAAATTAGAAATTCCATTTAGAAAATGGCAGAAAGTTTTACAAACATTAAAGGCCTTGATCAAATGCCACAACTCATGTTTTGAGGTTTCCATTCTGAAATGGATTAAATTGCTTAGATGGTCTAAACTTGTCTGGTAAAAGTGTGGTTGGGTTATCTGACCGACTTAACATGACTTTAACCCATTGTATACTAGTGGACTCTTCCATTGCTGTATGTTGGACAAGCCCATTCATCTTATAAGGGCTGTCAGGCCTATTTTTGTTTTTATTCTATTTTTGACTGAAAATTCGATTAGCAAGTAGTGCAGGCCCAGATCAGACGACGGGTTCAGGACTCTGTTTGCCAAGTTACCCCTTTAGCGGATTTCCGCCTGCAGTGGATTAACTCCACATGAAAATAGACCAATCCAAAAACTCTGGCCGATTTTACAATTTTCATACGAAAGAATCACTTGTTTGATTACATTTATATCTTCTAGATATGGTAGTGCTGAGCCGGGAGACAGAACTATGGTAAGTTGATTCATTCATTTGTTTGTATGTGCCTCTGTTCATCCAGGGGCCAGTTATTCAAAGCATCGTTAGCTTAACGAGCTCGTTAGTGGTCAAATTGTTAACTATTCTAGCAAGTTTAATACCTAAAACTTTGTTATTTTGCTGAAATTTTTTTTTTTCAGCAAAAATTTCAGCATATTTGCTATATTTAATGATAAAAGTTTTAACGATACGTTAACTAACGACATCATTAGTTTTGAACAACTGGCCCCTGGTGACAACATGTCGACAGTAATGTTCAAGTCCATATCTCAAGAACTATTGAGCAGATTTTAAGCATTCTTGAATTTTTGATTTTACGAAATCTGCTGGATTAAAAGCAGCTTTCGAAAAATAATATTGGTAGTATTAAATGTAAAGGTGGATGCAAGAAGAGAGCAATAAATCATGTATGCATATCACATGCTGTAAAAATGGCTAATAATAAAGCAAGAAGGTATAAAAGAAATTTGCATTGAAAAATCATTCTGCTCATCCATGCAGCCCCGAAAAAGAAAAAAAACAGGCAAAAAAAAAAAAAAAAAAAAAAAACAATAAAAAACACCCCAGCTGCTTTAAAACAACAACTGCTTTAAAAAGCATATTTAAAAGGTTTCAGTTATTCCCTTTTTCCTACAGCCTTTGTCCTAAAGTAAGAGACCTTTGCTTTGACTGGACTGCCCAAAGGTGGTCTTATAGACCACTTTTGAACAGTTCCAAAGATGGTTTAGACATAGGATTTTTAATTAACTTTCATGCCAGTATATTTACTTTAGGGAAATGAATACACCTTCAGGGCAGGCAACTCTTTCAAAAGTATTTTTCACTGTTATCAATGGGAGCATACTCTTTAAGGAAAAAATTTGGAGTCTGCTTTTTCAAAAGAATGCAGTTTGTTGGAAGACAAACAGGCAGCGCTGACACATCACAAAAACATACATTTGGGCCCCTAAAACCCCACTTTTATACATTAAAACGGGGTTTACAGGAGTATATATTATTATGTCTCCCCCGAAAAAATTTTTTTCGGAGAGACATATTGTTTTTCCCCCGGGCCTCTGTCTGTCCGTCTGTCCATCTGTCTGTCTGTCACACATTCGTGTCCGCTCTGTAACTTGAAAACCGTTAGAGCTATCTTCACGAAACTTCGTATAAATATTAATCAGCATTAGACGACATGCAGTGCGCAAGAACCATAACTCTCGCATTTATACTTTTTGAATTATCTCCCTTGGAAAATTGTTGGTATGTATATATGTATGGGCAAATCCTGTCCGGTCAATAACTTTCTTATTTTTTGATGGATTTTAAAATTACTCGGCAGGAATATTAACAACCATAAGACGATGTGTGGTGCGCATGAGGCAGGTCGGTACCTCGAAGGTCAAGGTCATACTTAGAGGTCAAAGGTCAAAAAAGGGGCCTTTTTTTCGTATTTGGTCAATAACTTTCTTATTTTGAAATGGATTTTAAAATTACTTAGCATAATTATAAACAACCATAAGACAATGTGTGGTGCGCATGAGGCAGGTCGGTTCCTCAAAGGTCAAGGTCATACTTAGAGGTCAAAGGTCAAAAAAAGGGCCTTTTTTCGTATTTGGTCAATAACTTTCTAATTTTGAGATGGATTTTAAAATTACTTGGCATAATTATTAACAATCATGAGAAGATGTGTGGTGCACATGAGGCAGGTCGGTACCTCAAAGGTCAAGGTCATACTTAGAGGTCAAAGGTCAAAAAGTGGGCCTTTTTTTCGTATTTGGTCAATAACTTTCTTATTTTGAGATGGATTTTGAAATCACATGGCAGAAATGTGAACCAATATAAGGTGATCTGTTGCGCGCATGACCCAGGTTGGTACCTCAAAGGTCAAGGTCATACTTAGAGGTCAAAGGTAAAAAAAGGGGCCTTTTTCCGGGTTTTGTCAATAACTTGCCTATTTTTAAATAGAATTGAAGTTACTTGGCAAACATGTTAACTATCATGGGACGATGTGTTGCATGCATGATTCAGTTTGGTACCTAAAATGTCAAGGTCATACATAGAGGTCAAAGGTAAAAAAGGGCCTTTTTTCGTGTTTGGTCAATAACTTTCTTATTTTTAGATGGATTTTGAAATTGCTAGGCAGAAATGTTAACCACCATGAGATGATGTGTTGCACGCATGACCCAGTTTAATACCTGAAAGGTCAAGGTCATACATGGAGGTTAAAGGTAAAAAAAAGGGCCTTTTTTGTGTTCTGTCAATAACTTTCTTATTATGCCCCCAACTTTGAAAAAGTTGGAGGGGGATATTGGTTCTGGTTCGTTCGTCCGTCAGTTACGCTTTTGATGCATAGCATAACTAAAGAACCGTGTATGCTAGGGTTTTGAAATTTCATATATGGATTCCTCATGGAAAATTAGCTGACGCATATTTTTTTTCTCGTCCGGATTATGCCCCCTTCAAGAGTTATTGCCCTTTGAATTTTTTTTTTAATAAAATCTTGTCAGCAAGATATCTCAAAAACTATTGGAGCTAGAGCCTCGAAAGTTGGTGAATATATTGATGGTGATGAGTAGATGAACTGATTAACTTTTGACAAAATTCCGAAAAATACTTTGTGAGTTATGGCCCTTTGTCATTTTGGTAATTTGTGCCCATTGTAATGTATGCTAAAAGTGATGCATAGCATAACTTTAGAACCGTGTATGCTAGGGTTTTGAAACTTCATATATGGATTCCTCATGGAAAATTAGCTGACATGTATTTTTTTTCTCGTCCGGAATATGCCCCTTTCAAGAGTTATTGCCCTTTGAAATTTTTTTAAATAAAATCTTGTCAGCAAGATATCTCAAAAACTATTGGAGCTAGAGCCTTGAAAGTTGGTGAATAGATTGTTGGTGATGAGTAGATGAACTGATTAACTTATGACAAAATTCCGAAAAATACTTAGTGAGTTATGGCCCTTTGTCATTTTGGTAATTTGTGCCCATTGTAATGTATGCTAAAAGTGATGCTTAGAATAACTTTAGAACCGTGTATGCTATAGTTTTGAAATTTCATATATGCATTTCTGATGGAAAATAAGCTGACGGGTATTTTTTTTCTCGTCCGGATTATGCCCCTTTCAAGAGTTATTGCCCTTTGAAATTTTTTTAATAAAATCTTGTCAGCAAGATATCTCAAAAACTATTGGAGCTAGAGGCTTGAAAGTTGGTGAATATATTGGTGGTGATGAGTAGATGAACTGATAAACTTTTGACAAAATTCCGAAAAATACTTTGTGAGTTATGGCCCTTTGTCATTTTGGTAATTTGTGCCCATTGTAATGTATGCTAAAAGTGATGCATAGCATAACTTTAGAACCGTGTATGCTAGGGTTTTGAAATTTCATATATGGATTCCTCATGAAAAATTAGCTGACATGTATTTTTTTTCTCGTCCGGATTATGCTCCTTTCGAGAGTTATTGCCCTTTGAAATTTTTTTAATAAAATCTTGTCAGCAAAATATCTCAAACACTATTGGAGCTAGACCCTTGAAAGTTGTTGAGTATATTGGTGGTGATGAGTATATGAACTGATTAACTTTTGACAAAATTCCGAAAAATTCTTTGCGAGTTATGGCCCTTTGTCATTTTGGTAATTTGTGCCCATTGTAATGATTGCTAAAAGTGATGAATAGCAGAACTTTAGAACTGTGTATGCTATGGTTTTGAAATTTCATATATGCATTCCTAATGGAAAATAAGCTGACGCATATTTTTTTTCTCATCCGGATTATGCCCCTTTCAAGAGTTATTGCCCTTTGAAATTTTTTAATAAAATCTTGTCAGCAAGATATCTCAAAAACTGTTGGAGCTAGAGGCTTGAAAGTTGGACCATGAGCCATGTGCAAGACCTAGGTCCATACCTCCAATGTCAAGGTCATACCTAGAGGTCAAAGGTAAAAAAAAGGACAGTCAATACCTTCCTTATTCTTTGATGGATTATGAAATTACTTGGCAGAAATGTTAACCATCATGAGACGATGTGTTGTACAGCAAAGGTCAAGGCCCTACTTAGAGGTCAAAGGTAAAAAAGTGCTTTTTTTTGTTTACGGCCAATAACTTTTTAGCTCACCTGAGCCGAAGGCTCATTGGTGAGCTGATAGTATGGCCAGGCAAAAATTCTGTGTGTGTGTGTGTGTGTGTTCACAGTGTGTGTGTGTGTGTGTGTTCACATTTTCAAACGTCTTCTCCTCCGGAACCGCTGGGCCGATTGTAGTCAAATTTCATGTGGAGGCTCCATGGGGTGGGGGAACGAAAGTTTGCATTTTTGGTCTAGGTCACATGACCAAGATGGCCGCCATGCCCATATATGGTAAAAACCCTTCGAAAATCTTCTCCTCCGGAACCACTGGGCCGATTTGCATGAAACTTGGCATGTAGCACCTGGGACATGGGCCCATCATAAATTGCATAAATGGTGTCCCTGGGATGACCTTGACCTATTTTATGCCAAGGTTAAATTTGGTAACATGGGCATTTGTATGGGAAAAAGTAGAAATGTCTGATATCTTGCAAACTGTTACAAATAATGCCACTAAACCATATATATTCTTATTCCTTATGATGAGGCGCATTAAGTGACATGGATTTTGGGACCCTGGGGCCCCCCGTGGGGGGGCATGCCCCACCCCCTTCTTTGCACAAAATGCTTAATATCTCGGAAACAGTTAAGATCCCCACCCATAAACCATATATATTCTTGTTCCTTATGATAAGGCGCATTCAGTGACACAGACCTTTGGACATCAGGGTATCGGAGGGTCCCCGGGGTGGCATGCCCCACCCCCTTTATTGCAAAAAATGCTTAATATCTTGGAAACGGTTAAGATCCCCACCCATAAACCATATATATTATTGTTCCTTATGATAAAGCCCATTCAGTGACATGGACCTGTGGAACCCCGGGGCCCCGGGGGAGGAGGGGCATGACCCCCCCCCCCCCCCCCCCCCGTTGAAGAAGTCTAAACCTCTTCAAAAGTTTCTTCTTCAGAACCACTTGGCCGAGGTTAAATTGAGGGCCTCACCCCCTTTAGAAATGGTTAAGCATTCCACCCATTAACCATATATTTTCTCCTGACCTTTTAGCTCATCTAAGGCTTTATCTTGGCTAAATATAACTGAAAATTCAAACTCAAAATTTTCCAACTGATCTTCAAGAGTCAGGAATGTGATTAAGGACCAGTTGGTCATACAGCCAAATGCTAAAAATAATCAATGCTTGCTGTCAGGTGAGCGTCTTCAGGACCATTGGTCCTCTGGTTTATTTTTCTGTGAACATTTTTAAAGTTACTATGCAGAAATGTTCATCTTCATTATATGAGTCTGATCTCAGATGTTGACTGATCAACTGCACAACTGAAACTGCTGCATACTAGACATACATAGAAATGAAATACCCCACCAAGATGCTGATAAAAACATGATAACAAGCTTTGAAAATATCCAGACACAGCCAAACAAATCTACACTCCCTATAAACCATATTTACTAAAAATATACATTTATATGGAGTGTAATAACGAATAAAGAAGAGACACGCTTGATATCTATATATATACACTTTATTATTTCTACACTACTTCTTCTTAAATTTGGCTACAAAGAATCAACCCAGCTGTTGAATGAATCCAAGCTAGCTAGACCAAAAGTGGCAGAGACGCTCTGTTGTGCAGAGTGGTCTGAGCTAGTTGGAAACAGGCCTTCCACTCAAAAAGTGTTGGAACGTAAGATGGCTAACAGAGGGAGGAGCAGCGCCTCGTAGCAGAGAGTCATGATGCAGTGCTAAGCTAGCCATAAACCACCTGTCCTTGCGAGTGCAGGGAATATGAGAGACGACCTGCGGGCCGACTCGTGACTCTCCTTGTGAAGATAAAGTTGACAATCACCCACAGCAGTGGTGGAAGAGAAGCCAAGAACATTATCTGCGGAGAACCTGCCCACAAGGAAGTTGATTTGTTAAAATGATGTTCCTTGCAGCATGATGAGTGGAAGGTGAATGCAAGGACATGTAATAGCCCTCGGCGAAACCGAGTGGTTATTGGGGGAAAAAAAGGTTAATTTCCTGAAGAAATTATCCGAATTCCCCAAAAGATAATTTAGATGTGAAAGAAGTTCACAGCTGAATTGATCCCCCCAAGAAGAAGGAGGTGTAGTATGATCCACCATTAACATCTGAAAAAACAAAACAAAAAAAAACAACAACATATTCATGTGAAGACATATACAGTCAACTCAACTGCTATCTCAAACTGAAAGGGGCTTGAAATTTGGTTTTGATGTAATCATAGTTTGAGATAAAGGAGTAAAACTAAACTGACTAAACAACAATGCCATAAGTCTAGTTTTATATAAACATTGGTTTGAGAGATCAGTGTTTGAGATAACAAGTGGCAACTGTATACTGCAAAGACTGCATAAACAAAAGGTAGATGGCTTAAGGTGTAAGCAGTAACCTTAACCGTTGTGATGTTGTAAAATTGTCAGATATTTTCATCTTTTGTGACCAAAATAAAATAAAATAAAATAAATCTGTTAGGGAGGAGTAGAAGTATGTTCATATGATATCTAGATTAACTAACACACAGTCCTGTGACTGACGAAAAACCCTAAAATCTAAGAAATGATTGATCACATGTTCTGTTTATTTATCCTTTCATCCCTCATTAAAACTGACTGATTTAATGTTGACTGGTGTATAGTAAAAATTGAATTGTTTATATACCCCTAATGGACGCATAAATGTAAGACCAGTTTCCACAAAATGTTGATTTTGGACCCAGCAGCTGTGAGTAAATAAATTGTAGTGCTTAACTATTGCAATCTCACAGGCTGGTAGCAGCGGCACTCAACCCCCTTCTGTCAGTGTGTGCTTATTTTATGAGTTCTATTACCATAGACCATGAGAGATATCTTGACAGCCAAAATTTTTGGATTGTAACAATCCAACTTGAACTCGTCAGTCCTAGGAGTACACAGTAAAACCTACAAAATCCCATGCTGAAATATTTTAATTTAAGCCTTATTTAGGAGCCCAGTTCAGATTTTACTTTTTACACAGTGCTCATACATCAGTCAATATGAAAGTCTTTTCATAGTCTTAATCTTCAAAGTGCTTGTAATTTGTTTTTTTGTTTTGTTTTTTGCTCAAGATAACAGTAAGTCTAGGAAGGCACAATGAATATACAACATAATCAACACAGCATGGTCTTAGTCCAGCAGTGTCAGCTGTACAATAAATCAACTGCAAATTGGACACACTGATAACAAACAGGGGTGTAAAAATTAACCTTAACTGCTCTCTTATGCTATCGAGAAATACGAATGAAATATTTACCAAGGTTTTATTATACTTGGCCAAACTTAACCAAATTTAGGTCGTTGTTACGCACACAAAGTACTTTGATACTACGGAGATTAGCCAATTATTTATACATAGCAAAACAAAAAAGAAATGAAGCAACCTTGTAAAGATATATAAGTGATGTGCATATCAAAACTGCGAAACTTGGCTATACCAGCTACCACGTAACGTTAACAGATATCGTGCAGCGTTAGCGGGGCGTCGACGTTGAGCGGTATCATGTTAACGCGATCAGCACCTATAAACGGCGGAGCTATTTTCTCCGTCCATCATGTGAACAAGTCTGTGAAATGAGCACGCCACTAAACCCCAGTTCATATAGAGAAAGCTTGGGTCTATGGAGGAATACTTGTTTTATTAGTTCTGCTCCAAGAAATGGGTGGTGGGTGCTCGTAAGAAACGCCTCAATGAAGCGGGTCTGACGAGCACCTACAGCCGGTGTTTGCAGTGTAAATAAGAAAATTTATCATACATTCTCATCAAAAGGGTAGCCATTCTGGAGATGTGAAAGAATGCACCATGTCGCACGGATGTGTTATCGTAATGATACCTGGGTAAAACAAGTGCGTTAATTTCATATTAAACTTGTAAGAATCCAGTTGAATATACTGTGTATTACTCCTGTGTGCACATAAATTCCAATAGTAAATGAATTAACTATCACTTATTGTCATACTTGTACACGTATCTATTCACCTTAACACTTGTTACAGTACTCATTCATATATACTCGGAGTGTGTATTCCTTGTCACGTGGAATTGAATAATGCGGTCATAGTATAATCGTGTAGCGTACAATTCCATAGTAAATATTTCTGACCCTTAGGCTACTACTCTTGTTTACTAAAAAATTGCATTTGTGCTGCAATGCTGTATCATTGATTGTATTATTATCTGTATTTATCATACATTTCTCATTGTATGTACTGCCTCATCAGGATGAGGGCAATGAACATTTAATGTTTGTGCCTGAATAAATTTACTTTGACTTGACTGACTTGCTATAAATTTGTCAATTAAAAACATTCTCTTCAGATGAAGTATGAGGGAGAAAATTAAGGCTATCAACACAAACCTGTGTGCTGTAATTAAAACTGACAGTTTATTTGATAACTGGAGGAAAACAAATACATTGAAATGTAAACCCTACAAAAATTCCCTGATTCAGTGCATGGAGAAAAATTATTTAAAAACTATTTTTTTTTTTTTTTTTTTTTTTTTTTTTTTAAATACAACCTCAAGATGATCTCACTTCTATCAAGACCGGCTGTAATTAGAGCTGGGAGAAACTGGAGTACCCGGAGAAAAACCACTTGACTTTCCATTGCAGAACTTGGGATCTCGCATGTGACCTGATTTTGGCTCAAACCCACATTGGTATATTAGCCCCAAATATCAGGAGTCAGCACAGTCTACCCTCTAGGCCATTGAGGCCCACAGAAACACACTTAAAATGCAAAAAGGTGAACAAATCATCACAAGAACATGCCAATACCATTTTGACCCCCTCGAACCCCACCTTTATACAGTAAGACTGGGACTCACAGGCTCATATAGTAAGACCGGGGCTCACCTTATTCCTCTCATCCCCACCCGAAACACAGAGGGGGTACCCGCTAGAACTGCCTCGGTGAGGCTGCTCCAATGAGCACCCACAATCCATGCTCCAAGCAGCAATAAGAAAAATATTGCAATTCTTTTTCTTTTTTTTTTCTTCTTTTTCTGAGGTACAATTTACATTTACCGTTTTTGCATAGGCGTGCTCTCGTAATGTTAAAACACATTACATGGAGTCCACTGATGTTCTCATATTACATCCTATTCATAGTAAAAAAAGAAAGGAAAACAAAACAAAAGGGCAAAGGATACTACTTGCAATGGGGATATCTGTCCTCTTTAGTGAAGCAGTATGCCATAATGTAAAAAAATATGGAGTGCATAACTGACCAGCTGAACTGGTCTTTAGCCTATTAATTGTGTTTGCTTGTTTGATTTGAGGTTCAACGTCCCTGTCAACACAGTATAGGTCATTTTGGAGACGCTGCTTCCAAATGTTTGGGACTTTTACTCGACGTTAAGATGGAGTGACATCTCAAGCCCTGATGACCAACGAAACCAATAGGATTTATAAGCATGGACGGCCGACCCGCACCAGTCCGCCTGGGCAGGCCAACCTACCCTCCAAGCGGTTTACCAGTACTCGTGTGCAGTCGGTTTCAGCTCTGAGTGGAAGCATCATGTCGAACATCTATTTCTTCAAGCCCCGAGGGGCAGGGATGAGCCTAGTAGTTGTGTCGCTCAGTTTGTAACCGAAAGGTCGCAGGTTGAGGCACTTGACTGAACTGTTCTTAAGATCCTTCCCCTGCTTCATTAGCAGGTGACCCACCACTGGAGGAAAGAATTTGCTCCGAACAAACAAACAAACCCTGTCCTCCGGTAGCAGATCACCTATTCAGTTCCGAAGAATACAGTAAGGAAATCAGAAAAAAAAAAAAAAAAAAAAAAAAAAACAATGGAAAAAGCATGGCGTAACCATCCCAGGTCACATAACTGGCTTAATACCGTAGAAAAACAGTGTCCAATGATCTGAGACACATAAGATATTTCTTTCGCAAAACAGCTGATGCCTAACAGACAAAATTTAGCTAAAATCTCTTAAACCTGGCTCCCACATCAGACAGAATATAAATCCAAAATGGAAGCCAACCCATGTTATAGAGTGGGCGAGGGAGAAACACCTTTCCTGCATCAGCTGTAAAGTGCAAGTGCATAGGTAGTCACTATTCTGCTCATAACCAGAGCTGTCAGTCCGAGCATTCACTGCGCATTAAGCGTGCGAATGTAACATGCAAAAACAGTTAGAAAATCTGCCCCGCAGAGCGGTGGTAAGTTGGTCCTCTAAACAAGCTGAGCCTGCAAACAGTGCAGCTCCAAAACCATCGAAATGACCAGAAACATGTTTTTTAGATAACGCAAGCCTTCTAGAATTTGAGTCCCACATGAGAAAGTAAGTAAGTTCTGCTGACCATTCACTATATCTATAAACAATGACGGCTCTTATGTCTCTGAGTAGTGTCTTGGAAAATTTATCCAAAGTAATGGGATGCATTATCCTTTTTTAAAAGTTAGAGAAATAGTCTGCTTGATAAAAGTACTGTATTTATGAAAACTTTCTGACACAAGTCTGCAGTAATAGCATAAATTATTAATTCTCCAAGGCACGCACAATAGATGGATCAAAATGTTTAATGATTTAATGTACATGCGAAATAGATGCATCAAAATGTTTAATGATTTTGCTGTACACACTCCACAATGGAAAAACCAAGAAAAACAAAAGAATTGGCTGCTCGACATAAACCAACAGTATAAGGCAAGATGTCTAAGATGGTGATCTGTAGCTGGTATAGAAAGTCTAGTAGATTGTGGCTGTCCTTGAAATCGATTAAATGTCATAGAGAAGTATTGTTACAAGTGTATGGGTTTAATTCCCATAATTAAGAAATCATCTAAACTGCTTTTATACTTCACAAATAAAATATGCCGACAGACTGACACAGTGTCAAAGTCTTACATACTGGTTATTTATATTTAGAAAGTAATGTGTCTTCAGCAAAATCAAGTTAATAATACATAGGGAAGTACTTGAGGCTGATAGTTGCATAATCCCATGGATATGGACACTGTGGGATCCATAAAATTCACTCTGATGAATAATGCCGGTCCATTTGGTGTCAACACATGATTTTTGAGATAAACTGTCCACTGCTAACTGGGTGTTTGTTGACAAGCAAGCAAAATTTATAATGGCTGTCCATGTAGGGTGCTCATATGTCTCTTAAAAGGAAATGTTGAACATCATCTTTGAACCACTCTGTAATATACTTCATACAACTGGATTATCACATATACCCAGGATACACTTCAAGCCAGAGGGCAACAGCAACAACTAGACCTGCTGATCACCCCATTTGGATCATCGGCTCTGTAGTATACTGCATACAGCTGGATTATCACATATACCACGGATACACTTCCAGTCTAAGAATTGTCCCAGAGGGCAACAGTCGAAGAATTGTCTCAGAGGGTGACCTCAACAAAAGGACATACTGATCATCCCTTTTAGATCATATATGTTCTGAAATGCACTGCATACAGCTGGATTATCACAAAAACACTGTTTACATTTCCAGTCTCATCACTGTCCCATAGGATGGCAGCAGCAACTGTGGGATAAGAACTCGCGAACGGCCAAGGAGAGACCATTGTTTCGGGCGCATGAACTCTAATGAAAAATCAGACTTCTAGAAATACAACCAAAGCCAATCTGTCTGCAACTTCTGTTCTGAGGTATCAGTTAAAATCCCATGTCAGAGATACAGAAAAAAAAAAAACAACAACAAAATTTTACAGTCTCAAGAAAACCTCAGGCTCAAGACATATATTAGTTAGCTGAGTCTTTGCAAATAGACATAGGACCAAGTTACCTTATTGAGATGGACAAATTTAAGAGGTTTAAAACAAAAGCTTATTTATCTACCTTGCATGGTCATTCTCTATTGAAAGAGAAAAAGTAGACCGAGAAGATGGAATCTGCTACTAAGATTAAAAACAAAAGCAAAGATCCTTCGAACTTTGTCTGAAAGTCATCAGGTTTAATATTCAAGCTTTCATTAAAACAGAAGCATTACGATGCTCCACCAGCTCAGGATGTCTCCTGGCGGCCAACGATTTAAGTCTCTATTGATAAAGAAACTCAGGAACCAACGTGTCAAAAACCTTTATCCATAGATAACCGTAAAACTAGTGTTTGGATTGAGATTGTGTCTTAACGTCAATGTTTCAGCACCAACAATAAGAAAAAGAGAGAGCAAAACAAAGCAAAAATTGTTTGCTTAGACCAACTGACCGTTTTACCCTGGACAACAAATAGGAGGCAGCCCTTTCGCAAAACAGCAACATGAAAGCGATAAAAAATATTCCAGGATGGGCCTAATAAGATACACAACTTAACTGAAATCAGTTCAAAAAGCACAATTATTCCAAAATTCATAGAAAACTGGTCTATTCAAAAAAGTGATCTCTCCTTGTCCCCCTTTTAAGAAAAGGTTTAAGATCCTCAAACCTTCATCTGCCGTACAATAAGTTATCAGAAAACAAGGTTTACAGGATAGATTCTGTCACTATAATGTCGCTACATCTGTCTGTAACAGTTAATCTGCAGCCTCAAAGTGTTGTTGATCTACTGTATGGACAAAAGTCCTTCTGTTTTTCCCATTTCAGATATGTTTGTCCCCATATCATGCATATAAAATTCTCTATCCATCACAGAATGGTGACACTATAGATACTCCCTTGAACAACTGTCACAGCTTACTTAAGTGACAATATTGCCTGGTCAGTTATTCGCTCATACACAATGTTGTTCAGTCTGCATAAGTATCTATTTTTACGTAAAACATTGTCTTCTGGATGTTTTATGAATGAACAAATCCGTAGAAAGTTTAGCCTGTTCAGTTTGTTGTGTTCAAGTCATAAAAACAACCAGAGCAAGATGTGATTAAATAGTCCAGGAACTTGAGTTAACAAAATAAGTTCACCACTGTTTACAAATATTGCAATAAAGTTTAAAAGTTTGAATTTGTTTAGTGAATAAAAAAAAATAACAGTCTGATCTCAGATGTTGACTGATCAACTGCACAACTGAAACTGCTGCATACTAGACATACATAGAAATGAAATACCCCACCAAGATGCTGATAAAAACATGATAACAAGCTTTGAAAATATCCAGACACAGCCAAACAAATCTACACTCCCTATAAACCATATTTACTAAAAATATACAGATGTGTTGCACACAAGACCCAGCTCAATACCTCCAATGTCAAGGTTATACTTAGCAGTCAAAAACGGAGGAGACATCTGTGTTTTTGTAGAAAAACAAATTCTAGTTTCTCTTATATCTGCTCAAAAACATAGATTGTGGGTACTCTTTAGAACCGCCTCGACATGGTGGGTCTAACAAGTACCTACAATCCATATTTTGAGCAGAAATAACAAAAATATCAGATTTGTTTTGTCTGAAAATTTCATTTTTCATTCATTAAATTTTCAATATATTCGAATAGGCGTGCTTTCGTAATGGTTGTCTCCATTGTAAAAATGACAGAGATTTGTTCGGTGTATTTTTATCCCCCTTATCACCGGGTTGTTGACTATATTGACAGCTGGACAGTTTATGGGCAGCTAGAGAAACCCTAGGGAAGAGACTGAGTGAAAAGGCCAGCCCGGTAGAAGCTTTTGGAGATGCTGTTAAGGTGGGTAGTTGTTTAAGATGGGTTGATTGTCTCTTGGTGTGGGCTAGGAAAATGGTTCTGACATTAGGATAACAATTCAGTGAAATAAAAACACCACTAAACCCAACTTTATATATAGAAAACTGGGGTTTATGGCGGTATAGATTATTTTTGTTATTTCTGCTCCAAGACATAGGTTGTGGGTACTCGTTAGAACCACCTCATTGAGGCAGTTCTAACAAGCACCCACAATCTATGTTTGCAATACAAATAAGAAAAATATGATGGATTTTGATCAGAAAAGTAGCCAGTTTGGAGATTTGAAAAATGCACCGTGTCGCAAGAGTGTGTTATCGTATTGAATGGACACTTATGCTGTTATGTTTAACCTTTAAATTTCTATACTTGAAGCAAACAGTGTATACCCTGATCAGATGCTGCATTCTGCGAAAGGTATAGGGTCAGGGTATACACTGTTTGCCCATCCATGTTTTACTGATAACCGTCTTTACACAACACTCTGACATCACAACATCAAGAATTGCACAGCTATAAATAACTGTTACCTGGAATCCATACAACACTATTTGGATGGGGTTTCAGCGATAGTCACAGTCATGGACATCAGCACCATAACTTTGCATGTATATATAACTTTAAGTTGATGTATAATATAAAATAGAAGTGAAGGCAATGACCAGGAATCAATACAATTAACCCACAGCTCCCATCAGAGACACCAAAGGGAAAGAAACACAAACATGAAACAACTAGACCCTAATGGAAACATCAATAGCGGAAAGCCAAAAGGACACTTACTTTCCCACAAAATGGCCAATTGGCTATCCAAAGCAAAATAGTATAAGCAATACAAACACTCAAAGACAAACCATAACAAAACTAAACAGTCAACCCAAATGAAGCTAGATATACTGCTAAGTAGTTTAGGTCGTAGTACCAAAGCGTTAATCCAAAATCATCAGTCCATAGACAAAATGGCAAATATCAATGTTCAGATCAACAGACATGGACTCCAGAAGAGTGTAATCAGGCGTCTGCGGATAGTAAGCATTACTTGGTAAGCAAGCTTAGCCCACCATGCCCATCGACCCAAACGTAGAAAAGGTGTAAATGCCGAGAAGGTAATGTCCGAGATTTTGGAAGTCTTCCAATAGCTTTCCAGTGGCAAACATATCAGAAATAATTTTGGAAATGGCCACATTGTAGGGATCAACAAGATCATGGTGCCTCCCATAGAACTTCTTTAGTGTTGATACCAGTTTGGTTTTTTGATAACCCTGGCATAACATCCTGGTAGTGAGCACCTTCCCACGTTCCATAAAGTCCTGATACTTGGAACAGGCTCTAGCATAACGGTTTAACTGTGAAACGCAGGGCGTCAAGTTACCTATATTTACCTATATTTTCCTATATTTCAGGCCATTACCTATAATAACCTATAAAATCCTATATTTTACCAAAATACCTATAAATACCTATAATTTGGAATTTGGGGTTTGCAAGGAATACAAAGTTTCTAAAAAATCTTTGACAGTAGTTGTTTTCTATAACATTTGAGCTTAATAAGCTGTTTCTTTTTAGGAATTTGTATTCCTTTTTGGTGAAGTGACCCACTCCAGCCCAGCTTTTGGAAAGCTTTAGCTGGTGGAAATTCTGTTCTTTCTTTTAAAGGAGCAGTCTCTATAAGGCTGTTTTCATGGCCACAACCGATTTCCTTTAAACTTTGTAGCTTCAAATTGATACATATTGACTGTCTAATGGTGAATTTTTAGACTCTTTGGTTCACTGGTTTTTGCCGTATACACTTTTAAAGTGGGTGGGGTAATGTCATCCCATCAAGGGTATACCAACAAAAATGCTATTATTTTTGTTCAAAGTGCATGACTGGAGGCGATGTTTGCCGTATGCTTACTACCCTTTTAGGCATAACAGCCGGTGATAACAGTCTTATAAATATCAAACAAGAGAAGAGTTTATACGCGCTTGTAAGTTGTACCCAAATATCAGTAATTTTAATTCCCCAACTTTACGAAAAACCACAACACCTTTACAGTTTTCAACTTATTTCAAAGATCTTTCATAAATATGATGTTGATGTAATAGTCATTCTAGGTATATGTCAGAATTATTGTTAGTTCATAAAACTTAAGAGTTACCTGCCCCTGAAATTGAATTTTACCCATTTTTTAAATCGGAGTGCATTTATCCGTTTGTAGTGCTCACAACTTCATTTGAAAGTGAATAAACCGATTCCATGCAAATATTATTAAATAGATGTGGACAAGGAAGTCATTTGATTTAATAGTGCATGCTAGTATTTCCTTTTTTTGTGTGTGTGTGTGTGGGGGGGGGGGGGGGGGGGGGTATATATGAACTCTTAATTTCCAGGTGCAAATGGAACATTTGTCAACTGTCAAACACATTTGATCACCAAAGCAGGCTTTGCTCATGTTGTGGAACCTCATTTTAGACTGATACTCTGCTTAAATATAAACCTGTATGGTCTCACGACATGTTTAAGAATTTGTTAATTTACTGATCTTCCTCTGAATCGCTAGATGTACTCCATGTGTCAACAGCAGCATCATAAACAAAATCAATATGTTCCCGGCTTGGTTTTGCTTCACTATTTTCTGTTATGTCCCGGTAATATCCCAAATACCAGAGAACAGAAGCCACATGTGCACTACATCCCACGGTACGAGCTCCACTTCTGCACCCACAATACCACCCAGTGATTGGGTCCAGTCCTTGTGTATATTCAACCCACATGTTATATGTTTTATTAGACGTGTGGCAAGTACGTATCTGTGCTTTGAGAACACCATCTTCTTCTTTGTGTGCCATTATCTCATATGATCCATTGTCGTCAAAATGTTCATCTGTGTAGGATTTGGCTTGTTTCAGCTGGTAAATACCAAGTTTCAAATCCCCGAGTTCATCCTCAGTCATCTCTGGGAAATTCTCAAGTTTCTCATCGATCTTTATCCAAATAACCCGTTTTTTATCCCAGCCATTTTTTGTCGCGCCTGCTATTAGCATGGCGCGATATAGGCGCCCGGTTTTCCGTCCGTTCGTCAAGGCTTCAACATTTGCGACGACCCTAGCGTTCACCCTAATGGTCAAGTTTATTTCTCAAGAACTATAAGAGCTTCATTAATGATACTTGGTACAAACTTGTATCTGGGGATGACAACTTATATGCAAGCATCCATATTTGACCTTGACCTACATTTCATGGTTCACTGACTTTGTAAAATATTGCGACCACCCTAGCGTTCACCCTAATGGTCAAGTTTATTTCTCAAGAACTATAAGAGCTTTATTAATGATATGTGGTACAAACTTGTATCTGTGGATGGCTACTTGAATGCAAGCATCCATATTTGACCTTGACCTAAATTTCATGGTTCACTGACTTTGTATAATATTGCGACCACCCTAGCGTTCACCCTAATGGTCAAGTTTATTTCTCAAGAACTATAAGAGCTTTATTTATGATACTTGGTACAAACTTGTATCTGGGGATGGTTACTTAAATGCAAGCATCCATATTTAACCTTGACCTATATCTCATGGTTCACTGACTTTGTAAAATATTGCGACCACCCTAGCGTTCACCCTAATGGTCAAGTTTATTTCTGAAGATTTCTGAAGAGCTTCATTAATGATATTTGGTGCAAACTTGAATCTGGGGATGACAACTTAAATGCAAGCATCCATATTTGATCTTGACCTAAATTTCATGGTTCCCTGACTTTGTAAAATAATGTGACCACCCTAGCGTTTACCCTAATGGTTAAGTTAATTTCTCAAGAATTATTAGAGCTTCATTAATGATACTTAGTACAAGCTTGCATTTGAGAATGGGATCTTTTGAGCAAGCATCTATGTTTGAACTTGACGTACATATCATGGTTCGATGACTTTGCGCGCCACATGCGCGACATAGCCTTCGGCGGAATTCTTGTTACGACCTTATCCGGCAGCTTATTTGGAGCTATTGCTAGGGCCATCATTCTTCTAGCAATTACTTTGCCTGAATCTTTGCTTGTTACCAAAGGTAGTCTAAATGCATTGCACAATGAGCAAAAAATCCTTACATAGTCGCCAACATATGGTATTTGACTATTGGGCATTGTGTTGCTAAGGGCTTTCCACTTTTTAATTCTCCCATTAGCTGATTCGACAACCCACCTCACCTTTGTAACTAGCCTTGACTCATTCGCCTCTTCAGTCGTATGTTGCTTTTGAGATTTGTTTAGGAAGTAAGGCATATGAGAATTGATTCCAAAATCCTTTAGTATATCTATAGCATCCCTGAAGCCGCGGTCTACAATGAGAACATCATCTTTTTCAAACCAGTCAGTAATATTTTCTGCATTAGTCTTTAACATGTGTTCGGTAATCTTAGCATCTGTGTTTTTCCCATCTGCAAGATACGGTCCCATTACAGTCAAAATGTAACCATCAGTGGCCACAAGCATCATACGTTCCAGCAAAGGCTGTCCTTTACGTACGGAATAAGATCTTCTCTGAAATAAGTAGTTTCCACTCTTCTCAATATATATGTATGTTCCATCAGCCACTGCGATTGCAACATCAGAATTTGAATCCCCAAATAGGACATTTGCAAAAGTTGATGTATGATTCATGGATGTTAGAGAAATACTAAAGGGTTATGAAATCAATTCTCATATGCTTCACTTCCTAATCAAATCTCAGAAGCAATATACGACTGAAGAGGCGAATGATTCAAGGCTAGGTACAAAGTGAGATAGGTTGTCGAATCAGCTAATGGGAGAATTACAAAGTGGAAGGCTTAGCAACAAAAAATCCAATAGTAAAATACCATATGTTGGCGACTATGTAAGAATTGTTTGCTCGTTTTGCAATGTGTTTAGACCACAAGGACTGAACCCAATCACTGGATGGTACTGTTGGTGAAGAAGTGGCGCTCGTACCGTGGGATGTTGTGCTCATGTGCTTGCTAGCATGCACTATTAAATCAAATGACTTCTTTGTCCACATCTATTTAATTATATTTGCATGGAATCGGTTTATTCACTCCCAAATGAAGTTGTGAGTACTACAAACGGATAAATGCACTCTGATTTAAAAAAATGGGTAAAATTCAATTTCAGGGGCAGGTAACTCTTAAGTTTTATGAACTAACAATAATTCTGACATATACCTAGAATGACTATTACATCAACATCATATTTATGAAAGATCTTTTAAATAAATTGAAAACTGTAAAGGTGTTGTGGTTTTTCGTAAAGTTGGGGAATAAAAATTACTAATATTTGGGTACAATTTACAAGCGCGTATAAACTCTACTCTTGTTTGATATTTGTAAGACTGTTATCACCGGCTGTTATGCCTAAAAGGGTAGTAAGCATACGGCAAACATCGCCTCCAGTCATGCACTTTGAACAAAAATAATAGCATTTTTGTTGGTATACCCTTGATGGGGTGACATTACCCCACCCACTTTAATAGTGTATACAGCAAAAACCAGTGGACCAAAGAGTCTAAAAATTCACCATTAGACAGCCAACATGTACCAATTTGAAGCTACAAAGTTTAAAGGAAATCGGTTGTGGCCATGAAAATAGCCTTATAGAGACTGCTCCTTTGAAATGTTCCATTTTTATATTGTTTTTACTATTGTTTCTTTATGAATATTAAACAAGTTTTGCCATTTTTTAGCAGGCGAGCTATTGCGATCTGTCACCGTCCGCCGTTCTTTAAATGACATCTCCTAAAACCCCTAAATAGATTTTGACCAAACTTGACATAAATCATCTTTGGGTGGTCTTCTTTCAAAGTTGTTCAACAAATTTCAGTCCATGCTGAATACCCATAGGCCCGTTTGAAATTAAGTTACGGTATTTCTGCAGAAATATTGTGACAGGATTCTGACATGAAACCTGTATGAAAAATTTTCAAATAGAATTTCCACAAAGAATTTTCACTTAAATTTTGTCTTTGAGATGGGATTCAGGTGGGAATCAGTGTGGAAAAGCTTGTGAAATATTTAAATTAGCCGGAAAATTGATGCAGGAATCCTGTGGAAAAAACAAGCCAGGATTCCTGTATAAATTACTGACAGGATTCCTTCATGGTTCCTGCAGGATTCCTGAATGAATTATTAACAGGATTTCTGCCTGAGCTAGTGACAGTATTACTGTCTGTATATTCCTGCAGGATGCCTGCTAATTTAAATATTTGGTCCAGTTTCATTAACATAACACAATCATCTTAAGATACACTGTAAAAATTTTGAGATTTTATCTATACACAATAAGGAAGGAATATACTTGTGATGGAAAAGAAAAACCTTGCATGCTACTTACATGTAACTCTTGAATTTGAATCCTTGGATTTCCAAAGGTTCACTGTGATCTAATAACTTCAGTCTGCAAACACATACATAAATATGTGGGTGGGGTGCAATCTTTGCAGTTTGCAAACATAAAACTTTTGACACCCCACTAGTTAAGTATTTAAAACACTGTTAAGCTAAAATACTAAAAGTAACTCACAGTGTCTTCCAAAATATAGTTGTAAATCCTTAGAATAGCTTTATACATGTAAAGTTGTAAAGCAACACACAAGCAACACATCATCCCTGACTGCTCCCACCAAAATATTATGTTTCAGGAAGTGATTATTCTCTGTTTTCATGCCAGACTTTTAAACAGAAATTTGGTTAAAAATTTCATGCAGAATTTCTGTTAAGATCTGACAATTTGCCTTGTGGAATCCGTATCCAAATTCCGTGGACAGGAAAAAAGAGTTCCACCATGATTCCTGTTACTGTCAACAAAGACTCCATGTGGAATTATGTCTGATTTTTTCAGGTGGTTGCCAATGCAAACAAATAGGGGAAAATAAGAAAAAACCTTTAAAAATCTTCTTGTCTGAAACCAGATTGCCCATGTCTTTGATATTTGGTATGAAGCTTCATCTAGTGGGTCTCTACCAAGATTGTTCAAATTATAGCCCTAGGGCCAAAACTGGCACTGCCCCAGGGCCTACTGGTTTTACATAGGCTTATATAGGGAAAACCTGAAACCAGAGGGCTCAGGTCTTTGATATTTGGTATGATGCTTTGTATAGTGGACCTTGATTGTGCAAATTATAGCCTTGGGGCCAAAAATGGGCCCTCCACAGGGCCTACTTCTTACACTATGGATCACGTGAGCAATCCAGTCCATCAAAGCCCTCTTATTTAAAGGGAAGAATGTCCCATTTTTGATTCTGCCTGAATTGTCAGATAGACAACAGTTGGGTTTTGTTATCTCTTGTTCCAAGAAATAGATACGGTGGTTATCAGATGATATTTAAGTAGATCACTCAGTTCTGTATAAAACATACATTGAGGGCATTCATTAGAATCATCTACTAAGGACTGATTTTTATGGAGATTTATTAAAGATTTTTTCCTTAATTATAACCAGCTGACTACCTTATCTATTTCTATATGTTGTATTATTAATAAAAGAAAAGAGCTGGTTTGTTTTCTTCAGTGTAGGCAACCTATAATATCCTATATTTCTGGTCACTAGATACCTATATTTCTGGACCTAACCTATATTTTTGACTCCAAATATCACTTGACGCCCTGGAAACGTAAACTCCATATGCTGGTGCTCGGGAAGGGAAAGTTAACAATGGGAAAATTGAAGTCACCTCGTTTATCCTACAGCCTAGTAGTAAGCTTCCAATTGTCAATATAGAGATAACAATCCAAGTATGAGGAGGAGGTTGTAGTCTCTGTTGTTTCCTTAATTTCAAGTCCACGTGGATAGATGAATCACAAGTACTCTGCAAATTTAGCATTTTTCAGACACAATAAATCATCTATATATCTGTAGGTGAAATTGAATTGTTGTGCAAGGCGTTTCTTGCCTGCTTTGAGGAGACCTTGTACAATCTCCGCCTCATACATGTACAAGAACAAGTCGGCAAGCAACAGTGCACAATTAGTACCAATTGGTATGCCAATTGTTTGCTGAAATAATAGGCCACTGAACTCCACGAAAATATTATCAATTAGATATTCCAGCATCCTTATGACATCTGCAGCAGTGTACTTTTGTGGTGCATCGGAGCAAGGTTGGCAAAAAAGCGGGAAATACTCATATTTCCCAGGACGGCGGGAAATACAGGGAATTCCCGGGAAATACAGGGAATTCCCGGGAAATACTGGGAAATAAACATTAACATAGGTGGGTCCTACTGATTTACTTAATAACTATACCCTTCCTACCTAGGTATTTGAAAGCAAAATCATTTCATACAGGGCTTGCAAATTTCACTTGTCTGCTTTCCATGACAAGAAAAATTTTTGAAAGACAGTAAAAACTTTTGTCTAGTCCCTACGACATTTTCCAGTCTACATGCAGATCAAGTGAAATTTTGAAGAATTTTATAAACTTGCAGATACTGAATTGCATGAAAGATATATTGTCTGTGATCTTCATTATAGTATGTATATAATTTGTTTTCAAAAAGATGATTCTGAATTATATCAGTTTTTAACTTTCAGCTACTGGGATTTGACTTGATTTGTAAATAAAAATACTTTAGACAGTACCTGCAGGTTATTTAAGAAATGTTCAATGTATGCCCTTTGTCTTTTGTTCTTTTAATACCTGTCTTAAACAAACCGTTTAATTTTCACACCTTTTTAAATAGGAGTAATTACTTGACAAACTTGCAAACAAACCTTTCTAGTTAGTGTAAACATCCTTAAAATTCAGACAACCAAAAAAATTGTTGTAATTCTCAAAACAAATAGAACAATGTGGCTTTAACATTTCACTAAAGCATGAAAAACAAAGTTCCAATGATAGAAGGATCATTCTGAAGTTGGTCTGCACTGTTTGCTCAGGCCTGTCTGTCCCAATTTTAGGATAATTATCTATTGAATGTGAGGGATTTTAAATAGCTGCACCCTGATCTGAATCTGCATTGTTATTGGTGACATGCTCAATGACATTCTTGTAAAGGGGAGTTGGTCCCTAGCTCTGGCCAAAGAAGTAAATTTAGCTGCATTATCCTTTGCAACTTCCGCAGCCAAAATGACCAAATCTGGAAGGGCAGGCCAATCTGTACTTGTCTGAAGGAAGAAGGATCCCTTGTAGATGTCAGTTCTTGACAAGGGCACCTGAAGTGCCAAAGAATGATGCTTCCTGCCATTTCTAATTGGGGATATAAGGTCATCTGTTGGATTGCTGGCAGCACCCTTTAGACCTTTATACATAAGTATAAGCCTACTGTCTCTCCTCCTTTCCTGAAGAGATTCCCATAATATGTTTTTCAGTATACAATAAAAATGAGTTACTGATACATTTTACAAGTAAACTTCATATTAATTACATGTGTCTGGTTTAGTAAGAGCTTGCAATTTGCAAGACTTATACCTATGTAGGGTATGGTATGTTGCAAAACAGCTAATTGTTCATTATTTCAATACAATTACACAAATAATAATAGTGTTTTTCAATAAAATAAAAGAACAAAAATCATATTTCCCACTATTTCCCAGTATTTCCCATTTTTGCTGAAAATTGGAGTATTTCCCAGGACGGTAATTACCGGTAAATACCATTGGGAATTCCCGCCACTGGTATTTACCGGCCAACCTTGCATCGGAGTGATCTCGAACGAAGTATGTGTCTTTGTAGCCAAGGACAACATACTGGTAGTGACGGTTACCATTCTTGTGGAAAAAACATTGATTTATGATTTCCTTGAGTTTAGATTTCAATTTATCATGAGGAATAGTTGTGTAGAGTGTTGAGAAATCGAAAGATTTTATGCTGTTTACTGAGAGAAAGACTGTGACTGAAGATGTTCTAGAAGCTCTTTGGAGTTTTTCAAGATCCACACCTGATTCACACCACTCCTGGCATATGCAGTGTCACAATATTTCTGAAGGCCATCTTTAACTGCAGTAAGGATTCGTGTTAGGATCTGTGAAAGAGGCTTGATTGAGCACTTAGCTGAACCCGCGATATATCTCTGCGTGTACAGATTCTTGTGAAGCTTAGGAATCCAGTACAACTTTGGAAGTTCCATATCTTCCGCTGGGAGGGAAATTCCAAACAAAAGCATCACCGATTGGTGGTTCGCAGAATTTCATCTTTGGACAAAGAAGAAAGATTATATGTTTGGTTGCCTGTCATAGTGCTCAAACCAAGCTCTTCTTTTAAGCAGTTTATATAGTGTGTATTAAACAAACACAATATTGTTAGATGCCATGTCAGCTGGTGGTTCGCAGAATTTCATCTTTGGACAAAGAAGAAAGATTATATGTTTGGTTGCCTGTCATAGTGCTCAAACCAAGCTCTTCTTTTAAGCAGTTTATATAGTGTGTATTGCAAACAAGCACAATATTGTTAGATGCCATGTCAGCTGCTGGTTCGCAGAATTTCATCTTTGGACAAAGAAGAAAGATTATATGTTTGGTTGCCTGTCATAGTGCTCAAACCAAGCTCTTCTTTTAAGCAGTTTATATAGTGTGTATTGCAAACAAACACAATATTGTTAGATGCCATGTCAGCTGGAGCAACGACAAACTTCTGATGGATTTCAGCTAACTCCTCAGCAACTTCTGGATTATCAAACACCAAATAATGTTGGCGAGACATGGTTCTGCTGAGTACTGTTATACCTCTGTTTACCAAGGCCGTTACTGATTTTACCCATTCGGAGAGGAAGTCAACCTCCACATCCTCTTTCCTAGCCCACCGCCGTGCATATTCTTCAACAGAATCCAAAATTAATTTGGATTTCTGTTTCCAAGTAAAAGACTTTGGTTCCCTGTATTTGGGGCCTTTTGAAAGAATGTCTGGAAGTTTGTCATTTCTGACAATATTGAGGTCTCCTGTAATGATGTGACCTGCTGGATTGTAACAAAAATCAGAGACATTACAGGGGGTTTCGGAGGGATTTTGAGCAATGGTCTCGTCATCTAGACCTTGCAGCACAATTTTATAATTGAATATTTTGGGTGCAATCGGAGTAGAATAAGTGTAGGAAATAATTGGTGGGCTCTTGTTTTTTAAATAAGCTGGTATGTTTGAAGAAAGATTACTATGTTTACGAACAGGAAACCCATATCATTGCGCTGCGTACCAACGCAGCGCCATTTGTAATGAGTTTGAGACACGGACTATGTAATCATGAAACTTGACCTTTCAATGATGTAAGCGAATTGTCAGTTACAGGAGTTCGCGTTATTGATAAAATTAAAACACTTTTTTAACAATTTTAATTTGCTACTACATTCAATTATATATTTAAAATCTGAAATTTTGCCATTCGAATTCTATTTTTGATACATTCTGGATTTTTAATAACGAACTATGTTTTTTGTTTTAATCATCGAAAGGGTATTCGGTTTTGATTATTGTTTTATTTTCAGTCAGCACAGTCCTGAATATACTCCTGATATTTCATTGTTGAATTATCCCAAAATTAAAATTCATTGTTTGAAATGGATGACAGAAGTCTATGTGTGTTTAAAATAGATGACAGTGCTTCTACACAGAATGGTACAATCTACGGTTTAAACGTTTCCCTTTCGATCCCAATGATTGTTTACTGCGCAATATTTAAGCCTGTTACTGCAGCAAAGACTAACCCTTTCAACCCTGAAGCCCGGCACAGATACTAATGCAAGCATGTAGTTCCTGATGAGATGGCGCATAATGAGCCACCTTATAAGGGAATGTAACTTGTTATCCTGATGACTGTTTTAAGTTAGATACTATATAAAGTAGAATGGACGTGCCCAAAGTCAGTGATGGTAGAGCCCATGCCGATAACTCAGGGGTGGAAGGGTTGAAGGGTAAATAAATCAAAGCACTGACAGCACTGATAGTTCGAGAATCTCTTAGTGTAGATTGAAAAAATGGCCCTGAAGGGGTACTTGAACTGTTTCGTGTAACCCTTTACCCTAAGCAAACAGTGTAGACCCTGAACAGACTCCGCGTTCTGATATGGGTCTACACTGTTTGCAAAACCCAACACATGATTGCAGTCCAGATTCTACAGATAATTCTCTAAGATGTAAATAACGCGGCTTTTTTTTTTTTTTTTTTTTTTTTTTTGATTTGAGGTTTAACGTCCCCGTCAACACTGTAAAGGTCATTTTGGAGACGTTGCTTCCAATTTTGTGGGATATGTACCCGACACTGAGATGAAATAAGATCTCAAGCCATGTCGACCAATGAAACCAATAGGGTTTATAAACATGGACTGTCCGACTTCCACTGCTTTACATGGACAGGCTTAGTTCCTCTAAGTGGTTTACCAGTCCTCGTAGGGGTCGGATTTCAGCTCTGCGTGGTAGCATCATGCAGCCAATCTATTTCTTCAAGCCCCGATGGACGGGGGCCGCCCGACATTGAGATGAAAAGACAACGCAAGCCCTGCCGCCCAATTAAACCAATAGGGTTTATAAGCATGGAAGGGCGGACTCGCACCGCTTTGCCTGGGCAGGCGTATATCCTTTTAGCGATTTCACAGTACTCGTGTGCGGGTCGGTTTCAGCTCTGCGTGGAAGCATCTGGCCGCCCATCTATTTCTTCAAGCCCCGATCATTGGGGGCGTTTTTTTTTTGTTTTTTTTAGCTCACCTGTCACGTAGTGACAAGGTGAGCTTTTGTGATCACATTTTGTCCGTGGTCCGTCGTCAGTGCGTCCGTGCGTGCGTGCGTGCGTGCGTAAACAATTTCTTGTCCGCACGATAGCATCTTCATTTATGATTTGATTGTAACCAGACTTGCACACAACTTGTACCACCATGAGATCTAGGTTCCTTTCTTGAACCAGCCATATCCCATCATGTGTTACGCGGCCCCTGAAAGGGCAAAAATTGCCTATTTTGGTCTTGTCCGCACGATAGCATCTTCATTTATGATTTGATTTTAACCAGACTTGCACACAACTTGTAGGACCATGAGATCTGGGTTCCTTTCTCGAACCAGCCATATTCCTACATGTGTTACAGAGTTACGGCCCCTGAAAGGGCAAAAATTGCCTATTTTGGTCTTGTCTGCATGATAGATGTTTCATTTATGATTTGATTTGAACTAAACTTGCAAACAATTTGTACCACCACAAAATCTCCGTCAAGTTTGAATCTGGGTCATATGGGTCAAAAGTAGGTCAGTAGGTCAAATCAGAAAAAAAACCTTGTGAAGACACAAGAGGCCACAGTTTTCGTCCGATCATCATCGAACTTCCCAGAATGATCATCTTGACAATATCTCAGTCAAGTTCGAATATGGGTGTTGTTGGGTCAAAAAGTAGGTCAGTAGGTCAAATCATAGAAAAACCTTCTGAACAAACTAGAGGCCACAATTTATGTCCAATCATCATCAAACTTGCTCAGAATAATCATCTTGATAATATCTTGGTCACATTTGAATATGAGTCATGCCGTGTCAAAAAGTAGGTCAGTAGGTCAAATCATAGAAAAACCTTGTGAATACATTAGAGGCCGCAGTTTTGGTCCAATCATTATCAAACTTGCCCAGAATGATCATCTTGACAATATCTCGTTCAAGTTTGAATACGGGTCATGCCAGGTCAAAAAGTAGGTCAGTAGGTCAAATCATAGAAAAACCTTGTGAACACACTAGAGGCCACAGCTTTGGTCCGATCATCATCAGACTTGCCCAGAATGATCATTTTGACAATATGTCGGACAAGTTTGAATATGGGTTATGTCGGGTCACAAAGTAGGTCAGTAGGTCAAATCATAGAAAAACCTTGTGAATACACTGGAGGCCACAGTTTTGGTCTGAGCATCATGAAACTTGCTCAGAATGATTATCTTAGCAATTTCTCTGTCAAGTTTGAATATGTTTCATGTAGGGTCAAAAAGTAGATCAGTAGGTCAAATCAGAGAAAAACCTTGTGAACACACTAGAGGCCGCAGTTTTAGTCCGATCATCATCAAACTTGCTCAGAATGATAGTCTTGACAATATCTCGGTCAGGTATGAATATGGGTCATGTCGGATCAAAAAGTAGGTCAGTAGGTCAAATCATAGAAAAACCTTCTGAACACACTAGAGGCCACAGTTTAGGTCTGATCATCATCAAACTTGCCCAGAATGATCATCTTGCCAATATCTGGGTCAAGTTTGACTACGGGTCGTGTCGGGTCAAAAAGTAGGTCAGTAGGCATAGAAAAAGCTTGTGAACACACTAGAGGCCACAGTTTTGGTCCGATCATCATCAAAATTGCCCAGAATGATCATCTTGACAATATCTCAGTCAAGTTTAAATATGGGTCATGTTGGGTCAAAAAGTAGGTCAGTAGGTCAAATCTTATAAAAACCCTCTGGACACACTGGTGGCTACAGTTTTGGTCCGATCATCATCAAACTTGCTCAAAATGATCATTTGACAATATCTTGGTTAATTTTGAATATGGGTCATGTCTGGTCAATATGTAGGTCAGTAGGTGAGATTGTTGAAAAACCATGTGAACACAGTAGAGGCCCAAGTTTTGGTCCGATCATCATCAAACTTGCTCAGAATGATCATCTTGACAATATCTGTGTCAAGTTTGAATATGGGTCATGTCGGGTTAAAAAGTAGGTCAGCAGGTCAAATCATAGAAAAACGTTTTGAACACTCTAAGAGGCCACAGTTTTAGTCAAATCATCATAAAACTTGCTCAGAATGATCATCTGGACAATATCTCAGCTAAGTTCGAATATGGGTCATGTCAAATCAAAAAGTAGATCAGTAGGTTATTTTGTCATAACTTTTGAACCGTTTGAGATAGAGCCTTCATATTTGGCATGTAGGTTCCTTCTGACAAGGGCTTTCCACTCATAAAGATTTGACCTGTGACCTTGACCTGTTACCTACTTTATCATACCTTTTGAACCATATGAGATAGAGCCTTCATATTTAGCATGCATGTTCCTTGTGACAAGGTTTTCTCTGCCATTCAAAACTTTTGACCCATGACCTTGACCTTTGACCTAATTTGTCGTAACTTTTAAAGCATTTGAGATACAGCCTTCATATTTAGCATTGAGGTTCCTTGCGACAATGTTGCTGAGATGATCATCTACCAAAAAGGCTAAAACAATCCCACTCGAATGAACAAAATGGCCACAGAAGGTGAAAATAGAAAAATATTGTAAATTTGATTCAAACGGAAACTCCCCCTAAAACCTAAGGCCAATTTGATACAAAGTTCCCAGGAATGTTGCCTAGGTTACTCGCTACCAAATAAGCTAAAATCACTCTGCCGATGAACAAGATGGCCACAAGAGCTAAAAATAGAATGTACGCGAGACAGTGACACACAGGTGAGCGAACCAGGGCCCTCTGGGCCCTCTTGTTAGCTCACCGTCACGTAGTGACGAGGTGAGCTTTTGGGATCACTTTTTGTCTGTCGTCCGTCGTGCGTGCGTCCGTGCGTGCGTGCGTGCGTCCGTGCGTGCGTAAACAATTTCTTCAAACGACATCTCCTCCGAAACCACTGATCGGATTTTGATCAAACTTCACAGGAATGATGCCTAGGTGGTCCCCTTTCAAAGTTGTTCAAATGGTTCCGGTCCGTTTCACATCAAGGTCACAGGAGCCAAAAATAGATTTTTTTCACCAAAAACTTAAAAAATCTTCTTCTCTGAAACCGCAAGGCCCACGTCTTTCATATTTGGTATGAAGCTTCATCTAGTGGACCCCTACCAAGATTGTTCAAATTATAGTGCTGGGGCCAAAAATGCCCCCGCCCCGGGGCCCTTTGGTTTTACATGGGCTTATATAGGGAAAATCTTTAAAAATCTTCTTCTCTGAAACCGCAAGGCCCAGGTCTTTGATATTTTGTATGAAGCTTCATCTAGTGGACCCGTACCAAGATTGTTCAAATTATAGCCCTGGGGCGATAAATGCCCCCACTCCGGGGCCCTTTGGTTTTACATGGGGTTATATAGGGAAAATCTTTAAAAATCTTCTTCTCTGAAACCGCAAGGCCCAGTTCTTTCATATTTGGTATGAAGCTTCATATAGTGGACCCCTACCAAGATTGTTCAAATCATAGTGCTGGGGCCAAAAATGCCCCCGCCCCGGGGCCCTTTGGTTTTACATGGGCTTATATAGGGAAAATCTTTAAAAATCTTCTTCTCTGGAACCGCAAGGCCCAGGTCTTTTATATTTGGTATGAAGGTTCATCTAGTGGACCCCTACCAAGATTGGTCAAATTATAGTGCATGGGCCAAAAATGCCCCCGCTCCGGGGCCCTTTGGTTTTACATAGGCTTATATAGGGAAATTCTTTAAAAATCTTCTTCTCTGAAACTGCAAGGCCCATGTGTTTGATATTTGGTATGAAGCTTCATCTTGTGGACCTCTACCAAGATTGTTCAAATTATAGCCCTGGGGCCAAAAATGCCCCCGCTCCAGGGCCCTTTGGTTTTACATAGACTTATATAGGAAAAATCTTGAAAAATCTTCTTCTCTGAAACCACAAGGCCTTGGTCTTTGATATTTGGTATGAAGCTTCAGCTAGTGGACCTCTACCTAGATTGTTCAAATTATAGCCCTGAGACCTAAAATGCCTCCGCCTGGTGGCCCTTTGGTTTTACATAGACATATATAGGGAAAATCTTTAAAAATCTTCTTCTATGAAACCACAAGGCCTAGGGCTTTGATATTTGGTGTGAAATTTCACCTAGTGGACCTCTATCAAGATTGTTCAAATTATAGCCCTGGGGCCAAAAATGCCCCCGCCCCGAGATCCTTTGGTTTTACATAGACTTAGATATAGGGAAATATTTAAAAATCTTCTTCTCTGAAACTGCAAAGCCCATGTCTTTGATATTTGGTATGGAGCTTCATCTAGTGGACCTCTACAAAGATTGTTCAAATTATAGCCCTTGGGCCACAAATGCCCCCCGCCCCGGGGCCCTTTGGTTTTACATAGTCTTATATAGAGATAATCTTTGAAAATCTTCTTCTCTGAAACAGCAAGGCCCAGATCTTTGATATTAGGTGTGAAGCTTTATCTAGTGGACCTCTATCAAGATTGTTTAAATTATAGCCCTGAGGCCAAAAATGCCCCCGCCTTTGGGCCATTTGGGATTACATAGGCTTATGCAGGGAATATCTTTAAAAAAATCTTCTTCTCTGAAACCGCAAGGCCCAGATCTTTGATATTTGGTGTGTAGCTACACCTAGTGGACCTTTGCCAAGATTGTTCAAATTATAGCCTTTGTTGATATTTGGTATGAAGCTTCACCTTTTTAGACCTCCCTCAACATAATGCACATTTTAACCCTGGGGTCAATAATGCCCCTCCCCGGGGCCCACTTGTTACTCTATGGTCCAGGTGAGCGATCCAGGGCCATCATGGCCCTCTTGTGTTTTATATTAGGATCACTTTTTGTCTGTCATCCGTGCGTAAACAATTTCTTCAAACGACATCTCCTCCTAAACCACTGATCAGATTTTGACCAAACTTCAAAGGAATGATCCTTAGGTGGCCCCCTTTCAAAGTTGTTCAAATGGTTCCAGTCCGTTGCACATATAGGTCACAGGAGCCAAAAATAGATTTTTTTCACCGAAAACTTAAAAAATCTTCTTTTCTGAAACCGCAAAGCCCAGGTCTTTGATATTTGGTATGAAGCTTCATCTAGTGGACCCCTGCCAAGATTGTTCAAATTATAGTGCTGGGGCCAAAAATGCCCCCACCCCAGGGCCCTTTGGTTTTGCATGGGCTTATATAGGGAAAATGTTTAAAAATCTTCTTCTCTGAAACCGCAAGGCCCAGGTCTTTGATATTTGGTATGAAGCATCATCTAGTAGACCCCTACCAAGATTGTTCAAATTATAATGCTGGGGCCAAAAATGCCCCCGCCCCGGGGCCCTTTGGTTTTACATGGGCTTATATAGGGAAAATCTTAAAAAATCTTCTTCTCTGAAACTGCAAGGCCCATGTCTTTACCATGGGTATGAAGCTTCATCTAGTGGACCCCTACCAAGATTGTTCAAATTATAATGCTGGGGCAAAAAATGCCCCGGCCCCGGGGCCCTTTGACTTTACATAGACTTATATAGGGAAAATCTTTAAAGATATTCTTCTCTGAAACTGCAAGGCCCAGGTCTTTGATATTTGGTATGAAGCTTCATCTTGTGGACCTCTAACAAGATTGTTCAAATTATAGCCCTGGGGCAAACAATGCCTCCGCTTCGGGGCCCTTGGTTTTACATAGTCTTGTATAGGGAAAATCTTGAAAAATCTTCTTCTCTGAAACCACAAGGCCTAGGTCTTTGATATTTGGTATAAAGCTTCATCTAGTGGACCTCTACCAAGAATGATAAAATTATAGCACTGAGACTAAAAAAGCCCCCGCCCATAGTGGCTTGAAGAAATATATGGGCTGCATGATGCTTCCACGCAGAGCTGAATCCGGCCCGCACACTAGTACTGGTAAACCGCTTAGAGGATCTAAGCCTGTTCAGGAACCGCGGTGCGAGGCGGACCGTCCATGCTAATAAACCCTATTGGTTTCATTGGGCGACAGGGCTTGAGATGTCATTTCATCTCAATGTCGGGTAAAAGTCCCACAAAATTGGAAGCAACGTCTCCAAAATGACCTTTACAGTGTTGACGGGGAAGTTAAACCTCAAATCAAACAAACAAACAAACAAATCTGAGACCAAAAATGCCCACACCTCGTGGCCCTTTGGTTTTACATAGACTTATATAGGGAAAATCTTTAAAAATCTTCTTCTCTGAAACCACATGGCCTAGGTCTTTGATATTGGGTGTGAATTTTCATCTAGCGTACCTCTATCAAGATTATTCAAATTATAGCCCTGGGTCCAAAAATGCCCCCACCCCGAGACCCTTTTGTTTTACATAGACTTATATAGAGATAATCTTTGAAAATCTTCTTTTCTGAAACTGCAAGGCCCATGTCTTTGATATTTGGTATGGAGCTTCATCTAGTGGACCTCTACCAAGATTGTTCAAATTATAGCCCTCGGGCCAAAAATGCCCCCGCCCTGGGGCCCTTTGGTTTTACATAGACGTATATAGAGATAATCTTTGAAAATCTTCTCTGAAACCGCAAGGCCCAAGTCTTTGATATTTGGTGTGAAGCTTTATCTAGTGGACCGCTATCAAGATTGTTTAAATTATAGCCCTGAGGCCAAAAATTCCCCCGCCCCGGGGCCATTTGGTTTTACATAGGCTTATGTAGGGAAAAATCTAGTGGACCTTTGCCAAGATTGTTCAAAATTATAGTCTTTGTTGATATTTGGTATGAAGCTTCACCTTTTGAGACCTCCCTCAACATTATGCACATTATAACCCTGGGATCAAAAAATGGCCCTCCCCGTGGCCCACCTGTTACTCTATGGCTCAGGTGAGCGATCCAGGGCCATCATGGCCCTCTTTTTTTTTGTAAATGATCCCTACCTGGATTTCCTAAAAAACACGCCTATATAATTTTGACCCCCTTAAACCCCACTTTTGTATAGTTAAACTGCAGTTAACGGTGACACCCATTATTTTTTCTTATTTCTGATTAAAAATAGCTTGTAGATGCCCGTTAGAACCGCCTCGCCGAGGCGATTCTAACGAGTAATCACAATCTATATTTTGAACAGAAATATGATAAATATCAGATTTTCTTCTATCTGAAAATTTTCAGTTTTTTTGACGGTAGAATTTTCAATGTATTTGAATAGGTGTTCTTTGGTAAAGAGTGATAGTCACGTAGCGCAACGTTGAAAGTGTTGTGCTTAGTAACTTTGGTCGATTGGCAAACAATCGACCCATAAGTGTTTTTGTGTAAGTCTGGGAAGGGTGGAATTAACACTGATATCCGACCTTGTTGGTTACTTCCCATCAGGCACATGACGTAATTGTGACGTCACATCAACGTCGGTGCAACGTCATGACTTTAATGCAACGTCACATCTACGTCGGTGCAACGTCGTGACATTGCACCGACGTTGAGTTGACGTTTCCCTTGCGACGTGTGCCTGCTAGGGAATTGATATTCTCATATTGATTTAAAACTACAGTATTTAAAACATTCATTATGCAATGAAAAATGGGACTGAAAATTTAAGTAGAAATATAATTTTTCTTTCATCCAGTGTTAAATTTAAGAAAATCAAATAAAAACAAAGTGGGTCATTTTGCGGTTGTTTTAATTTTTTTTCGGGATTTTCGGAGCTGGAAAAATGCCAGTACAGGTAAAGTCCCTTGATTTGACATGAGGTATGATGATCCCAATTGTCCCGTATGTACAAAGAATCTTTCTTTCGTCGGACCATTAGAGAGTGGAATGCTCTTTCCGATTCGATCATTTCCACAGTTGAAGGTGCTGATAATACTGAAGCTAATTTTGCCTCTTTCGTGAGAGCAAGGGACTAACTTCACATGTCCTGATCTTTGAATGGCATTGGACGTATCCTCAGTAATAATTCCGAATGCTGATTCTGGTATGTGACTTTACCGATGGAGAAGAATCAGCATTTCCTAGGGTCATCCCAGAAGGCAAATATAGAGTCACTCACCTCAGAGTGCATAGGACACTTCAGTGTTTTTCACACGGTGCATCGTGACATTGACATTTGACCCTTGACCTCGAAAATCTGAAGTGTTCATCATCGCTCCACGGGAAACATTTGTGGAATGTTTGATACTCCAATGATGATAGCTTTGTCTTTTATCTTGTTCACAATGTTTTCAATGTCAAGTCAATTGTTAACTTGGCACTTGACCCTTGACCTTGAAAATCAATAGGATTTATTCTCTCTCCATGGGGAACATTTATGGAAGGCATGATGCTTCTCCGATGATGGCATTGTCTTTAATCCTGTTCACAAGTTTCCGGACACACGGGCACACACAAACACCCACACACGGACGTATGGTATCGATCGCAACTTTGTTGCGAGGGGATAATAACGAACAATCATGTAATGTGTCATTGACTGGTGACAGATAGATCTCAAAGCTATAATTCTAAAGTCATTCAAAATTCCTAAAGTATTCTGTTGCTTATTTGCGGCGAAATGCTCTTTATGACCTGCTCGCGATATTTCATACTCTTGTTCCACCTTCTCTGTTTATGATTTGTACTGCCCGCAACTGGGAATGGCCTTAGAAAACCTTTCCTATAATGAATCGGTAAGAAAAGGCTCATTCTCATGTATTAGATCCAACCCTTTTAAGACATGCACAATTATGAAATCTTTTAATGAAATTAAAGGTAAACTAGATCACGCAGTCGATGGTATACCATCGCAAATACCCGCTTTTTCTATGAGAAAACACTAATGACTATGTAATAGCTGGCCAAAACTACATATAAGTTAAAAAAGTTGCAAAGAACATTCTAACTGATAAGCAAAGTTTCAGGAGTGTAACTCTTATAGTTTAGAAGATATGGCAAAGTCATACTTTTTTACCTTTGACCTTGGGTTCATGTTGAGGTCCACCAAAATTATCCCAATTTATCCTATATTCCAACGGCCATCTAATATCCAAGTTTCAGAAGTGTAACACCAATAGTTTAGAAGATATGGCAAAGTCATACTTTTTGACTTTTGACCTTGGGGTCATGTTGAGGTCGAGGTCACACCAAAAGTATCCCAATTTATTCTATATTCAAAGGGCCATCCAATAACCAAAGTTTCAGAAGTGTAACTCCAATAGTTTAGAAGATATGACAAAATCATACTTTTTGACCATTGACCTTGGAGTCATGTTGAGAACGAGGTCACACCAAAAGTAGCCCAATATATTCTATATTCCAAGGGCCGTCCAATAACCAAAGTTTCAGAAGTGTAACTCCGATTGTTTAGAAGATATGACAAAGTCATACTTTTTTACCTTTGACCTTGGGGTCATGTTGAGGTCAAGGTCACACCAAAAGGAGCCCAATTTATTCTATATTCCAAGGGTCATCCAATAACCAAAGTTCCAGAAGTGAAACTCCAATAGTTTAGAAGATATTGCAAAATAATTCTTTTTGACATTTGATCATGGGGCCATGTTGAGGTCAAGGTCACGCCAAAAGTAGCCCAGTGCCATCTACTTTCCATGTATTATCCACAGGCAAAGTTTGAAAAATGTATCTTAACCGGTTTCAGAGGAGATCCATTCCATAGAAACTCGACGGGCGTATGTAAACACACACACACATACTTACATACATACAGACTGATAGACACTCGACTCTGACACGAAAACAATATACGCGATTTTTTTTCGAAAAAGCGGGTATGAAAAAGTTGTTTTCCGCAGCGCTTCCTCCTTTGCTCCAACATGGAGCAATTTTTTACTTGTATGTGATCTGTATTGACAAGCCTTATTGTTGGGCCTGTCATGTGCTGGCTCAAATTTGAAGACAGTCACCTTCCTAGGTGAGCTTACACAAGTACTGGTACATTTGAAGAATCAGTAATCAGCTAGAAAGGTTCTATCCAGTGGCCAGAAGTAAAGTACTTGTATTGTTACTGCACAAGGATATTGTGAACAAAAAATAGGACATTCTTTTTCTCCGCAATGAGGAAAGAATTTTCTTCAGAGGGGAGCAGTATTGTTAAGATCACACAACTTTGAAATTATAGAACAAAAATATTCCTTAATCTTTCTCCGCAGAATAGGGGCTACACTTAAAGGAAAGAATTTGCTCCCATGGGGAGCAGCCCTTGTTTGTTTGTTTGATTTGAGGTTTAATGTTCCCGTCAACACTGTAAAGGTCATTTTGGAGACATTGCTTCCAATTTTGTGGGACTTTTACCCAACATTGAGATGAAATGGCATCTCAAGCCCTGTCGCCGAATGAAACCAATAGGGTTTATTAGCATGGAAGGTCCGCCTTGCACTCCCGTTCCTGGACAGGCTTAGATCCTCTAAGTGGTTTACCAGTACTAGTGTGCAGGCCAGATTCAGCTCTGCGTGGAAGCATCATGTAGCCCATATATTTCTTCAAGCCCCTATGGGCGGGGTCGTGTAGTGAGAGGTATGTCTGTACTGTCTGCTAAGAAGAGTCGGCCTCAGTAGCTCAGATGCACATCATTCTGACAGGTGATCGCAACATTCTTTCCTTGCGATTGATCATGAACTCAGTCATTCTCTCCCTTCAGATGATTCAAGAAGGGCAGTTGTCAGTAATATGGACTGTACTGTTTATCCACTTAAGTATAAGCTTGCCCAGTTAAAGTGCAATTAGGTATTAGTGGCTCAATATGATCTAAATGGTGTTGTCCAGGCTTTTAACCCATTGCATGCGGTAAACCCCTAAAGGGGTACCTTTGGCAAACAGTGCAGGCCCAGATCAGACACCACAGAATGCGGTGTCTGATCAGGGCCTGCACTGTTTGCTAACAGGATTTTCCATAAAAGAATACAAAAGAAAAAATAAGCCTGACACCCCTTATATGAAAAATGGACTTGTCCAAAATATAGCAATGGAAGAGTCCACCAGCATACAATGGGTAAAACACCAAACAAATCTGTAGAGGTTGCTGAAATGTGTTACCATACTCTGTTTACAGTGAGGTGGCTGAAATGTGTTTCCATACTCTGTTTACAGTGAGGTGGCTGAAATGTGTTACCATACTCTGTTTTCCAGGCAGCAGAGGAGGCAGCTGAGAAAACACAGACCATGAAGGCGAAGGCTGGACGTGCCAGCTATGTTAATCCAGAGCGACTGAACAGACCTGACCCCGGGGCTACAGCTGTGGCAATATGGCTGAGGGCAGCTTATGACACTGTAGCTAAATAAGACTGGAGACACTACAGACTAGGACCCAGTGTTGCTTGAAACATTGTTAGCTTAAGGCAAAAATGCAAAAGCTACTTGCTTTTTTTTTTCAGAAAAAAAAAAAAGTTTTGGGCTTTAGTGAATGAATAAAGTTTAGGGGTTGGGGGTCTGAAGATGTGTCCTTTATATATAAAATATTTCACAAGATAACAGGCATCTTGTTACAGCCAAAATAATAATAATAATAATTAACAACAATAATAATGACAATGAGGATAATGACAGTTCCTGAATTTTTTAGTAATTTGGTGCTGTAAATTGTATTCGGGGTATAATATGGTGCTTCATTACTTGTGAGTTATCCTTATGTTGAGGAACCATGAAAGGTTTTTTTTTTCTTATCAAAATCATTGTACATCTATGTTGACAGCAAAGACTCGGGCAAGACTGGAATTTTGAAAATCTTGTCAGAGACTTTGTGATTTTCATATATGAGCCCCGCCAAGCGAATTTGTGTCTTCGAGCATTCCATCATGACACATTTTAACTGCGCATGCCCAGCCATTCAGAGGGGCCAGGGATATGGCTTTCTGTCTGAAGGTTCCTCTTGATTCACTGCTTGTATGAGCGAGCAGCGAAGGTTCTGGCGAGACTGCGCGGATGCGCAGGCTCACCTGAACCTTTGCTGCTCGCATAGGCGATAAGTACCAAAACAGCTTGGCGGGGCCCATATAGTCAGTGAACTTACTCACAATGTCAAGTACAGAAGAAACATGAGGGTCAAGTAAAAAAGTTTGACCTAAGTTATGTTGATCGCATCTGTCCATACTGTCCATATCCTCAGATGGATTGCGATTATGCACAGAGCATAGTGTGGTAGATATTGTTTCATATGCCTATGATACAGGAAGGGCAGTTGTTAGTTTCTGATGTCTGTTGAAAGACTATGCATTGTACTGGTTACATGCATTAGTTTTGGTCTGCCCAGGAAATGTGTGGTTTGGTAAAATGACCTTAAGTGACCTTAATAATGTGAAATAGGCTGAAACCAATTCACAGTTCCACCTGAAATAGGAGTCTACTCATAAAGACAGGGATAGAAAATTCCACTTGTCCACTTGCCATGACCAGTAAAACAGTAAATATTTTGGAGGACAAGTGACATTTTTGTTCTTTTCGTATGAAATTTACAAAATCAACATGCCCTAAGTCATGCAGGAGGAGTGAAATTCTGAAGAATTTTCCAGCCCTGAAAGAGAAGAATTCCTTTATTAGTAGACCCTATTGATAAAGGAGACATAAATGTATTCAATGAGTTTTCTCCCCTGAATATGTTACCATTTCCATCAAAGTACTTTGAGAAGTTAGCTAGAATTGGGATTGGCAGAATGTGAGGTCATGAGTGTGCTTGTGGTGGACAGTTATTCAGTTTTTCCTGTCATTCCATGAACAGTGTTCTCATTCTCCATTGAGTACATGCATTTTGTGATATGGCCGCATCAAGCAAAAATGTGTCTTTGGAAATAATATCTTTACGAGGACTCAAATTAACCTGCATACCCACCCAACTCAGTCAAAACATAGCTTAACCCCTGTCCTGCTGAACATGACAGTTCCTGTCTTTGCGCCACAGTGTAGACCCAGATCAGATGGCTTCTGAAGAAGCCATCTGATCAGGATCTTCACTGTTTGTCTTTCAGTTTGTTAACTGAATAAATATATCGTATGAATAAATACATCATATCAAGCTATTGGATTGGTTGATAGTCAGAATGGGTGTGACAATTAATTTATTCAACAGGAAAGGGGTTAACCATAATGCTTGAAGAAGAGGAGAGTCAGTGGGCATCCAAATAGTGCACAGCAAAGGCTAATGAGACATGTATGTGCAGGTTGATCCGAGTCTTAGCAGGGTACACATGTCCTAAAACACATTTTTGTTTGTTGTGGCTCATGTTTTTATTGGTCATCAGTATTTTTATTACCATCCTTATGTTCATTCATTTTGTTGTGAATGAGCAGCTTAAATGTATGATAAAAGTTCCACTGACTGAGAGGTAGTCACCTGCAAAATCAGCAAATAAAAATAAAAAAATGAGTTCCTTGGAGAGCAATGAAAACATTCACAAGAAAGAAGATGGGTCATACTACGTAGTTTCGGCTAATAAAGCTTCATCAGTAACCCTGCAACGATCCGGCAAAGAAAGCCAGAGGAAACACACTGCAACTCCGCGAACCTTGAACAGGCAGTCGATTCAAAGACCGACACAAACCAAAATGGGGCCCAAACAACCAAAAACCTGTCTAAAATATGAGTCTAAACCAATAATTTATTTCCGATTTCTCAGAATATTCACGCTGATCTCAAAGGACCAAAAGTAAAATATAAAATGCACTATGGTTATTCAATTCAGCAATACTGAATAACGTGAAGATTTGGTCTGCATAATTAATGTAAGACCCAATCCCCACACCCCTTTCCCCCATTGCAGTCAAACTTCAGTCAAACTTTTTTTAAGGAACTAACAATTTCATCTATATTACCTCCCCTGGTTAAAGTTTACTCTTTGGCATAGGCTTTAAAAAGACTGAAAACAAGATTTATTGTTCGGTGGTTATAAGGGGTACTTTCTGGCTCTCTTTTAATTGCTGCAGTCTGTTAAACTATTTTACAGAAGAAAATGTCATTTTTGGACAAAACAGCAAAATTGAAATTTTATTTTTGATAACTTGCCCTCATCCAACTTTGTCCCCCATAGGCGAGCTATGTTGTCTTTTGACAATTGTTATACATGATCTATGCATTTTAGTAGCCTCTGTGGTGTACTGGTAATGCTACTCACCTTGTAAACCAGGGGTCGCAGGATCAATCCTGGGCTTCTCCAGACTTTCTGATGAGTCTTAAAACCGAGGTCTCGTCTCCATATGACTTTAGCTGTTGGTTAGACGTAAAACACAAACACTCACTGATCTATACATTAAAGAAGCTAAAACAGGTTCATTAGTGGACATAAATTTTCTTTGGGATTGAACAACATTATTGAAAAAGAAAAGCTTGTTAAGCAGGGCTCAACAAAATATTGGTTATGCCGGTGTCAGATAATATTTTGACCCGTGTAATATTTTGACCCGCGGGTCAATATATTACAGTAATATTTTGACCCCCCCTATAATATTTTGACTCGCCCCTAAAACTTCAGCAAAATAAATCAGAAGTGGACTTTTATCGATAAATAGGTATCGACACGATAAGAAATGGGTATTGCAAGGAGTCTATTGCAGATCTGACAACATGGGTAGGGGGGTCAAAATATTATAACTATAATAAAATGACCCCCCCCCCCCCAATACATATCTTTTTTCAACTAAGGAAATGGACTCAAAATAATAGTACTGGACAACAATAATATCAACAGATTATTTCACATTTGACAAAATTAATGCAGAATAATATTCCCTTTTGAAATGGGTGTTGCTGCCAAGAAATGGGGGGGGGGGGGGGTCAAAATATTATAGTTATAATAAAATGACCCCCCCCCCCCCCCCCCCAGTACAATTTACAAAGTACTGGACAATAATATCATGTCAAGAAAACGGATAAAACAACATATTATATCACATTTAACAAGATAATGAAGAATAATATTCTCTTTTGAAATGGGTGTTGCTGCTTAGAAGGGGGGGGGGGGGGGGGGGGTCAAAATATTATACCCATAATAAAATGACCCCCCCCCCCCCCCCCCCCCCCCAAGTATCTTTTTCAACAAAGGAAATGGACTAAAAATAATAGTACTGGACAATAATATCAACAAATTATTTCACATTTGACAAAATTAATGCAGAATAATTATTCCCTTTTGAAATGGGTGTTGCTGCCAAGAAAGGGGGGGGGGGGGGGTCAAAATATTATAGCTATAATAAAATGACCATTTAAAGTCATTAAGTTACAATCCCTCCAACATACTGATCCAGTGAACCTTACTGAATCTAGTGTATTACAATCCATCTAATTCAATGAAAAGTTTAATTAATTGAATGAACTCAAATACCAATATATCAATAACAGATAATAAGGGTGGGTCATTATATTATAGCTATAATAATTTGACCCCCCCCCCCCCCATTTCAGGTCATTAAGTTACAACCCCTCCCACATACTGAACCTTTCTGAATCTAGTCTATTTCTAGCCATATAAAGCAATATAAGTTTTAATTTAACTGTGTGAACTCAAATACCAGTACACTAATTACAAATAGTAAGGGTGGGTCATTTTATTATAGCTATAATAATTTGACCCCCCCGCCAATTTCAAGTCATTAAGTAACAACCCCTCCCACATACTGAACCTTACTGAATATAGTCTATTTCTAGCCATCTAAAGCAATATAAGTTTTAATTTAACTGTGTGAACTCAAATACCAGTACACTAATTACAAATAGTAAGGGTGGGTCATTTTATTATAGCTATGATAATTTGACCCCCCCCCCCTTATTTCAAGGCATTAAGTTACAACCCCTCCCACATACTGAACCTTACTGAATCTAGTGTATTACAAGCCATCTAATTCAATGAAAAGTTTAATTAATTGAATGAACTCAAATACCATTATATCAATAACAGATAAAAAGGATGGGTCATTTTATTATAGCTATAATAATTTGACCCCCCCCCCCCACAAGTGCATAGGCTGGTTCTCTCAATACCATTTTAGTCATGTGTTTTTTTTCTGTTATTTTTTATCTTTTTTGCTGCTTTTTAGCCATTTCCCTTTAAACATGATTGCCCTTTCTTATATATAATAGTCATTATTCTTGCTGTAGATTTTCAGATCTAGAACTATCCCACCCCACCCCTCAGACACTGCCCAAGTGTAAAAATCAGCAGGAAAAACCACCACAATTGTCATAGTTTTACTGCTTAACAGTTACCTCACCATATTTGGTCATTTAAATGTAACTTTTGTGAAGTTAGGGAGGGGGGTCAAAATATTATAGGGGGGGTCAAAATATTATAATAATATATTGACCCGCGGGTCATAATATTATGACCCGCGGGTCACTTTTTAGGCGGGTCAAAATATTATATGACACCGGTTCCGGACAGGTTTTGGGTCCCATGATCCGATTTTGAGTTAAAAATGAGATAAAAAAATTGGTCCCTAATTCAATTATATTTTAAAAATTGGTTCAAAAAATTTCGCCAAGCCACTGTATTGTAACAAACTGATCTTTTGCCACTGATAATCCAAACATGTATACAAAAAGCACCTTGAGCACAAGTTGTTAGTACTGTTCATTATCTAAATAAATAAGATAGATAAGTGAAAATCAGATAAGTCCACATCGCGTTCTTTGATCTTATCACAGCAAAACTTGATCCATATGTCAAAATTATGGAATGAGATTTACCTGATTTGATGAGAGGTGAAGCATAAGATGATACCATATTGGTGTTCTGGATATGCAAGATAAATGGCAGTATGATTGATGTGTGAAAACAAAGTGTCCCGTGTTACATTAGATGTGTAGTTTTGTAAAGGCACTCTACACCTGCTTAGTCACACATTACAATAAATTCCATAATAAAGGAATTTTTTTTCTCTGTTGTTAATTCAGTTTATCTATAATTGCCCATTATCTGAGATGCGACATTTTAATTAAGGAGATAAGGTTAAAATTTGATTTTTAGCTTGCCTGTACGAAGTACATGGAGAGCTATTGTTGACACATTAATTTTGTGCGCGTGTGTGGGTGCATTCCCGTCACACTGTGTTAAAGTTTTTCAAATGCTTATATCTCAGCAGTCACTCATCACAGAGCACTCATATTTGGAACTTAAGTACCTGGGAGGGTCTTCTGATGTTCAGAGACAACAGACCCCTGGGGTCATGCCCCGGGGTGTGGCTGGGGGGGTAAAATCTAGAACACCTCTGTAAAACTGTGTTAAAGATTTTGAATTGCTTATATCTCAACAGACACTCTTCACAAAGGATTCATATTTTACAAGTTGGATACCTGGGCGTGTCTTCTGAGATTCCAAGACAACACACCCCTGGGTTCATGCCTGGGAGGAAGGATGGGGTGGGGCTAGCGGTCAAAATCTAGGACACCTTTGTAATTTGTTATATATGTTTCCAATGTGCAAACAAGTTATAAACACAATTGGTTATATATCAGCCAACCATGTGACATTGGTTCATGTGTAAAAGGGTGAAGGTCATGGCGACCTACATTTCACGGTCCAGTGATTTTGCCTTATATCTTGAAGACTATTTGTTGGAGAAATGTCATACCTGGGATATTAGTACCATGTGACCCCATGATTGACCTCGAAATATATCTAGGTCACTGTGACCTATATTTCATGGTCCAGTGATTTTGCCTTATATCTTGAAGATTATTTGTTGGAGAAATGTCATACCTGGGATATTAGTACCATGTGACCCCATGATTGACCTCAAAATATATCTAGGTCACTGTAACCTATATTTCATGGTTCAATGATTTTGCCTTATATCTTGAAGACTTTTTGTTGGACAAATGTCATACCTTGGATATTAGTGCCATGTGACCCCATGATTGACCTCAAAATATATCTAGGTCACTGTGACCTATATTTCATGGTTAAGTGATTTTGCCTTATATCTTGAAGACTATTTGTTGGAGAAATGTCAAACCTTGGATATTAGTGCCATGTGACCCCATGATTGACCTCAAAATATATCTAGGTCACTGTGACCTAAATTTCATGGTTCAGTGACTTTGCCTATTATCTTGAATAAAAATCAAAAATGAGTTCCTTTAAGATTAATGAAAACGTTCATAAGAAAGAAAATGGGTCATACTACGTAGTTTCGGCTAATAAAGCCTCATCAGTGACCCTGTAATGATCCGGCAAAGAAAGCCAGAGGAAACATACTGCAATTTTGCGAATTTCGAATAGGCAGTCGATTCAAAGACTGATATAAATCAAAATGGGGTCCAAATAATTAAAAGCCTGTCTAGAATATGAGTCTAAACCAATAATTTATTTCTGATTTCTCAGAATATTCTCCCTGATCTCAAAGGACCAAAAGTAAAATATAAACTGCACTATGGTTGATGTACGGGGAGACGTTTTACGGCCGCCACACGGCACAACACCAGCTGCAGTGAAGGCAAATAAAAATCAAAAATGAGTTCCTTTAAGATTAATGAAAATGTTCATAAGAAAGAAAATGGGTCATACTACGTAGTTTCGGCTAATAAAGCCTCATCAGTGATCCTGTAATGATCCGGCAAAGAAAGCCAGAGGAAACATACTGCAATTTTGCGAATTTCGAATAGGCAGTCAATTCAAAGACTGATATAAATCAAAATGGGGTCCAAATAATTAAAAGCCTGTCTAGATTATGAGTCTAAACCAATAATTTATTTCTGATTTCTCAGAATATTCTTGCTGATCTGAAATACTATTCGAAGCATAAATGTCATACCTAGATTATTAGATCCATGTGACCCAATAATCGACCACCAAATATATATAAGTCACTGTGACCTATATTTCATGGTTCAGTGATTTTGCCTATTATCTTGAATACTATTTGATGGAAAAAATGTCATACCTGGATTATTAGTTCAATGTGACCCCATGATTGACCTCAAAAGATATCTATGTCAGTGTGACCTATATTTCATTGTTCACTGATTTTGCCTATTATCTTGAATATTATTTGATTAAGAAATGCCATACCTTGATTATTAGTTGCATGTGACCTGCTGATTGACCTCAAAATATATTTAGGTCCATGTGACCTACATTTCATGGCTCAGTGATTTTGCCTATTATCTTGAATAATATTTTGATAACAAAATGTTATACCTGGGATATTACTTCAATGCAACCAGATGATTGACCTCAAAATATATCTAGGTCAGTGTGAGCTTTTTACATGGTTCATTGACTTTGACTTATATCTTGAGTACTATTGGATGGAGAAACTTCATATCTGAATATTCAATTCCATGTGACAAGATGATTGAAATAGAAATATATCTAGGTCAGTGTGACCTATTTTCAAGGTTCAATGATTAGCCTTATAATTCAGACACAATTTGATTCTGTAATGTAATATCTGGAATATATGTTCCATGTGACCTGATGATTGACCTTAATAATATGTAGGTCAGTGTGATCTATATTTCATTGTTCAATAGTTTCACCTTATATCTTGAAGCGCGAAACAGGCGAGCTATGCTGTCATGCGACAGCTCTTGTTAATTGTCTAATACAAACAACGGTGTTAAAACTGGTTCTGCTTATATTAGAGTAACAGTTTTAGTTGAAAGTATTTAATGCTTGTAAGATCATTATAGCCCCGCTTTGAAAAAGTGGGGGCTATATTGGATTTGTCATGTCCTTCTGTGATTCTGTAATTCCGTTATTCATGATAACTCAGAAACTGTTTTGAGGTATTTTCATGAAACATCACACAAATGTAAAGCACTATGAGACGATGTGCAGAGCACATGAACCATAACTCTGGATTGCCTACTTTTGGAGTTATTGCCCTTTGAACATTGAAAAATGGCCATTATTCATGATAACTCAAAAACCGTTTGAGGTATTTTCATGAAACTTTACACAAATGTAAAGCACCATGAGACGATGTGCAGAGCGCATGAACCATAACTCTGGATTGCCTGCTTTTGCAGTTATTGCCCTTTGAACATTGAAAAATGGCAACAGTAATTCGGTTATTCATGATAACTCAAAAGCCGGCCTCGGTGGCTCAGTCGGATGCGCGTCTGACTGGTAATCAGGAGGACGCGGGTTTGATTCCCGCCGGTGTCGGCAACATTCTTTCGTGGAGATTGATCATGAAATCTTTTCTACGGTCATTCTCTCCCTTCCGCTGATTCAAGAAGGGCAGTTGTCAGTTTCTGGCGAAAGAATGTGCACTGTACTGGTTAACCGGTTACGTATAAGCCTGCCCAGGAAAAGTGTGGATAGGTAAACTGACCGGCTCAAAAATGACCTAAAATAGTGTTGACTGGGCCGTTAAACTCCAAAACAAACAAACAAATGATAACTCAAAAACCGTTTGAGGTATTTTCATGAAACTTCACACAAATGTAAAGCACTATGGGACAATGTGCAGAGGGCATGAACCATAACTCTTGATTGCCTACTTTTGGAGTTATTGCCCTTTGAACATTGAAAAATAGCGATTCTAACCTTGTCCGCTCCATAACTCAAAAATGGTTTGTGGTATTTTCATGAAACTTCACACAAATGTAAAGTACTATAAGATGATGTGATGAGCGCATGAACCATAACTCAGGATTACCTACTTTGGGGGTTATTGCCCTTTGAACATTGAAATATGGCAATTTTAACCTTGTCGGCTTCATAACGCTAAAACCATTTGAGATATTTTCATGAAACTTCACACAAATGTAAAGCACCATGAGAGGATGTGCAGAGCACATGAACCATAACTCTGGATTGCCTTTTTACCACCTTTAATTAGAGACTGAAAGCTGAAAACATTTTTTTCTTGTATTTTTCTTTTCTGATAGCGCTATAGCGGGGCTATAGTCAGATCCTCTGACAGTTCTAGTTTTAGATCATCTTTTCTGTTTTAGAAATGGCACACCATAGTATTTTGTCTATGTAACAAAAGACAAATCATGATAAAAACTGGCCTTGCAACTCGGTTCATTCAGACGGAACCCTGACTAAAAAGGTGTTGTAACCAACTGCAGCACAATGAGAACTGGTCTTTGACTGAACCAAGCTGGTTGTTTCCCATTAGCACTCTTCTGGCACTGAGTGACCCGGATATTGGGAAAATGAAATCTGGCATGTCTGAACAATGTGCGCAATAATTGCTGTTTATAATCAAGATACTGATGTTCATATTTGTTGGAACAGTGTAAGAGCAATATTGGCATCTCATTTGTGGCACTAATAACAGATCAGCACTCTGTATTTTGAAATTGCATAAGAATAATAATGTTTACAGAAATTACTGAAAATACGGTTTGGCAATTTCCATAATTTTTTGGCGTAAACTGACTGGACCAATATGGATTCCTTAGTTTCTCAAGCCCTGACTGTTGTTAAGTATATAATGACAAAATTTCAAATGATCGTGGAAGATTGTGATCGGTCGTATATTTACTTGCCATAAATGAGTCTTCATTGGGTGATTTGATAATCCGCAAACCACCAGTTCATACATTTTTTCACTTTTCATGTAGCTTTAGTAGCGGCTTTTGGGAGCTAGTCTTTTATGTATGGCTTTTTAACTTGTAATTTTGTTTACTTGCTTAAGCATTGTGACCACCTTGAGGGAGGAAGCAGATGCTGTTGACTTTACTTTTCTATGTTTTTGTACCTGTTTTGTTTCGAGGGAGTGAGTGAGAAAGAAAGATTGTTAGGCTTGTAGTACTACTAATATTTGCATTGTCACTGGCAGGCTGTAATTCATATAAACCTCTTTATAACACTGTCCGTTATAACATGGATTTGGATATATTTCATTTTAATTTGTTTCTTTGGTTGATTCAAGATTTAACGTCACCGTCAACATTGTATAGGTCATTTTGGAGACATTGCTTCCAATTTTGTGGGACTTTTACCCGACATTGAAATGAAATGACATCTCAAGCCCTGCCGCCCAGTGAAACCAATAGGGTTTATAAGCATGTATGTTCTGACTCATGCCGCTTTGCCTGGGCAGGCTTAGATCCTCTAAGCGGTTTACCAGTATTCGTGTGCGGTCTGTTTCAGCTCTGCGTGGAAGCATCATGCAGCCCATCTGTTACTTCAATCAAGCCCTGATGGGCGGGGCCAGATAATTCATTTTAAAGGAGGATTAAAAAAACATAGATTATATAGAAAATTTATGGTAATTTTTCTATGTAATCTATACTTTTATGTTTGGATATAGCACGGTTGTTTAACTGACACAGTTTCTGCTTTGGACCCCAATAAAAAAGTTATAGAGAGATTGGGGTGTATTTGATATATTTGCATATGTTTTCTCCAGAAATACGGTGAATCTTATGATTTCTTGTTAATTCAGTCTTCAGTGAATATGTGAGAATGAAGAAAATAAACCTAAAAAGAATAAAGTTGCAGTCCGGTTCCATTGCACACATAAAGTTTTGATAGCTATGTGTGACTTTGTTCAAGCCACCACTAAAATTTTACAATCAACACCATTGCAACATTTCCGTATTGACTTGCTGCAATGAAAATTGGCCTCTGATGTTATTGACATACAGGACAAAGAATACTATGAAAAGGAATACCACCTTGAAATTGAACTACCAATTTTGTCGCCCAACTTTACACACAATAATTATTTCAAGCAGTTTGAACATGAGCGTTGACTCAAATAAGTTGTTGATTAGTTCTTCTGCAATGTTGTCAAATGCAGTACCTTTAGATACAAGACAATAGCACCTTTGGCTTGTTTTAAACTCAGTCTTGATCTTTAAAATTTCGGAAACTAGCTCATCTGCATGTGCAAGCCCATGTTTTTCAGGGCTAAGTTAAACTTAATGCCGGTGCACTGATAATAGTGAAACTGATAATTAGGGATACAGTTAGAGAATATGTGAATGCAGGGTGCGCATAATAAACGGCCGCGCAATGTTACCGAACTCGACTAAATGCATAACAAAGAAAGGTAGAATGTTGATTAACCTCACCAATATCTGTTTTTGAAAACAGTATAGATCCAGAATTTTGGCTGGTTTTAATAGCAGTATTTCACTGTCTACTAAAACCTCATCACGTGAACAAGTCTGTGAAATAAAGACCCCCTAAACCCCACTTTATATAGAGAAAACTGGGGTTTACAGGGGCAAACATGATTTTCCTTATTTCTTCTCCAAGACATAGGTTGTGGGTACTCGTTAGAACCGCCTCAATGTGGCGGTTCTAACGAGCAACCAAAACCTATGTTTGGAGTATAAATAAGAAAAATATCAAAAATTTTCATCAGAAAAATGCCCTTTTTTGAGGTTTGAAAAAATGTACTGTATCACACGGATGTGTTATCGTTATGCTGGCAGGTTTCAAAGTCAAAGAAAAAAAAAATCAGTGGCTCCTCATTCCTCCCAAAAAATGGAATGTAGTTATTATATAATTTTAGATAATAAAAAATTCATGAATGTTGATTGCTCGGTGGAAGGCAGACAATCAGTTGTCTATAGTGGTTGCTAGGTGGAAGTCAAGTAGTCAGTATCACATTGTAGATAAAAAAAAACGCCTCAAATTATATTTTTGCGCAAGAATAAGGAAAAGAATGAATAACATATACCCATGTAAGCTTCAATTTACTCTTTATAAGAGAGAGCATAACAAGGTATTCACTGCATTTTATTGCATACATATGTTAAACTCCGTTCAGAAATGTGAATCATTGATTTTTTCGTTTCTTCCTTTTAATACTCATTTTAGCCCATACATCACTGTAGGAAAGTTGTAGACCTAAACCTCCGCCGATTTCTCCAGTAAGTCGTATGCCTCTGCGACAGTCAGGATGATGATTGTCAGGTAAAATAATATTCAAATCCATGTGATGCACTTATAAATGGATATGCAATTACGACATACCTTTCATTCGAATGGCTAGATAGAAGCTCACTAGGAACGGGGAGCCACTAGCGCGATGTGCTGTCAACAGTGGTCAAAATGAATTATACCGATATCAGATGTGGTGTCACAGCTAATGAATTTCCATGAAGTGATTGTGCAAATAAAATATAGACGCCCTTGTAATTTACAAGAGCAGTAACTACTATATATGGTTTAAAAGGGTGTGTTGAACCTGTCAGAATGTCTGAGTCTGTGAACGAAAATTTAACTTTTGCAATTTTCTCCAAATAATCACATCCTTTCCTGGCTGTCGCAGAGGCATATGACTTGTTGGAGAAATCGGGGGAGGGTGAGGTCTACAATTTTACCATAGTGGTGTATGGGCTAAAATAAGTATTAAAAGGAAGAAACGAAAAAATTGATGATTCAGATTTTCTGAACAGAGTTGAGTGATATTAATTTTTGACCTCACTTTTTTGTGTATATTTTTCTGCATCACTTCTGTTCTGAAGAATGTATAAAAACCTTAAGGCTGCTTGATTATACTTAGGTACCATATAATACACCACAACCTCTTTATAACACTATTTTATGGAGATCCAAAGCAGAAACCTTGTTTAACCTTGTTTTTATATCCAAACAAAAATGTATAGATTAGATAGAAAAATGACCATTTATGGTCATTTTTCTATATAATCTGTACATTTTTCTGATCCATATTTAGAAGTCTCCGTGGTGTAGTGGTTACGCTATTCGCCTTATAAACCAGGGATTGCAGGATCGATCCCGGGCTTCTCCAGACTTTCGGATGAGTGTTTAAACCGAGATCCCCTCTCTGTATGATCTTAGCTGTTGGTGGGATGTAAAACTCAAAACACTCACTCACTCAGATCCATATTTAAGCTGTGTAAAATCTAAAATCATGTTATAATGAACATTGTTGTAAAGAGGTTGTGGTGTATCATAGATATATTTATAATGTATTTATTAGTATATTTTCTTGTGCCATATAATTGCCAATGTATTGATGTAACATGTATTATCATATACTGAGAAATGAATGCTACAGCAATAAATTGTAACTGGAGGCATGGTTATATTTTAACTGTTAAGAATTTTGTGAGAGGAAATTTGCTGACTTCTGTTGTTTTTACTTATGCAGAAAAAATCATTTTTTGATGCTGTTTATTCTGGAATACTGTTGATGTAGATTTTATGCTTTTTTGTTTGTATGTATTGTTTTTTTGGCTGTTTTTTTTTTTTTGGGGGGGGGGGGGGGGGGTTGTGGGGAGGAGGGAATAGGTTAATTTTAATACTTCCAACAACCTACATAGTTATGAGTCATTTAGTAAGAAAACCTGTTTATGGCATTTGCAACAAAGGTGCAGATCAACCCGCACTTGTGGGTACTCACTAGAACCACCTCTGTGATAAGTACCAACAATTTATGTTTTGAGCAGAAATATTAAAAATATCAGGATCTTTATCTGAAAAATTTCAGATATTTTTTTTTTTTTTTTTTTTTTAGCGATAAAATTTTACCAATAGGCATGTTTTCCATCACGCAAATTGCCACCTTTATCGCCAAAAAATGAAAATTTTATAATGAAAAATTGTGATATTTTTCTTATTTCTGCTCCAAATATAGATTGTGGGCACTCGTTAGAACCGCCTCATCGAGGCGGTTCTAACGAGTACCCACAATCTATATTTTAGAGCAGAAATAAGAAAATAAGGCATACCCCCGGAAACCCCAGTTTTACTGTATAAAAGTGGGGTTCAAGGGTGTCAAAATTATATAGGTGTGTTTTCGGGATGGTAATGCAGACATTGGCAGAAATGGTTGGCATTTTAATATTTGTGAGCAGGATAATTAGCCAACACCCAACAAAAACTACTTCAAGACCTGTGTAACCATCAAAGTTTAATATCAGCGTGCACATCTACCCAATTTTATATGTCATTGAGGTTTTGTATATCTCTCCTTGGGTACTCCATATGTTGAAGAGGCCTTGGATGACAAGTAAACTGCACAAATGCATTGGCTGATCTGAGTCTTCACTGGTTACATTGATCAGCAAAGACTGTTCAGCCAATGTGAATGTGCAGGCTGATTGGTTATCTCTGGTCCCACAAGTCTTATTGCAGGTTTTGTCCTGTGACTGCTTAAATATTAGTTTCTGTGGACTTGAGCACAAATAGACAGTTTGGAAATTATGAGAAATTAAAATTTCATGCTTTGACATTTGAGTTCAGCTTTAGTGTTTAGAGAACAGGGTCTCACTGCAGCATCTATACAAACAGTGGATGGATATATGTGATGCTTACTACGAAGATCATTTGGAGCATCTCAATTGCAGATTGGACTTTGGTGACCTTGAGCTAATTTGCTGAGTTAACTGCAAACCTCAGAGTCTCAGAAAAAGGGTCCATCTTTGACGGATTGCCACATGGAAGAGAAGGTGTCTGATTGCTGTATCTTCATATGGAACAGATGGAGACTGATGGAGATTGGGATTGGGAGGCCTTCATTGCAGATATGATTTTAATGTCCTTACAGGCCAAATTCTGGGCTGCTGGTCATCATGCAGTTATACTAAACAAGAACTGGTGGCCTTTTTTGCAATAGATTCTGCATTAGTCATGCAGTTACAAGTATTGGAAAAACTGTCACAACCTCATAAGATGACATTTTTCTGAGGAGATCCGGCTTGACATTTCACGTGAATCGTCTGCAAGCAGACGATTCACATAAAATGCCAGACATTTTTTCTGAAAAAAATTTGGTAGAACCTTGATTTTCAAACTTAAATAATTCAAAGTATTCTCAGTAATTCAAAGTCCCAATCATATATGAAATGCATAAATTTTAACTCTTTAGTAATTCAGTGTCTCAATAATTCAAACAAAATAAGGCAGTCCCTTGAACTTTGAATTATTTAAGGTTCTGCTGTATGATTTCTGCTTCACAGTTTTGCATGGCCTTTTGAGGGTTAAAAGTACCCACCTTGAAGCTTACAATATGATATGGTGTATATTGATTCCAGTGTTGATCACTGGTTGACTTGATTTAAATGAAGCGGGATTGGGATTAGGCTTGTAAGTAGGTTGCTTAGTCAAGATCATTTGCAGGATGACAAACAATGTAGATCAAGATCAGACACCTCATCTTGTTCTTATTCATTTCATTGCTGCCTGAACCAGTCAGTGGGGATGGAAAAGGTTACTTGATTTGATTTAGTTAGAGAATAAGAGTATTCTAGAGGGTACTGTTGTGCTTGATTTAGAAGACATTCCATATTATTCCATATGCTCCGATAAAGGTGAATCAAATCTGCCCCAAAAAGATTGTGGTGTCAAAGCCAAATACTGCACTGCGATGAGTTTCTTGTTGACATCATTTATCTTTTCAACATCATTATGGAAACATATCAAGATGATATTATGCTTTCTAATGGCTTTTTGTTTTAAAAGAAAATTTATGATATTTTTGTCATTTTTACTTCAATATATGTCATAATTGCTTAAAACATAGATGGTGGTTGCTTGATTTTAAGAGCCACCTCATTGTGACAATTTTAATGAATACCACAGATATAAGGGAATTACCATAAAAATCCCAAAAATTCGGACACCTTGAGGACTTGCTGTTATTCTCCTAAAATATTAGCAAATGAGATTCACAATCAAGCAAGGAGTCCAGAAAGTGCAGATGGAATGGCAAACAGTGTAGACCCTGATCAGAGTCTGATCTGTGTCTACACTGTTTGCTTAGGCCTATCTGTCCCAAAACTTAGGATCATTACAGTATGTTTATTTTTGTCAGCTCCATTAATAAAGTGGGGTTTATTAAGGATATTCCTTACATGGACTTGTTGACATAATTACCATTGGGCAGATTTACTCTTAGCTTGGCTTTATGTGCTTTTGTACTTGCTTTATGTGGCGAAACTTAAGGGGAATGGGAACACCTGGCAGATTTTTCCGCCATTTTTCAAAGGGAGATAACTTTCGCGACTTCCTGTTCGCCATTCTATAAGCCCTGTCTCACTGAAAAAGGGGTCTAAAGAATTTGCTCCTCAGGGGCAAATTCTTTCCTTTACAAGTTGACCCGTATTGACATGGGAGATAAAAATACTTTTGCAGTAGTTGCCTCCCCTGAAGGTGTTCCCATTCCCATTAAGTGGTTTTAACACTGCTGACTGCTTTACTATAGCTGTGTCAAACTTGTTAAAGAGTCCCTAGGAAGTCCATAACTGTTGGTATTAACCCTTTTTGTACCAAATGGAATCTTCCACCTTCTATATAACACAAATCCAATTCAAAATTTAGGGGTGTCAGGTTGTTATCTTCAAAATTGATTTGGAAAATGGCTTAACTTTTCACAAACAGTGTAGGCCCTGATCAGACGTTGCAATCCGTGGCATCTCATCTGGGCATGCACTGTTTGCCAAGGTACCCTTTTTGGGATTTCCGATACTAAATGGGTTAATAACTGTCTTATTTTATCTTAAAGGGTATATTGTGCATACTCA
>CAUZLF010000346.1:410200-550212 GCA_963580285.1 Lucinisca nassula | reverse complement strand
GAGTTTCTCTTCTTTCATCGAAAGGGTCTACGGTTTTGATGATATTACATTGTGAAAGTCTCAAAATTAAAATTCAGTGTTTGAAATAAATGACGGTATGTCTGTGATGGTAGTATTCCAATCTACGGTTTCAAATTATCCATTTCGATTTCAATGTTTGTAACTGCGTAATGATGGTTATCCCTTGCAACCCTAAAGCCCAGTACAGATACTTATGCAAACAGTGTAGATCCTGATATGATGGCTAAAAACCATCTTATCGGGATATTTTCTTACAATTCAGCTGGACACCCCTTTCAGTAGAATGGATGTGCTCTGAAGTTGCACTCTAGAAATTCAAGGTGAAAGGGGTTTGAGGATATAAATCAAGCACTGACAGCACTGACAGGGCGACAGACAGTCTCTGAGTGCAGGCTGGGAAAACGTCATGAACAGGGACTTGCACTGTTTCGATATATCCTTATGTCCTTGTACATAATGCAAACAGCGAACAACCTATCCAGACGCCGCGTTCTGTGGCGTCTGATCTGGGCCTACACTGTTTGTCAAACCCAACACATGATTCTAGTCCAGATATTACGGATAAGTCCCTTACATGTACGAAACGCTCTGACCTCGGACGGCTATTTTTGGGTTGATTGTCAATCGACCCAAAGATTGTCAATCAGTGCTAAAGTCCACGTGACCATCACTGACTTTTCAGAATAACAATTTATAGACAGTGAGTGTTGCGTAAGAAGGTTATCCGGGCTTGGCAAACAGTGTAGACCTAGACCAGATGCCACAGGACACGGCATCTGATCAAGATCTACACTACTTGCTTAAAACCTGGAATTTCAGGATTGAATGAAAAGGTTAAGATCACAGACCAGGACTATTTCTTTGGCATACACTCAGAGACAATCCACCCACCAGTACTCTCAATGCTTTGATTTTTTTTTCAAAGAAAATATGTATGCGCATATTACAATGCTACGGAACCCGGGAAGTACGGAACCCGGGAAGGGACATAATTTTTTTTTTAATATGTTGTGCGAACAAGATATTAAGTTTTTCGAACAACATAATATGTTGTGCAGACAAGATATTATCTTGTGCGGACGAAATAATTTATGTGGTGCGGACAACATATTATCTTGTGCGGACAAGATAATATCTTGTTTGCACAACTTAATACCTTGTGCGGACAAGTTATTTTCTTGTTTACACAACATAGAGCTTGGGAAGTTGTGCGAAAAGATATCATCTTGTGCGGACAAGATATTATGTTATTCGCACAACATATTATCTTGTGCAGACAAGATATTAAGTTGTGCGAACAAGATAATATCTTGTCCGGACCAGATATTATCTTGTGCGCACAAGATATTATCTACTTGTCCGCACAAGATCTATGTTGTGCGGACACGATATTATCTTGTGTGGGCAAGATATCATCTTGTGTGGACAAGATAATATCTTGTTCGCACAACTTAATATCTTGTGCGCACAAGATAATATGTTGTGCGAACAAGAAATTATGTTGTCCGCACAAGATAATATCTTGTGCGCTTGTGCGCACAAGATAATATGTTGTGCGAACAAAAATTATGTTGTCCGCACAAGATAATATCTTTTCCGTAAAAGATTATATATTGTCCGCACAAGATAATATCTTGTCCGCACAAGATAATATGTTGTCTGAACAAGATAATATCTTGTCCGCTCAAGATATTATGTTGTTCGCACACATAATAAAAATAAAAAATCATGTCCCATCCCGGGTTCCGTAGGGAAGGGGCATGATTTTTTATGCGGACAATATATTATCTTGTGCGGACAAGATATTATCTTGTGCGGACAACATGCTTGTTCGCACAAGATATTATCTTGTGCGGGCAACATAATTTCTTGTTCGCACAACATATTATCTTGTGCGCACAAGATATTAAGTTGTGCGAACAAGATATTATCTTGTCCACACAAGATGATATCTTGCCCACACAAGATAATATCGTGTCCGCACAACATATTATCTTGTGCGCACAAGATATTAAGTTGTGAGAACAAGATATTATCTTGACCGCACACGATAATATAGTGTCCGCACAACATAGATCTTGTGCGGACAAGATTATATCTTATGCGCACAAGATATTAAGTTGTGCGAACAAGATATTATCTTGACCGCACAAGATAATATCGTGTCCGCACAACATAGATCTTGTGCGGACAAGATAATATCTTGTGCGCACAAGATAATATCTTATCCGGACAAGATATTATCTTGTTCGCACAACTTAATATCTTGTCTGCACAAGATAATATGTTGGGCAAACAAGATAATATCTTGTCCGCACAAGATGATATCTTGTTCGCACAACTTCCCAAGCTCTATGTTGTGCAAACAAGAAAATATCTTGTCCGCACAAGATATTATTAAGTTGTGCAAACAAGATATTATCTTGTCCGCACAAGATAATATGTTGTCCGCACAACATAAATTATGTTGTCCGCACAAGATAATATCTTGTCTGCACAACATATTATCTTGTTCGCACAACTTAATATCTTGTTCGCACAACATATTAAAAAAAATTATGCCCTTCCTGGGTTCCGTACAATGCTTAGAAGCCGGCCTCAGTGGCTCAGTCGGATGCGCGTCTGACTGGTGATCAGGAGGACGCGGGTTCGACTCCCGCCGGGGTCGGCAACATTCTTTCGTGGAGATTGATCATGAAATCTTTTCTACGGTCATTCTCTCTCTTCCGCTGATTCAAGAAGGGCAGTTGTCAGTTTCTGGCGAAAGAATGTGCGCTGTACTGGTTAACCGCTTACGTATAAGCCTGCCCAGGAAAGTGTTGATAGGTAAACTGACCGGCTCAAAAATGACCTAAATAGTGTTGACTGGGCCGTTAAACTCCGATGCAAACAAACAAACAATGCTTAGATATTGGTTATATTTGCATAAAGCTGATTCACACTAGTATAGCGTGATCACTGACAGATTATGGAAAACGTCATCACTGTAAAGCGCCATCACTGATAGATGGATGCCGCTCAAGAACACTATCAAATTTTCAGGCCATCTTTTCAAGATAGCCGCTGTGTCAGCCAGAAGACTAGTTCCATCTGCCTTACCGCTCAGCCAAGAATGTTGCATACCTCTGAAACATAGAAATATATGCCCAGGAAAAGGCACAATAAAAGGTTTTGACTGTCTTGCATACATGTACTTTAGAATAAGGTACTGAGCTGGTATCACGGAGGTATGCCGTTTGTTTTTGGTGTTTCTTTCCAAGTAGCCCCCAAATTTACGGCCCTCACCCATAGGGGCTTGAAGAAATATATGGGCTGCATGATGCTTCCACGCAGAGCTGAATCCGGCCCGCACACTAGTACTGGTTAACAGCTCAGAGGATCTAAGCCTGTCCAGGAACGCGGTGCGAGGCGGACCGCCCATGCTAATAAACCCGATTGGTTTCATTGGGCGACAGGGCTTGAGATGTCATTTCATCTCAATGTCGGGTAAAAGTCCCACAAAATTGGAAGCAACGTCTCCAAAATAACCTTTACAGTGTTGACGGGGACGTTAAACCTCAAATCAAACAAACAAACAAAAGCCCCCAAATTTCTTCGTCCGAGACATTGTTGAAAAGTGAACAGTGTGCCTGAAGACCGTCAAGTTCTATTTTGGATCGTTTTAACTTGGTTCTATTACATCTAAACGGCTGAAGATATCATTGATGAAGGTTGGCTGTTTTGTCCCAGCTTAGAGACACCCAGTCTCTTTTGCATTTTACTACCTTGTGGGCTTGTGCCCTGTAGGCTGAATGCGCCGGCTGAGTTTGCTGGCAACAAGCCTATGATCCACACACAGTCTTTGTCACTCTGACAACCTGTCTGTTGTTCCTACGTTCTGTGACATAGTTAGTGACATGCCAGTGTTTGGAGCGAGGATTCGAGTTGGCATAAGAGGACTATGTTAGTGATCAGTAAGTAGCTCATGCCATTAGAAAAACATGTCCGTAAGAAAGAATGGCGTCCAACCATTACGAAAACACGCCTATACAAATACATTGTAACCTTTATCGCCGAAAAAATGAAAATTTTAAGATGAAAAATTGTGATATTTTTCTTATTTCTGCTCAAAATATATTTTAGACCACAAATAAGGAAAATAAAGTTTACCCCTGTATACCCCAGTTTTACTATATAAAAGTGGGGTTCATGGGGGTCAAAATTATATAGATGTGTTTTCGTGATGATGGTGTCAGAAAATGATAAATATTAGGTAAAATGGTTAACATCTTAATTATTTCTGCTCTCAATGATACGGTTCTAACGAGTAACCCACAATCTATGTTTTTGAGCAAAAATGAAGCAGATAATGAATACCCCCTGAAACCCCACTTTTCTCCATATAAAGTGGGATTTAGTTGGGGGTCTTCGTTTCACGGCATTATTATCGTGATGCTCTGCACACATGCTGAAAAAGAGGAGGTGATTGCTTTTGTACCTTCCCTACTTCTTCACTCCCAGGTTTCATGGTCTAGCGTTTCCACTCTAGCATTGAAATTCCTATGGAGGATGAGTTTGTACCAAATGAAACAGAATCACTGAATCGAGATCATCACAGAACTTGTCTTTGACCTCATTTGGGTTGGTCATTGGGGGTGCATAGGCACTTAAATAGTTACATGTGTCTTTATAGGTAAGGGAACAGAAGTGAAGGCAATGAGCAGGAATCGATACAATAAACCCACACCTCACATCAGATGCACCAAAGGAAAAGAAACAGAAGTATTAAATAACTAGACCCTTATGGAAACATCAACAGCGAAAAACCAAAAGGACAGTTTCTTTCCCACAAAGATGGTCAATTTGCTATCCAAAACAAAAACTACTGAAAGACAAATCATAACCATAACAAAAATAAACCGCCACAGAAGAACCGCCAATCACGAAAACACGCCTTCATAATTTTGACCCCCTTGAACCCCACGTTTATATAGTAAAACTGGGGTTTCGGGGGTATACATTATTTTTCTTATATCTGCTCTAAAATATAGATTGTGGGTACTCGTTAGAACCGCCAACATTAACATAACATAACTAAGCCTTTACGCTAAAACCGTTAAAGAATCTGAGGCCTGACCCACAGGCGTACAATTAAAGAGGGAAGCAAAGTTATCAACAGTGATTGGGTTAACTACATTGCATGCAGCCTGTCGTATAATATTGCCGTTTTATCCAAATTTTTTATATCGAAGAGTGATTTTCCGAAATTGGCCCGGGTACTGAAGTCATTTCAAGTATATATTTTTCTGAATTTATATACTAAGTCACAATAAAATTCGGGTTCCAATAGACCTTTTAAGTCCAACATTGGATTTTGAAATTAAATCGGAATGACGTCTATCAAATTTTGAAAAGGCTTTTCGTAGTTTATGATACTGATAAACCTGATTAAGAAGTTTATCAGTTAAAAAATTACGAGTGTTGAAGTTAGTTACATGACTAGACAATCTAGCAAATCGAATTAATTGCGAAATATAAAGGCCATAGAATGCCGCACGAGGAACGTCACCATCCAACAAAGGAAAGTTTAAAATCTCAAAATCAAAATCATCGCGTTTTTCATAAATTTTGCAGACGAACCCGTCAACAATATATAGATGTTAATCCAAAAACGGGGCCTCGGTATCAGAAGAATTTGCTTTATTCAACTGAAGTTCTGGGGTGGGGGTGGTGTAAATTTGACCCATCAAACCATCGAAATAGGTATTGTCAATATTAAAAAAATCGTCAAAATATCTAGCAGCCGAGCTAAATGCCTCCAATGATTTCAGATTGGTTTTCAACGGAAAGGGACACCAAGGAGTCACTTTCATAACAAAATAAGAACAGATCAGAGACAACGGGTGCGCAATTCGTACCCATCGGAATACCCAAAAATATTCTATGTAACTTCGTAGCAAATCTTCAGGCAGATAGATTTAAGGTTGAACGTCTCGACCGTACTGGTCTAGATGCACTAGATGCGTAGATAATTCTCTCGATGTTTTTCTCGACGGGAATTAAAATCACAGCACATTTAAGATAAAACAAAATGTCAAAAATAGAAATGACGTTTCATTTCTTCTTCATATCATGTTAACTAGCCTGTACAAGGGACACCAACTTCATACAGAGAAAAAATGTATTTACAGGGCTTAGATTGGGCTGTCCGAAGCTTTTGTGAATGTGTCAAGAAAGTCAGCGGACAAAAAGGATCTTACGTGAGTCTTCATGTATTATTGAAATTATTAAATGATTTTAGAAAAAGGGATAAAATGCGAGGCTTCGCCGAGTTTAATAAATTCAATAATACATGACGAGTTTGATAAATGCAATAATACATGAACACGAATGGAAGATTCTATTTTTCATATGACAGTTAAAACGCATTTTATTCACGAAAATGGCACTATTCCGCCATTAGTAAATGCGACATCGTACGTGTAACGTTACGGGGTGTATCTAACTAATTTGCATATTTAATCCACTAGTGGATCTTTGACTTTAATACATGGCGTTATTACGCGTCATATGATAAATCTATTAATACATTGTAAAGATTAAGCTGACAATTGGATGCAAAGGCATAAAAACAAGAGGGCCAAGATGGCCAATAAAAACAAGAGGGCCAAGATGGCCCGTAAAAAAATAAGAGACCCAAGATGGCACTGAATCGCTCACCTGATTTCATGTTGTCTCATAGCTTCTGAAAGTCATATGTATAACTGACAGCCATCTCTTTCCGTGAAGCATATTTATTGCACTTCCATAGATGGTCGCCTTGGCAACAAACTTGAAAGGTTTGTAAAGCAGCAAAGTATTGACGGTTTTCTATTATTAGTTTTTTTATCAGAGCGGAAGTGTTTTAGCTTCTAATTCTATATAAAACCGGTGGACCCGGTCCGCGGGCAATTGGCTATCATTTGAACAATCTTGGTAGAGGTCCATAAGATACAACTTCATACAAAATATCAAACACCTAGGCCTTCTGGTTTCAGACAAGAAGAGTTTTAAAGGTTTTCACTATTATAAGTCTATGTAAAATCGGTGGTCCTCGGCGCAGAGACATTTTGGTCCCAGCGCTAAAATGTACTTTGTAGAGGTCCCTTAGATACAACTTCATACCAAATATCAAACACCTGGGCCTTCTGGTTTCAGACAAGAAGATTTTTGAAGGTTTTCCCAAATTGAGTCTATGTAAAAACTGGTGGCCCCCGGCGCGGGGACATTTTGGCCCCAGGGCTTTAATTTGAAGAATCTTGGTAGAGGTCCTCTAGATGAAGCTTCATATCAAATATCAAAACCTTGTTTAAGGGAAGAAGATTTTTGAATTTTTAAATTTTCAGTAAAAAATGACCCGTGACATGGATGTGCAAGGGACCGGAACCATTTAAATCACTTTGAAAGGGGGCCTCTAAAGGATCATTCCTGTGAAGTTTGGTCAAAATCCAGTCAGTGCTTTAGGAGGAGATGTCCTTTGAAGAAATTGTTTATGCACGGACGTACGCACGGACGGACGCAAGCACAACGGACGACGGACAAAAAAGTGATCCCATAAGCTCGCCATGTAACTACCTGACAGGTAAGCTAAAAACAATAAAACATACAGTAATTTAAGTTAAAGTGAACCACCCCATCCCATCATCTATCTCCGGACCCACATCACGACTTTTAGAGAGCTAATGATTCCTCGAGACAGCCCAAAATTACAAATCTATCGCTTTATTCTCAATACATCAAAATCCGTTCCTCATAGAGCCTCATATTTCCATGCTTTATTTCACTACCCTTCTTTCTTTTGTACATTTTATAACCATAATAAATGCAAAATGCAAAATTTAAGTAAATCTGAAATCAAATTACTACTATTATAATCAATATAATAATATTGTTATAGAAGGTATTTTATGAAGCGGAGGGACAGGGCATGGCGCCCGGAACTTTGCCCCAGCTCAAAGAGACCTAAGGTTGGTCTGACTGAATGAGACCCTAGGTTGGTTTTGTTTGTTTGATTTGAGGTTTAACGTCCCCGTCAACACTATTTAGGTCATTTGGAAGACGTTGCTGTCAATTTTGTGGGACTTTTACCCGACATTGAGATGAAATGACATCTCAATCCCTGCTGCCCAATGAAACCAACAGGGTTTATAAGCATGGACGGGCCGACTCGCAGCAATTTTCCTGGGCAGGCATAGACGTTCTAAGTCTATTACCAGTAATCATGTGCGGTCGCTATCAGCTCTGCGTGGAGGCATCGTGACCCTTGGTTGGTAGAGCATTACCTGAGGCACGTCTTGGTGTCAATGAAGAGTCTTCTCAAAAGGAAATTGAATATATATTATTGAAGGGTGGACTCTGAACAGTTGCTCAGTTATTTGGCCTTTTGTGAAGTGGAGGGGTGGGGAATGACCCAGATGCACCCTGTGAGACCCCCAGATTGCTGTCATTGAATGTTTCTTATCACAAGGAACAAGAATACATATGATTAAGAGGTGGGGATTTAATTTGGGCCTTTTATGAAGTGGAGGGGTGGGTTATGGCCCCGGCACATCCTTGGGAAACCCTCTGTTGGTGTCACCGAATTCGTCTTATCATATCACCCTCGCAGACCCCAAGGTTGCTGTTACTTAATGTGTCTAATCATATTGAACACGACTATACATGGTTTGAAGTTGGGGATCTGTAAGGTTTCAGAGATACATGTATTGGGCCTTGAAATGGAAAGGGTGGGGCATGGCCCCGGCGCATCCCAAGGGACCCTAAAGTCGGTGTCACTGAATGCCTCTTATCATAAGGATCAAGAATGTATATGGTTTAGGGGTGAGGATCTGAATGGTTTCTGAGATATATGACCTTTTATGAAGTGGAGGGGTGGAGCATGGCCCCGGCACACCCCGGCAGACCCCTAGATTTCTGTCACTGGATGTGTCTAAGCATAAGGAACAAGAACATATATGGTTTAGGGATGGGGATCTGAAAGTTTTCAGCCATACATGTATTGGGCCTTGAAATGGAAAGGGTGGGGCATGGCCCTGGTGCATCCCAAGGGACCCCAAAGTCGGTGTCACTGAATGCCTCTTATCATAAGGATCAAGAATGTATATGGTCTAGGGGTAAGGATCTGAATGGTTTCTGAGATATATGACCTTTTATGAAGTGGAGGGGTGGAGCATGGCCCCGGCACTCCCCGTCAGAGCCCTAGATTTCTGTCACTGAATGTGTCTTACCATAAGGAACAAGAACATATATGGTTTAGGGATGGGGATCTGTAAGTTTTCAGCCATATTAGGGCTTTTATAAAGTGGAGGGGATGGGGCATGGTCCCATCGCATCCGTGGCTTTCCCCAGGTTGGTGTCACTGAATGCGTCTTACCTTAAGGAACAAGAATTTATATGGTTAAGGGGTGGGAATCTGAATGTTTTTTAGATATTTGGCCTTTAATGGAGTGGAGAGGGTGGGGCCTGGCCCGGCGCATCACGGGGGACCCCAAGTTTGTGTCAATGAATGCGACTTATCATAAGGAACTAGAATATATATGGTTTAGGGTGGGGATCTGAACGGTTTCTGAGATATATGACCTTTTATGAAGTAGAGGGGTGGAGCATGGCTTCGGCGCACCCCGGCAGACCCCTGAATGTGTCTTATCATAAGGAACAAGAACATATGTTGTTTAGGGGTTGGGGTCTGTATGGTTTCGGCGAAATTAGGCCTTTTATGAAGTGGAGGGGATGGGGCATGGCCACGGCGCATACGGGGGACCCCTAGGTTGGTGTCACTGAATGCGTCTTATCATAAGGAAAAAGAATATATATGGTTTAGGGGAGGGGATCTAAATGGTTTCTGAGATAAATGACCTTTTTTGAAGTGGAGGGGGTGGGGCATGGTCCTGGCGCACCCCAGGAGACCCCTAGATTGGTGTCCCGGAATGTGTCTTATCATAAGGAACAAGAATAGATACGGTTTAGGGGTAAGCATCTGTAAGGTTTCCGAGATATTGGGCCTTTTAAGAAGTTGAGGGGTTGTTTGTTTGTTTTGTTTGTTTTGTTTGTTTGATTTGAGGTTTAGCGCCCCCGTGACATGGCCCCGGCACAACCTGGAGAACCCTCAGGTTGGCATAATAACATATGGCTGAGAGAAGTTTACACAAAGAAACATTTCTACAAAAAATTTGTCAACATATCTGCAATGACTTGGCAGTAAATTCCATTTTTCAATTTTCCCAAATGGAAACTCTAAGTTGCCATAGCAACCAAACTAAAGAGCCGATTTTTATAAAAACAAACTTTCAATCCCTTATCCCAAGGATGCTACAGATGAAATTTGGGCCCGATCAGCCCAGTGGCTTCAGAGGAGAAGATGATTAAAAGTGTTGACGCCAGACGATATACGAGGTACGGCGACATACGACGACGACGGACAACTGCCTATCCTATAAGCTCCACCGAACTGCAGGGTGTAATGACGGCGCTCCATGCTGGGCACCTCCACGCTGGGAACGTTTGCTCCACCGTGGGCACACTCTTTTCCTACAGTTGCAGCTATACTTAGACTGGTTGCTCGGTTCATTAAAATTGGAGCAAATTTTCACAGGGTCTTTTCGTCCCTTGAATTCAAAGAAAACCTACAGAAGCATTAATTATTTGTCATTGCCATTTTCTTAGCTTCCGTTGTGTAGAAGTCAAATTATGACCGTACAACTTAAAGTTGTGGGTGTAGACTTTTATACTTATAGGAATGCGATTGGCACTTTAAAGCCGTTATCAGGTGTATTTATAGCTTCGCAAGGGAGATTACCATAGAATTGGAACCACAAGAAAATGCTATTTAATTTTAAATAGCCGCATTCAGCGTTTGATTTTCTGTAATATCTAAATAAAATAGGATAATGTAAATTTATTTCACAAAAAAATGTTGTTTTAAACGTTTAAGGTACTTTATTTTTCGTATTTTATTATAAATACTTATCAATTTGAGACACCACCTTTACTTAAACAAACATAACGACTGATATATAAATATTGATCTATTTCCTTCGGAAACTGCTAGTTTTTTTTTCTTGTTACTGTGGAAAGCTCAACACTAAATTTAAATCTTACATGCATTAAGGTAAACCGTTTTCAAATCACGTGAAGTTAAATTTATTTCAAGTCGGTTTTAATGTACTGGAAAATTTGCTTGAACTCTGCTTGCCATGGAGCAACAATGGTCCTATTCATGCCGTTGCTCCACCCTGGGAACGTTAGCGACGTATTGGAGCGTTTCCTTGAACTGTGCTGGACATGTAGTGACTTTCGACCTATTCTTGCTGGTGCTCAACCCTGGGCACAATATCAGTCGTATTGGTACGTTTCCTTGAACTCTGTGCTGGACTGATGGATCGACAACGGACCTATTCCTGTCGTTGCTCCACGCTGGGTACGTTGGCAGTCGTAGGGGTACTGTTGCTTAATCTGTGCTGAACATGGTGCGACAATGGACCTATTCCTGTAGCTGCTCAACCCTGTGTAAGTTAGAAGTCGTATTGGAACGTTTCTTTGAACTATGCTGGACATGTAGCGGGAATGGACCTATTCCTGCCATTGCCTCGCTCCGAGCTGGGCACACTAAATATATTTCCAGAGCGCTAGCATGCTCTCTGCTGGGAACAGGCCGGCCTCGCTCCGCGCTGGGCACACTATATATATTTCCAGAGCGCTCGCATGCTCTGTGCTGGGAACAGAACATCTATAAGACCATTGGCGGCTTTACTCCACGCTGGGCACACTATATATATGACCAGAGTGAGTGCTCGCATGCTCTGTGCTGGAAACAGAACAACTATAAGACCATTGTTGTCCTCGCTCCACGCTGGGCACACAATATATATTTCCAGAGCGCTCGCTTGGTCTGTGCTGGGAACAGAACAACTATAAGACCATTGTTGGCCTCGCTCCGCACTGGGCACACAATATATATTCCCAGAGCGCTCGCTTGGTCTGTGCTGGTAACAGAACAACTATAAGACCATTGTTGGCCTCGCTCCACGCTGGGCACACAATATATATTTCCAGAGCGCTCGCTTGGTCTGTGCTGGGAACAGAACAACTATAAGACAATTGTTGGCCTCGCTCCACGCTGGGCACACTATTTATATTTCCAGAGTGCTCGCATGCTCTCTGCTGGGAACTGAACAACTATAAGACCATTGCCGGCCTCGCTCCACGCTGGGCACACTATATTTATTTCCAGAGTGCTCGCATGCTCTTTGCTGGGAACAGAACAACTATAAGACCATTGTTGGCCTCGCTTCACGCTGGGCACACTATATATATTTCCAGAGTGCTCGCATGCTCTGTATTGGGAACAGAACAGCTATAATACCATTGTTGACCTCTCCCAATGCAGGGCACACCATATATATTTCCAGACTGCTCGCATGATCTATGCTGGGAACACAACACTATAAGACAATTGTTGGCCTCGCTCCACACTGGGTACACTATCTATATTTCCAGAGTGCTCGCATTGTCTGTGCTGGGAACAGAACAACTATAAGACCATTGTCGACCCCGCTCCACGCTGGGCACACTACATATATTTCCAGAGTGCTGGCATGCTCTGTGCTGGGAACAGAACGACTATAAAACTATTCCCGGCCTCGCTCCACGCCGGGCACACTATATATATTTCCAGAGTGCTCGCATGGTCTGTGCTGGGAACAGAACTTCATTAGACCATTGCCGGCCTCGCTACACGCTGGGCACACTATATATATTTCCAAAGTGCATGAATGATCCGTGCTTGGAGCAGAACAACTATAAGCCATTGCCGGCCTCGCTCCACGCTGGGCATAGTATATATATTTCCAGAGTGCTCGCATGCTCTGTGCTGGGAAGAGAACAAATATAAGACCATTTTTGGCCTCGCTCCGCGCTGGGCACAATATATATATTTCCGGAGCGCTCGCATGCTCTGTGCTGCTGCTCCTGTGCTGGGAACAGAGCAACTATAAGACCATTGTTGGCCGCGCTCCACGCTGGACACACTATATACATCTCACGGGCGCTCGCTTGCTCTGTGATGGGAACAGAACAACTACAAGACCATTGTTTGCCTCCCTCCATGCTACGCACACTACATATGTTTCCAGAGTGCTCGCATGCTCTGTGCTGGAAACACAACACTATAAGACAATTGTTGGCCTCGCTCCACGCTGGGCACACTATATATATTTCCAGAGTGCTCGCATTGTCTGTGCTGGGAACAGAACAACTATAAGACCATTGCCGGCCCCACTCTACGCTGGGCACACTATATATATTTCCAGAGTGCTGGCATGCTCTGTGCTGGGAACAGAACAACTATAAAACCATTCCCGGCCTCGCTCCAAGCCGGGCATACTATATATATTTCCAGAGTGTTCACATGCTCTGTGCTGGGAACAGAACAACAATAACACCGTTGCCGGCCTCGCTTCACGCTGGGCACACTATATATATTTCCAAAGTGCTCGAATGATTCGTGCTTGGAATAGAACAACTATAAACCATTGCCGGCCTCGCTCCACGCTGGGCACATTATATATATTTCCAGAGTGCTCGCATGCTCTGTGCTGGGAACAGAACAAATATAAGACCATTGTTGGCCTCGCTCCACGCTGGACACACTATATATAATTCTAGAGTGCTCGCATGCTCTGTGCTGGGAACAGAACAACTATAAGACCAGTGTTGGCCTCGCTCCACGCTGGGCACATATATAATTCCAGAGCGCTCGCATGCAGCTATAAGACCATGTTTGGCCTCACTCCACGCTGGGCACACTGTATATATTTCCAGACTGCTCGCATGCTCTGTGCTGGGAACAGAACAGCTTTAAGGCCATTGTTGGCCTCTCTCCACGCTGGTCACACTATATATATTTCCAGAATGCTCGCATGCTCTGTGCTGGAAACTGAACAAATATAAGACCATTGTTGGCCTCGCTCCACGCTGGGCACACTATATTTATTTCCAGAATGCTAGCATGCTCTGTGCTGGGAAAAGAAAAACTATCTGACCAGTGCCGGCCTCGGGCCTCGCTGGGCATACTATGTATATTTCCAGAGTGTTCGCATGCTCTGTGCTGGGAACAGAACAACTATAAGACCATTGACGGCGTCGCTCTACGCTTGGCACACGATATATATTTCCAGATTGCCCGCATCCTCTGTGCTGGGAACAGAACAACTATAAGACCATTGCCGGTCTCGCTCCACGCTGGGCACCTTATATATATTTCCAGAGTGTTCGCATGCTCTGTGCTGGGAACAGAACAACTATAAAAGCATTACCGGCCTCGCTCCACGCTGGGCACACTATATCTCTTTCCAGAGTGCTCGTTTGCTCTGTGCTGGAAACAGAACAACTATTAAACCATCGCCGGCCTCGCTCCACGCTGGGCACACTATATTTATTTCCAGAGTGCTCGCATGCTCTTTGCTGGGAACAGAACAACTATAAGACCATTGTTGGCCTCGCTTCACGCTGGGCACACTATATATATTTCCAGAGTGCTCGCATGCTCTGTATTGGGAACAGAACAGCTATAATACCATTGTTGACCTCTCCCAATGCAGGGCACACCATATATATTTCCAGACTGCTCGCATGATCTATGCTGGGAACACAACACTATAAGACAATTGTTGGCCTCGCTCCACACTGGGTACACTATCTATATTTCCAGAGTGCTCGCATTGTCTGTGCTGGGAACAGAACAACTATAAGACCATTGTCGACCCCGCTCCACGCTGGGCACACTACATATATTTCCAGAGTGCTGGCATGCTCTGTGCTGGGAACAGAACGACTATAAAACTATTCCCGGCCTCGCTCCACGCCGGGCACACTATATATATTTCCAGAGTGCTCGCATGCTCTGTGCTGGGAACAGAACTTCATTAGACCATTGCCGGCCTCGCTACACGCTGGGCACACTATATATATTTCCAAAGTGCATGAATGATCCGTGCTTGGAGCAGAACAACTATAAGCCATTGCCGGCCTCGCTCCACGCTGGGCATAGTATATATATTTCCAGAGTGCTCGCATGCTCTGTGCTGGGAAGAGAACAAATATAAGACCATTTTTGGCCTCGCTCCGCGCTGGGCACAATATATATATTTCCGGAGCGCTCGCATGCTCTGTGCTGCTGCTCCTGTGCTGGGAACAGAACAACTATAAGACCATTGTTGGCCGCGCTCCACGCTGGACACACAATATACATATCACGGGCGCTCGCTTGCTCTGTGATGGGAACAGAACAACTACAAGACCATTGTTTGCCTCCCTCCATGCTACGCACACTACATATGTTTCCAGAGTGCTCGCATGCTCTGTGCTGGAAACACAACACTATAAGACAATTGTTGGCCTCGCTCCACGCTGGGCACACTATATATATTTCCAGAGTGCTCGCATTGTCTGTGCTGGGAACAGAACAACTATAAGACCATTGCCGGCCCCACTCTACGCTGGGCACACTATATATATTTCCAGAGTGCTGGCATGCTCTGTGCTGGGAACAGAACAACTATAAAACCATTCCCGGCCTCGCTCCAAGCCGGGCATACTATATATATTTCCAGAGTGTTCACATGCTCTGTGCTGGGAACAGAACAACAATAACACCGTTGCCGGCCTCGCTTCACGCTGGGCACACTATATATATTTCCAAAGTGCTCGAATGATTCGTGCTTGAAATAGAACAACTATAAACCATTGCCGGCCTCGCTCCACGCTGGGCACATTATATATATTTCCAGAGTGCTCGCATGCTCTGTGCTGGGAACAGAACAAATATAAGACCATTGTTGGCCTTGCGCCACGCTGGACACACTATATATAATTCTAGAGTGCTCGCATGCTCTGTGCTGGGAACAGAACAACTATAAACCATTGTTGGCCTCGCTCCACGCTGGGCACATATATAATTCCAGAGCGCTCGCATGCAACTATAAGACCATGTTTGGCCTCACTCCACGCTGGGCACACTGTATATATTTCCAGACTGCTCGCATGCTCTATGCTGGGAACAGAACAGCTTTAAGACCATTGTTGGCCTCTCTCCACGCTGGTCACACTATATATATTTCCAGAATGCTCGCATGCTCTGTGCTGGAAACTGAACAAATATAAGACCATTGTTGGCCTCGCTCCACGCTGGGCACACTATATTTATTTCCAGAATGCTAGCATGCTCTGTGCTGGGAAAAGAAAAACTATCTGACCAGTGCCGGCCTCGCGCCTCGCTGGGCATACTATGTATATTTCCAGAGTGTTCGCATGCTCTGTGCTGGGAACAGAACAACTATAAGACCATTGACGGCGTCGCTCTACGCTTGGCACACGATATATATTTCCAGATTGCCCGCATCCTCTGTGCTGGGAACAGAACAACTATAAGACCATTGCCGGTCTCGCTCCACGCTGGGCACCTTATATATATTTCCAGAGTGTTCGCATGCTCTGTGCTGGGAACAGAACAACTATAAAAGCATTACCGGCCTCGCTCCACGCTGGGCACACTATATCTCTTTCCAGAGTGCTCGTTTGCTCTGTGCTGGAAACAGAACAACTATTAAACCATCGCCGATCTCGCTCCCCGCTGGGCACACTATATATATTTCCAGAGTGCTCACATGCTCTGTGCTGGGAACACAACAACTATAAAACCATTGCCAGCCTCGCTCCACGCTGGGCACACTATATATATTTCTAGTGTGCTTGCATGCTCTGTGCGGGGAACAGAACAACTTAAAGACCATTGCCGGCCTCGCTCCACGCTTGGCACACTATATATATTTCCAGAGTGCCCACATCCTCTGTGCTGGGAACAGAACAACTATAAGACCATTGCCGGCCTCGCTCCACGCTGGGCACACTATATATATTTTGCAGAGTGCTCGCATGCTCTGTGATGGGAACAGAACAACTATAAGACCATTGTCGGCCTCGCTCCACGCTGGGCACACTATATATATTTCCAGAGTGCTCGCATGCTCTGAACTGGGAACAGAACACCTATAAGACCATTGTTGACCTCCCCCTATGCTGGGCACACCATATATATTTCCAGACTGCTCGCATGATCTGTGCATGGAACACAACACTATAAGACAATTGTTGGATTCGCTCCACACTGGCGACACTATATATAGTTCCAGAGTGCTCGCATTGTGTGTGCTTGGAACAGAATAACTATTAAACCATCGCCGGCCCCGCTCCACGCTGGGCACACTACATATATTTCCAGAGTGCTGGCATGCTCTGTGCTGGTAACAGAACGGCTATAAAACTATTCCCGGCCTCGCTCCACGCAGTGCACACTATATATATTTCCAGAGTGCTCGCATGCTCTATGCTGGGAACAGAACTTCATAAGACCATTGCCGGCCTCGCTCCACGCTGGGCACACTATATATATTTCAAAAGTGTACGAATGATCCGTGCTTGGAGCAGAACAACTATAAGCCATTGCCGGCCTCGCTCCACGCTGGGCACAGTATATATATTTCCAAAGTGCTCAAATGATTCGTGCTTGGAATAGAACAACTATAAACCACTGCCGGCCTCGCTCCACGCTGGGCACATTATATATATTTGCAGAGTGCTCGCATGCTCTGTGCTGGGAACAGAACAAATATAAGACCATTGTTGGCATCGCTCCACGCTGGACACACTATATATATTTCTAGAGTCCTCGCATGCTCTGTGCTGGGAACAGAACAACTATAAGACCATTGTTGGCCTCGCTCCACGCTGGGCACATTATATATAATTCCAGAGTGCTCACATGCTCTGTGCTTGGACTGAACAACTATAAGACCATTGTTGGCCTCACTCCACGCTGGGCACATTATATATAATTCCAGACTGCTCGCATGCTCTATGCTGGGAACAGAACAGCTTTAAGACCATTGTTGGCCTCTCTCCCCGCTGGGCACACTATATATATTTCCAGAATGCTAGCATGCTATGTGCTGGAAACTGAATAAATATAAGACCATTGTTGGCCTCGCTCCAAGCTGGGCACACTATATTTATTTCCAGAATGCTAGCATGCTCTGTGCTGGGAAAAGAAAAACTATCTCACCATTGCCGGCCTCGCTCCTCGCTGGGCACACTATGTGTATTTCTAGAGTGTTCGCATGCTCTGTGCTGGGAACAGAACAACTATAAGACCATTGGCGGCCTCGCTCTACGCTTGGCACACTTTATATATTTCCAGAGTTCCCGCATCCTCTGTGCTGGGAACAGAACAACTATAAGACCATTGCCGGCCTCGCTCCACGCTGGGCACACTATATATATTTCCAGAGTGTTCGCATGCTCTGTGCTGGGAACAGAACAACTATAAAAGCATTGCCGGCCTCGCTCCACACTGGGCACACTATATATCTTTCCAGAGTGCTCGCATGCTCTGTGCTGGGAACAGAACAGCTTTAAGACCATTGTTGGCCTCTCTCCACGCTGGTCACACTATATATATTTCCAGAATGCTCGCATGCTCTGTGCTGGAAACTGAACAAATATAAGACCATTGTTGGCCTCGCTCCACGCTGGGCACACTATATTTATTTCCAGAATGCTAGCATGCTCTGTGCTGGGAAAAGAAAAACTATCTGACCAGTGCCGGCCTCGCGCCTCGCTGGGCATACTATGTATATTTCCAGAGTGTTCGCATGCTCTGTGCTGGGAACAGAACAACTATAAGACCATTGACGGCGTCGCTCTACGCTTGGCACACGATATATATTTCCAGAATGCCCGCATCCTCTGTGCTGGGAACAGAACAACTATAAGACCATTGCCGGTCTCGCTCCACGCTGGGCACCTTATATATATTTCCAGAGTGTTCGCATGCTCTGTGCTGGGAACAGAACAACTATAAAAGCATTACCGGCCTCGCTCCACGCTGGGCACACTATATCTCTTTCCAGAGTGCTCGTTTGCTCTGTGCTGGAAACAGAACAACTATTAAACCATCGCCGATCTCGCTCCCCGCTGGGCACACTATATATATTTCCAGAGTGCTCACATGCTCTGTGCTGGGAACACAACAACTATAAAACCATTGCCAGCCTCGCTCCACGCTGGGCACACTATATATATTTCTAGTGTGCTTGCATGCTCTGTGCGGGGAACAGAACAACTTAAAGACCATTGCCGGCCTCGCTCCACGCTTGGCACACTATATATATTTCCAGAGTGCCCGCATCCTCTGTGCTGGGAACAGAACAACTATAAGACCATTGCCGGCCTCGCTCCACGCTGGGCACACTATATATATTTTGCAGAGTGCTCGCATGCTCTGTGATGGGAACAGAACAACTATAAGACCATTGTCGGCCTCGCTCCACGCTGGGCACACTATATATATTTCCAGAGTGCTCGCATGCTCTGAACTGGGAACAGAACACCTATAAGACCATTGTTGACCTCCCCCTATGCTGGGCACACCATATATATTTCCAGACTGCTCGCATGATCTGTGCATGGAACACAACACTATAAGACAATTGTTGGATTCGCTCCACACTGGCGACACTATATATAGTTCCAGAGTGCTCGCATTGTGTGTGCTGGGAACAGAATAACTATTAAACCATCGCCGGCCCCGCTCCACGCTGGGCACACTACATATATTTCCAGAGTGCTCGCATGCTCTGTGCTGGTAACAGAACGGCTATAAAACTATTCCCGGCCTCGCTCCACGCAGAGCACACTATATATATTTCCAGAGTGCTCGCATGCTCTATGCTGGGAACAGAACTTCATAAGACCATTGCCGGCCTCGCTCCACGCTGGGCACACTATATATATTTGAAAAGTGTACGAATGATCCGTGCTTGGAGCAGAACAACTATAAGCCATTGCCGGCCTCGCTCCACGCTGGGCACAGTATATATATTTCCAAAGTGCTCAAATGATTCGTGCTTGGAATAGAACAACTATAAACCACTGCCGGCCTCGCTCCACGCTGGGCACATTATATATATTTGCAGAGTGCTCGCATGCTCTGTGCTGGGAACAGAACAAATATAAGACCATTGTTGGCATCGCTCCACGCGCGACACACTATATATATTTCTAGAGTCCTCGCATGCTCTGTGCTGGGAACAGAACAACTATATGACCATTGTTGGCCTCGCTCCACGCTGGGCACATTATATATAATTCCAGAGTGCTCACATGCTCTGTGCTTGGACTGAACAACTATAAGACCATTGTTGGCCTCACTCCACGCTGGGCACATTATATATAATTCCAGACTGCTCGCATGCTCTATGCTGGGAACAGAACAGCTTTAAGACCATTGTTGGCCTCTCTCCCCGCTGGGCACACTATATATATTTCCAGAATGCTCGCATGCTATGTGCTGGAAACTGAATAAATATAAGACCATTGTTGGCCTCGCTCCACGCTGGGCACACTATATTTATTTCCAGAATGCTAGCATGCTCTGTGCTGGGAAAAGAAAAACTATCTCACCATTGCCGGCCTCGCTCCTCGCTGGGCACACTATGTGTATTTCTAGAGTGTTCGCATGCTCTGTGCTGGGAACAGAACAACTATAAGACCATTGGCGGCCTCGCTCTACGCTTGGCACACTTTATATATTTCCAGAGTTCCCGCATCCTCTGTGCTGGGAACAGAACAACTATAAGACCATTGCCGGCCTCGCTCCACGCTGGGCACACTATATATATTTCCAGAGTGTTCGCATGCTCTGTGCTGGGAACAGAACAACTATAAAAGCATTGCCGGCCTCGCTCCACACTGGGCACACTATATATCTTTCCAGAGTGCTCGTATGCTCTGTGCTGGAAACAGAACAACTATTAAACCATCGCCGACCTCGCTCCCCGCTGGGCACACTATATATATTTCCAGAGTGCTCACATGCTCTGTGCTGGGAACACAACAACTATAAAACCATTGCCAGCCTCGCTCCACGCTGGGCACACTATATATATTTCTAGTGTGCTGGCATGCTCTGTGCGTGGAACAGAACAACTTAAAGACCATTGCCGGCCTCGCTCCACGCTTGGCACACAATATATATTTCCAGAGTGCCCGCATCCTCTGTGCTGGGAACAGAACAACTATAAGACCATTGCCGGCCTCGCTCCACGCTGGGCCACTATATATATTTTGCAGAGTGCTCGCATGCTCTGTGATGGGAACAGAACAACTATAAGACCATTGTCGGCCTCGCTCCACGCTGGGCACACACTATATATATTTCCAGAGTGCTCGCAAGCTCTGTACTGGGAACAGAACAGCTATAAGACCATTGTTGACCCCCCCCCAACCCCTATGCTGGGCACACCATATATATTTCCAGACTGCTCGCATGATCTGTGCTGGGAACACAACACTATAAGACAATTGTTGGATTCGCTCCACACTGGGCACACTATCTATATTTCCAGAGTGCTCGCATTGTCTGTGCTGGGAACAGAATAACTGTAAGACCATTGCCGGCCCCGCTCCACGCTGGGCACACTACATATATTTCCAGAGTGCTGGCATGCTCTGTGCTGGGAACAGAACGACTATAAAACTATTCCCGGCCTCGCTCCACGCAGGGCACACTATATATATTTCCAGAGTGCTCGCATGCTCTGTGCTGGGAACAGAACTTCATAAGACCATTGACGGCCTCGCTCCACGCTGGGCACACTATATATATTTCCAAAGTGTACGAATGATCCGTGCTTGGAGCAGAACAACTATAAGCCATTGTCGGGCTCGCTCCAGCAGGGTACAGTATATATATTTCCAGAGTGCTCGCATGCTCTGTGCTGGGAAGAGAACAAATATAAGACCATTGTTGGCCTCGCTCCGCACTGGGCACACTAAATATATTTCCGCAGCGCTCGCATGCACTGTGCTGGGAACAGAACAAATATAAGACCATTGTCGGCGTCGCTCCATGCCGGGCACACTATATATATTTCCAGAGTTATCACCTGCTCTGTGCTGGGAACAGAACAAAAATAAGACCATTGCCGGCCTCGCTTCCCGCTGGGCACACTATATATATTTCCAAAGTGCTCGAATGATTCATGCTTGGAATAGAACAACTATAAACCACTGCCGGCCTCGCTCCACGCTGGGCACATTATATATATTTCCAGAGTGCTCGCATGCTCTGTGCTGGGAACAGAACAAATATAAGACCATTGTTGGCCTCGCTCCACGCTGGACACACTATATATATTTCTAGAGTCCTCGCATGCTCTGTGCTGGGAACAGAACAACTATAAGACCATTGTTGGCCTCGCTCCACGCTGGGCACATTATATATAATTCCAGAGTGCACGCATGCTCTGTGCTTGGAACTGAACAACTATAAGACCATTGTTGGCCTCACTCCACGCTGGGCACACTATATATATTTCCAGACTGCTCGCATGCTCTATGCTGGGAACAGAACAGCTTTAAGACCATTGTTGGCCTCTCTCCACGTTGGGCACACTATATATATTTCCAGACTGCTCGCATGATCTGTGCTGGGAACACAACACTATAAGACAATTGTTGGATTCGCTCCACACTGGGCACACTATCTATATTTCCAGAGTGCTCGCATTGTCTGTGCTGGGAACAGAATAACTATAAGACCATTGCCGGCCCCGCTCTACGCAGGGCACACTATATATATTTCCAGAGTGCTCGCATGCTCTGTGCTGGGAACAGAACTTCATAAGACCATTGCCGGCCTCGCTCCACGCTGGGCACACTATATATATTTCCAAAGTGTACGAATGATCCGTGCTTGGAGCAGAACAACTATAAGCCATTGCCGGGCTCGCTCCACGCAGGGTACAGTATATATATTTCCAGAGTGCTCGCATGCTCTGTGCTGGGAAGAGAACAAATATAAGACCATTGTTGGCCTCGCTCCGCGCTGGGCACAATATAGATATTTCCGGAGCGCTCGCATGCTCTGTGCTGGGAACAGAACAAATATAAGACCATTGTCGGCGTCGCTCCACGCCGGGCACACTATATATATTTCCAGAGTTATCACTTGCTCTGTGCTGGGAACAGAACAAAAATAAGACCATTGCCGGCCTCGCTTCCCGCTGGGCACACTATATATATTTCCAAAGTGCTCGAATGATTCGTGCTTGAAATAGAACAACTATAAACCACTGCCGGCCTCGCTCCACGCTGGGCACATTATATATATTTCCAGAGTGCTCGCATGCTCTGTGCTGGGAACAGAACAAATATAAGACCATTGTTGGCCACGCTCCACGCTGGACACACTACATATATTTCGGGAGCGCTCGCATGCTCTGTGCTGGGAACAGAACAAATATAAGACCATTGTCGGCGTCGCTCCACGCCGGGCACACTATATATATTTCCAGAGTTATCACTTGCTCTGTGCTGGGAACAGAACAAAAATAAGATCATTGCCGGCCTCGCTTCCCGCTGGGCACACTATATATATTTCCAAAGTGCTCGAATGATTCATGCTTGGAATAGAACAACTATAAACCACTGCCGGCCTCGCTCCACGCTGGGCACATTATATATATTTCCAGAGTGCTCGCATGCTCTGTGCTGGGAACAGAACAAATATAAGACCATTGTTGGCCTCGCTCCACGCTGGACACACTATATATATTTCTAGAGTCCTCGCATGCTCTGTGCTGGGAACAGAACAACTATAAGACCATTGTTGGCCTCGCTCCACGCTGGGCACATTATATATAATTCCAGAGTGCACGCATGCTCTGTGCTTGGAACTGAACAACTATAAGACCATTGTTGGCCTCACTCCACGCTGGACACACTATATATATTTCCAGACTGCTCGCATGCTCTATGCTGGGAACAGAACAGCTTTAAGACCATGTTTGGCCTATCTCCACGTTGGGCACACTATATATATTTCCAGACTGCTCGCATGATCTGTGCTGGGAACACAACACTATAAGACAATTGTTGGATTCGCTCCACACTGGGCACACTATCTATATTTCCAGAGTGCTCGCATTGTCTGTGCTGGGAACAGAATAACTATAAGACCATTGCCGGCTCCGCTCCCCGCTGGGCACACTACATATATTTCCAGAGTGCTGGCATGCTCTGTGCTGGGAACAGAACGACTATAAAACTATTCCCGGCCTCGCTCCACGCAGGGCACACTATATATATTTCCAGAGTGCTCGCATGCTCTGTGCTGGGAACAGAACTTCATAAGACCATTGCCGGCCTCGCTCCACGCTGGGCACACTATATATATTTCCAAAGTGTACGAATGATCCGTGCTTGGAGCAGAACAACTATAAGCCATTGCCGGGCTCGCTCCACGCAGGGTACAGTATATATATTTCCAGAGTGCTCGCATGCTCTGTGCTGGGAAGAGAACAAATATAAGACCATTGTTGGCCTCGCTCCGCGCTGGGCACAATATATATATTTCCGGAGCGCTCGCATGCTCTGTGCTGGGAACAGAACAAATATAAGACCATTGTCGGCGTCGCTCCACGCCGGGCACACTATATATATTTCCAGAGTTATCACTTGCTCTGTGCTGGGAACAGAACAAAAATAAGACCATTGCCGGCCTCGCTTCCCGCTGGGCACACTATATATATTTCCAAAGTGCTCGAATGATTCGTGCTTGAAATAGTACAACTATAAACCACTGCCGGCCTCGCTCCACGCTGGGCACATTATATATATTTCCAGAGTGCTCGCATGCTCTGTGCTGGGAACAGAACAAATATAAGACCATTGTTGGCCACGCTCCACGCTGGACACACTATATATATTTCTAGAGTCCTCGCATGCTCTGTGCTGATAACAGAACAACTATAAGACCATTGTTGGCCTCGCTCCACGCTGGGCACATTATATATATTTCCAGAATGCTCGCATGCTCTGTGCTGGGAACTGAATAAATATAAGACCATTGTTGGCCTCGCTCCACGCTGGGCAGACTATATTTATTTCCAGAATGCTAGCATGCTCTGTGTTGGGAAAAGAAAAACTATCTGACCATTGCCGGCCGCGCTCCTCGCTGGGCACACTATGTATATTTCTAGAGTGTTCGCATGCTGTGTGCTGGGAACAGAACAACTATAAGACCATTGACGGCCTCGCTCTACGCTTGGCACACTTTATATATTTCCAGAGTTCCCGCATCCTCTGTGCTGGGAACAGAACAACTATAAGACCATTGCCAGCCTCGCTCCACGCTGGGCACACTAAATATATTTCCAGAGTGTTCGCATGCTCTGTGCTGGGAACAGAACAACTATAAAAGCATTGCCGGCCTCGCTCCACGCTGGGCACACTATATATCTTTCCAGAGTGCTCGTATGCTCTGTGCTGGAAACAGAACAACTATTAAACCATCGCCGACCTCGCTCCCCGCTGGGCACACTAAATATATTTCCAGAGTGCTCACATGCTCTGTGCTGGGAACACAACTATAAAACCATTGCCAGCCTCGCTCCACGCTGGGCACACTATATATATTTCTAGTGTGCTTGCATGCTCTGTGCGGGGAACAGAACAACTTAAAGACCATTGCCGGCCTCGCTCCAAGCTTGGCACACTATATATATTTCCAGAGTGCCCGCATCCTCTGTGCTGGGAACAGAACAACTATAAGACCATTGCCGGCCTCGCTCCACGCTGGGCACACTATAAATATTTCCAGAGTGCTCGCATGCTCTGTGATGGGAACAGAACAACTATAAGACCATTGCCGGCCCCGCTCCACGCTGGGCACACTACATATATTTCCAGAGTGCTGGCATGCTCTGTACTGGGAACAGAACGGCTATAAAACTATTCCCGGCCTCGCTCCACGCCGGGCACACTATATATATTTCCAGAGTGCTCGCATGCTCTGTGCTGGCCAGGTCGCTTGAACTGTGCTGGAGGTGGAGCGACTATTATTCCTACTCCTGCCACTGCTCCACGCTGGGCACTTTCACAATCTTAATGGCGTTGTCGCACAGAGCGTGCGACAGATCCAGTAGAATATGTACCGCTCCCAGCGTGGAGTATTAGCAGGAATAGGTATTATACGCTCCAATAATGCCGTCGCTCCATGCTGGGCACCTCCACTCTCAGAACGGCCACTCATTTGTCCAATAGAACGGTTGATTTATTGACTTCATATTCACCCACCCGTATCGAAACCATTAAACTACAGGACCTTAATAATCCTGAGCTGTTGGGCACGTTAGCAGTCGTACCAGAGTACTGTAGCGTTCGCTTGAACTGTGCTAGGCGAGGAGCAACTATAACACCTATTCCTGGCATTGCTCCACGCTGAAGTCGTACTGGATCGTTTGCTTGAAATATGCTTGATTGTAGCGACTGTTAGACCTATTAGGCTATCCTTTCTCTACGCTGGGCAAGTTATTAGTCGTACTGAAGCAATCTCTTGAACTCTGCTCAACATAAAATGACTTAAGACCTATTTCTCCCTGTTTCTACCCTTGCTCCACGCACGGCACGTTAGCATCAAACTGGAGCGTTTGCTTTAACGGTGCTATTGATGGAGCGACTCTAAGACTCTTTTTCAGCCCTTGCTCAATGCTGGGTGTGTTAGCAATCGAAATGGAGCATTTGCGTTCACAGTTCCGGACATGGAGCGACTTTAGACCCGTGAGGGCCTGAGAGAAAAATATGAGGATTTTATATTTAAAGCTTTTACTTGTAGCAATGTTACTTATTTGAGTTGTTTCCCTTGTTTTATTGGTGGACTGAACGTGTTATTTTATGGAAATTCGTAAACGATCTGATTTATATTTGATTATCCTGCATTTGTTGGCATTATATTTGTTTGTATGCCTATTGCTCAATGTTTAGATTGACTTTGGCAGACAAATGTTACTCAAAGTATTGCCAACGGATGCAAGGTTTCCATATCATGCTTATAAGATTCATTTAATATATATATATATATATATATATATATATATATATATATATATATATATATATATATATATATATATATATATATATATATATATATATATTGCGTGCAGCAGGGTTAGAAACAGCTATATTGACATTATTTATAACATGCGGCTATTCCTGCCGTTGCTTTGAGAAGCAGAAGTAAAACAAAGATCAGGAATTGCTACAATTAACTTACTCCACCCATAAAAGACACCAAAGGGAAAGAAATACAAACATTAAGCGACCAGACCATAATGGAAACCTAAACAATGGAAGGCCATAAGGACAGTTACTTTCACACAAAATGGCCATATGGCCATCCAAAACCAAAAGACACAAGTGATACATACAGTAAGTAACAAACAACAACATAAATAAATCGCCACAGAAGAGCCGCCTTGGAACGGTCAGTGGAAGATTTCCACTGGGGGGCTTAAATCGATTTTACGTGGCCACAATCCTCGCCCTTACTTCCGTCGCGATTTAGACAAATAATTTGTTCAGTCCGCATGAAGGCCTCCTAACTTATCAGTGCAACATCTCCGTGAACACAAAAATCAAAGAACCACAGAGGTGAGACAACGGTGAGGACTCGACAGCAAGAAACCACTGAAATGCTGGAGCAAAAGAAAACCAACAGTTAGACTCCGATGAGCCCGACCAGAGTCAGAGCATCAGGCACCAACCGACATTATCTCTCTAATTTTCAATAAGCCTTTACGTTGGAGCCGTCATAGAATCTGAGGCCTGACCCACCGGCGTGCAATTAAAGAGGGAAGCAAAGTTGCCAACCGTGATTGGGTTAACTACCATGCATGCAGTCTATATTGTCATATTGTTTTTTTTTTTTGTAATTAGAGGTTTAACGTCCCCGTCAAAACTGTAAAAGTCATTTTGGAGACGTTGCTTCCAATTTTGTGGGACTTTTATAGTAATCGCAGATAAGATCGAATGGGTGGAGCTATTCAGGTGTTTTCAATATGTCAAATTCGCTGAGTCCGCCGAGTGCCTTTCGCACGCTTTCTTCAAGCAATCGAAATGGTCATATACTCTGAGTACGCCACAGCTATGCTTGTGTTACAGTTGAATTCATAGAATCGGGTGACTTGGATTACCTTTTTGTTAATGGAATATTCCTAAGGCAGGTACAAACGATAGCTTCGCCTAGTCAGTCTTATCTGCGAGTACAATACCCGACATTGAGATGAAATGACATCTTAAGCCCAATGTAACAAATAGGCCGCCTCGCACCGCGATTCCTGGACAGGCTTAGAGTCTCTAAGCGGTTTACCAGTACTAGTGTGCTGGCCGGATTCATCTCTGCGTGGAAGCATCATGCAGCCCATATATTTCTTCAAGCCCCTATGCGCGGGGGCCGGCGGATTCTAACTGCAATTGAGCGACAATGGGCCTATGCCTGCCGTTGCTCCACCCTGGGAATGTTAGCAGTCGCATTGGTACGTAGACTTGAACTTCACGTGTCGTGGTGCGACAATGAGCCTATTCCTGCCGTTGCTCCACCTTGGGATGGGTGTTTTTGAGTTTTACGTCCCACCAACAGCTAATGTGATACGGAGACGGGACCTCGGTTTAAAGACTAATCCGAAAGTCTGGAGAAGCCCGGGATCGATCCTGCGACCCCTGGTTTCCAAGGCCAGTAGCGTAAATACTGCACCACGGAGGCTTCTATGCTCCACCTTGGGAAAGTTAGCAGTCGTATTGGTACGTAGGCTTGAACAATACGCCCTTCCTGCCGTTGCTCAACCCTGGGAACCTGGGCAGTCGTATTGGTGCGTTCCCAGCAGGCACATGACGAAATTGTGACGTCACATCAACGTCGATGCAACGTCATGACGTTCATACAACGTCGCATGAACGTCGGTTGACGTTACACCGACGTTGATTTGACGTTGCCCTGGCGAAGTGTGCTTGCAGGGTTAGCATTAACTGTATCTATGATGGAACGACAATGGGCCGATTTCTTGCCGTTGCTCCACCCTGGGAACGTTGGCAGTGGTACTGGAAAGTAAGCTTGAACTGTACCTATCATGGAGCGATAATGGGCCTAGTCCTGTCGTTGCTCCACGCTGGGAACGTTAGGAGTCGTATTGGTACGTTAGCTTGAATTGTTCCTGTCGTGGAGCGACAATGGGCCATTCCTGTCGTTGCTCCACCCTGGGAACGTTAGAAGCCGTATTGGTACGTTAGCTTGAGTTGTTCCGGTGTAACGTAAAAAAAGTGGACCGTGAAAAAATGAGACATTTCCGCCACTGCGCATGCGCAACACATTTGCTCCGCCTACCTTAGATACGTTTTATCGGATTGCTATTAGCTTAATTATCGTGTAGTCTGACAGTTACCTCCCCTCATTCGCCCTGTTAGCGAGCTTTAAGGTGAGTTCTCCTTGTAACAGCGTTTGCAGTCGGAACAGACACCACCACAAAGTCACTTTCAGTTTTAAAGTCTGTAACAATGTATGACTTCTTAAAATTCTCACATCAGTTTGTTTTGTATTCTTTTGCAGCATGTATTAGAAGAAGCATCATGTGTCAGGGACATGATACTTCAGTGAGGCAGCACTATAAAAGTGAACATTTAGCTCCCTGTCACGACCAGACAACGTCGTGATATGACTGAAAAATTGTTGAAAGCGACGTCAAACCCGAATTCACACATACACACACACGCACGCACGCCTTCTTAACCTTCTGTACAACAGTACAACGACCCATCATTATTCTCACATTACGATTTCACACCCGTGCAATTTCTTTTTCCATGCAAATTTGTGTTATTTGTCTTATTTTTACTCCTAAAATAGGTTGCGGGTGCTCGTACGAGTACCCATGACCTATGTCTTAGAACAGAAAAAAAGCAAAATAACTTATATCCCTGTAAACCCCAGTTTTCTCTAAATAAAGTGGGGTTTAGAGGGTTTTAATTTCACGGACTTTTAACATGAAGAAAGGTGTTAGAGATACTGTGTTGCCAAGATTATATTCTCAGGGATGATAACTAAAATACCATGACACCCGGAGTTATGGTTCTTGCTCATAACACGTCTTTTTCCCTCAGGTTTTCTTTGTTTGAATTAGTGTTTTACGTCCCCATCAACACTAATTATGTTATTTTTGAGAGGTGGCTTCACGTCTCCCTGCCCTACATCATAGTGTAGATTATATTTTCTTGTCCTTTGGGATCATTGACTCCATTGACGAATTTTGAAAATATCTGAGGGTCACTGATGAGGCCTAATTGGCCGAAACTAGCTAGTCTGGCCCAGAAAACATGTACACTCCATATTTTTCAGTTCTGTGGTGTATTCCTTGCTTCCAAAGGATAAGCCTTTTATAGAACATATTTAACTTCACTACAGCTGGTGTTTGGGAATGTGTGGCGGCGGTAAAACGTCTCCCTGTCCTACATCATAGTGTAGTCCTTTGGGATCATTGACTCCATTGACAAATTTTGAAAATATCTGAGGGTCACTGATGAGGCCTAATTGGCCGAAACTAGCTAGTCTGGCCCAGAAAACATGTACACTCCATATTTTTCAGTTCTGTGGTGTATTCCTTGCTTCCAAAGGATAAGCCTTTTATAGAACATATTTAACTTCACTAAAGCTGGTGTGTGGGAATGTGTGGCGGCGGTAAAACGTCTCCCTGCCCTACATCATAGTGTAGATTATATTTTCTTGTCCTTTGGGATCATTGACTCCATTGACGAATTTTGAAAATATCTGAGGGTCACTGATGAGGCCTAATTTGCCGAAACTAGCTAGTCTGGCCCAGAAAACATGTACACTCCATATTTTTCAGTTCTGTGGTGTATTCCTTGCTTCCAAAGGATAAGCCTTTTATAGAACATATTCAGTTTTGTGGGACTTTTACCCAACATTGATATGAAATGACATCTCAAGCCCTGCCGCCTGAACAAGCCAGGAGGGTTTATATATAGGTGACGTTCCGATTTACAACACTTCGCGTAGTCAGGCTTAGATCCTCTTAGCGTTTTACCAGTAGTCCTGTGCGGTCTGTTTCAGCTATGCGTGCAAGCAAGATGAACCCAATCTATTTCTCCAAGCCCCGATGGGCGGGGCGTAAATCTTCACCTCTTGTTGGTTGGTTGATTTGAGGTTTAACGTCCCCGTCAACACTGTAAAGGTCATTTCGGAGACGTTGCTTCCAATTTTGTTGGACTTTTACCCAACACTAAGATGAAATGACATCTCTAGCTATGTCGCCCAATGACACCAAAAGGGTTTATTAGCATGGACGGTCCGCCTCGCACCGCGGTTCCTGGACAGGCTTAGATCCTCTAAGTGGTTTACCAGTACTAGTGTGCGGGCCGGATTGCGGCTCTGCGTGGAAGCATCGTGACTAAAAAGTGAAGCACCCGATCAAACAACATATTTTGCGGCATCGGAACTGTCATATAGTCTATGGTCTAAATTTGATATGCCAGGCTAATACGGGTTAATCGGCGTCTAACCTTGGTTTGCACTGTTTGCCAGTCCTGAAAGAAACGCTTAGCTTACGACGTTAAAGCGGCGTCTGACCTGGGTCTGTGCCATTTGCCTTAGTCCTAAAGTAGAAGCGAAAGGCTAACGCTGGTTAAGCAATGCCTGATCTCGGTCTGCATTGTTTGCCTAAGCATTGAAATGGTTATACTACTCGCCTCATTGACCAGGGTTAGTTGGTTCCATCTCGGGCTTCTCCAGACTTGAGGATATTAAACCGAGATCCCGTATCATTATGACCTTAGTTGTTGTTAGGACGTAATTCTCAAAGACATACACAACCCGTATAAGCTTAGTGTCTCTTAGGACATAGGCAAACAGTGCATACTTAGCTCAGATGTTCCTCAACCCAATTAAGCGCAGCATATCTGTTTAATGACAAAGGCAAACAGTGCAGACCAGATGATGCCCCGTATTGGCAATGGGAAAGAACTGTGTCAATTATGCAACAAATCACGGTGCGGAAAAACGGGCCGAGTGAAATCATTAAAAGCTGCAACTTTATGACGCCATACGTAGATTCGTAGACGTTAGACGGTGTAACGTCACTGTCTAGTACCGACAACGTTTCAAAAGGACATAAATGCATGTGTTACAGTCGATTTCTTTTAACAATGGTGAAAATGTTTGAGAATTTGAAGGAAACAACAACATTATCTAAGAGTTTCAGCGTGCTAGAATCGAAATAACTCAGCTCTAGCCAGTGTTGGGTAATAAATCACGGTTTGTCGGTCAGTTGTAAGTAGACAAATCACACGCGCTACGCGCTCGTGATACGGACCTCCAAACTGTGATTTATTACTCAACAAATCATAACTAGAGCTTATCTATCACTAGTCGCTTATACAGCCAATGGTTAAATCAGGTGATATATTGCGTGATAAATCACTAGGCAAAAAAGCGTGACGTGAAGAGCCGCCGTTTTATGAAGTTTTGCGACGTTATCGATCCTTTCCTTGACGTTAGACCGTGTAACGTCTTTTTCAGTACGTTACACATGCGTTACAGTCAAACATAACGGTGAGATTTCTTCAAACAGTGGCGGAATGTTGAGAGAATATGAAGGAAACAACAGCATTTTAGCAGACTTTCAGTGTGTTATCAGCTCTATTGTTACGTGCTCGTGATGTGATCTACCATACAACGGACCTCCAAACAGTGATATATTACTCAACAAATCACCGCTAGAGCTGATTTATTCAATCTTAAATCAAATTAGCACATCACCTCTATTTAAGGCCAAATGGATACAGCGCAGATCCTCCCAGACCCGGCTCAGATGTCGGTTAACCCATTTAACCCAACATCTAATATAAAGGACACTAGGAAACATTGAAGACCCAGATCAGATGCCCATTAATTCATATCATACCAAACTCTCTATGTATGGACATTACGAAAACAGTGCAGACCTAGATTAGACGCTCCTTAGCCAATGTTCGCCAAGGCCACAGGGAAAAGGTGCTATACCACAGAGGCTTCTAGGCGTATATGGGTTAAAACGATGCACAGTTAACGTATCTCCTAGAACAGAGACATACTTTCGGATGAGTCTTCAAACCGAGGTCCCGTCTCCGTATGACCTTAGTTGTTGGTGGGACGTAAAACTCAAACACCCACCTCACCTATAACAGAGGCAATAGTCGTATATCAGTATAGGAATATCTTATCGTGATGTGCACTAGCAAGCGCAGATTGCAGTGTGAGGTTACGAGACCTCCATCAAACGCGGGTCGTTTAGGGTAAGAAATCACGACTTTTGGATGCCAAAATGACAGTTGATAATTGTTTTTACTTTGAATTTCTTTTCCACTATTAAAGGTCAAGAATTAAGAAATAATCTCCACGTACCGTGTGTTATCGTGATTAACACACGGTGTTGGAGGGCAGATTGCGAAATATTAATTCACGACGGCGAAGCCGGAGTGAATTAATATTCGCATCTGCCCGACAACACCGTGTGTTAATCACGATAACACACCGGGTGCGTGGAAATTATTTCGATTCTAACATGATGCTAAACTGAAATACAGTAGTAACAAAGCGTTATCTTGGGGACTATTTTGCAGCGGATGTCGACAGAAGGAAATGTTTACATGCAACGTCACGATGACGCCAAATTGCACACACCACGTTGACGACGTGAATTATCGCATATTTGCAAACGCTGACGTTTCCACTGGGTTCAATGGGAAAAACGTTAACGAGGGACTTTTACCCGACATTGAGATGAAATGACATCTCAAGCCCTGTCGTTCAATGAAACCGACTAGCATCGCTTTGCCGTAGTGTATAAGGCCTTAGACGAATTGAACAAACAGCGCAGAGCCTGTTCAATTCGTCTAAGGCCTTATACACTATGTATGGGTAAAACCAGGCGATTTTTTCTGGTTTTTAGACCCATTGGTTTTCGAGCAGACCGTTATTTAACGGTGGGCGACAACTGGCGTACCGGAAAAATATATGACCTTTACTTTGCGTCACACATGCAAGGTGATTAAGAGTCAAAGCTTTTACCCACTAGACCATGGCAGTATACACTGTTTTATTATTGACAAAACGCAATGCGAGTGCAGGATAACCAAATACATGCTAGTAATTTTGTTCGTTCGTTTGTTTGTTTGTTTGATGTTTAACGTTCCCACCAACACTATATAGGTCATATTTGGGACGTTGCTACTTTTACCCGACATAGAGATATAATGTAATCTCAAGCCCTGCCGCCCAATGAGACCAATAGGGTTAATATGCACGGATGGTTTGACTCGCACCACTTTGCCTGTGCAAGCTACGACCCTGTAAGCGGCTTACAAGTGGTTTCAGCCTTGCATGGAAACATCATGCAGCCCAATCTATTCTGCAAACCCTGATGGGCGGGGTCCGAGTTTTTGTTCGGTAGTTTGTGTGAAGTTTAACGGCCTTGTCAACACCATCGAGACAACACCGAGCAGGCCACCTTACCTTGGGCAGACATGCACATCAGTGTTTGACCAGCACAGTGCACATTCATTCGAAAGAAACAGAGTGAAAAGTCGCAGAAAAATCAAAGCAAAACAACACAAAACAAACAACAAGAGGCCCATGAGGTCCTAGTCGCTCCCCTGAGCCCTGTGCAAATTCGGCAGTATTAATCGCCTGATGCTATAAACCAAGTTTCAAGACAATCGGTCAAGTGATTCCGGAGATGAAGATTTTTTAAGGTTTTCACCATAACCGGGCATGGCGGACTGGTACCTTTTCAACCCTTTTCACGCACATCTTCTCTTTTTCATTCCTTTTTTTTGTAGAAGCCACCATGGTGCAGTGATTACGCTACTCACCTTGTAAACCAGTGATCGCAGGATCGATCCCGGGCTTCTCCAGCCTTTCGAATGAGTCTTTAAACCGAGGTCCCGTCTCCGTATGACCTTAGCTGTTGGTGGGACGTAAAACTAAAACTCACTCACCTCTTTTCTTTGTATTTCTTTATGTCCACTTTTTTCACGGATGTCCACTTTTTGCACGGATTGTTGCCTTATCTACTTTTCTTTCACGTCAGTGTACATTTTTCTTCGTGATTATCCTTATCACGCGCACCTTCTTCTTTCTCGGACTGGTACCTTTTCAACCATTATCACGCACATCTTCCTTTTTCATTCCTTTATTTTGCATTTCTTTATGTCCACTTTTTTCACGGATGTCCACTTTTTTCACGGATTGTTGCCTTATCTATTTTTCTTTCACGTCAGTGTACATTTTTCTTCGTGATAGCTCAGTGGTTAGTGCACTTGCCTCTGATGCTAGAGGTCCCCGGTTCGATCCCCGGCAGCGGCGAAAATATTTCGGTGTCCGAACACGCTCCATTGGCATCATTTGCAGGGATGAATGTCATAAAGTGCACCGTCCTTCGGATCGGGACGTTAACTGGAGGCCCCCTGTGCAAGGAGAACCATCCCCTATGCAGGTTAAAGATCCCTACTGTAATTACATGATTACTGTGTAGGCTTTCATCCTGCAAAACCTGGAGTGTATGTAATATACACCTGCGGTAATGGTCAAATGTGACCGACGCAGTATCAGAAGATAGATAGATAGATTATCCTTATCACGCACATCTTCTTCTTTCGCGGACAGGTACCTTTTCAACTCTTTTCACGCACATCTTCTTTTTTCATTCCTTTTCTTTGTATTTCTTTATGTCCACATTTTTCACGGATGTCCACTTTTTTCACGGATTGTTGCCTTATCTATTTTTCTTTCACGTCAGTGTACATTTTTCTTCGGGATTATCCTTTTCACGCACATCTTCTGCTTTCACGGACTGGTACCTTTTCAACCCTTTTCGCGCACATCTTTTTTCATTCCTTTATTTTGCATTTCTTTATGTCCACTTTTTTCACGCATGTCCACTTTTTCACGGATTGTTGCCATATCTGTTTTTCTTTCACGTCAGTGTACATTTTTCATCAGGATTATCCTTTTCACGCACATCTTCTGCTTTCACGGACTGGTACCTTTTAAACTCTTTTCACCCACATCTTCCTGTTTTCATTCCTTTTCTTTGTAGAAGCCTCCGTGGTGCAGTGGTTACGCTACTCGCCTTGTAAACCAGGGATCGCGACATCGATCCCGGGCTTCTCCAGCCTTTTGGATGAGCCTTTAAACCGAGGTTCCGTCTCCGTATGACATTGGCTGCTGGTGGGACGTAAAACTAAAACTCACTCACTCCTTTTCTTTGTATTTCTTTCTGTCCACATTTTTTACGGGTGTCCACTTTTTTCACGGTTTGTTGCCTTATCTATTTTTCTTACACGTCAGTGTACATTTTTCTTCGTGATTATCCTTATCACGCGCATCATCTTCTTTCTCGGACTGGTACCTTTTCAACCCTTTTCACGCACATCTTTTTTTCATACCTTTATTTTGCATTTCTTTATGTCCACTTTTTTCACGGATGTCCACTTTTTTCACGGATTTTTTTTTTTTTTGCCTTATCTATTTTTCTTTCACGTCAGTGTACATTTTTCTTCTTGATTATCCTTATCACCCACATCTTATTCTTTCACGGACTGGTACCTTTTCAACCCTTTTCACGCACATTTTCTTTTTTCATTCCTTTTCTTTGTATTTCTTTATGTCCACTTTTTCACGGATGTTAACTTTTTTCACGGATTGTTGCCTTATCAATTTTTCTGTCACGTCAGTGTACATTTTTCTTCGTGATTATCCTTATCACGCGCATCTTCTTCTTTCTCGGACTGGTACCTTTTCAACCCTTTTCGCGCACATCTTTTTTTCATTCCTTTATTTTTGCATTTCTTTATGTCCACTTTTTTCACGGATGTCCACTTTTTTCACGGATTGTTGCCTTATACATTTTTCTTTCACGACAGTGTACATTTTTCTTCGTGTTTAACCTTATCACGCACATCTTCTTCTTTCACGGACTGGTACCTTTTCAACCCTTTTCACGCACATCATCTTTTTTCATACCTTTTCTTTGTATTGGTTTATGTCCACTTTTTTTCACGGATGTCCACTTTTTTCACGGATTGTTGCCTTATCTATTTTTCTTTTACGTCAGTGTACATTTTTCTTCGTGATTATCCTTATCACGCACATCTTCGTTTTTAACGGACAGATGCCTTTTTGACCCTTTTCATGCAAATCTTCATTTTTCAATCCTTTTCTTTGTATTTCTTCAGGTCCACGTTTTTCACGGATGTCCACTTTTTCACGGATTGGTGCCTTATCTATTTTTCTTTCCAGTCAGTGTACATTTTTCTTCGGGATTATCCTTTTCACGCACATCTTCTGCTTTCACGGACTGGTACCTTTTCAACTCTTTTCACGCACATCTTCTTTTTTTTCATTCCTTGCTTTGTAGAAGCCTCCGTGGTGCAGTGGTTACGCTACTCGCAGTGTAAACCATGGATCGCAGGATTGATCGCGGGGTTCTCCAGCCTTAAGGATCCTTGAGGATGAGTATTTAAATTGAGGTCCCGTCTCCGTATGACCTTAGCTGTTGGTGGGACGTAAAACTAAATCTCACTCACTCCTTTTCTTTGTATTTCTTTATGTCCACTTTTTTCACGGATGTCCACTTTTTTCACGGGTGGGTGCCTTATCTATTTTTCTTTCACGTCTGTGTACATTTTTCTTCGTGATTATCCTTATCACGCACATCTTCTTCTTTCGCGGACAGGTACCTTTTCAACCCTTTTCACGCACATCTGTTTTTCATACCTTTTCTTTGTATTTCTTTATGTCCACTTTTTTCACGGATGTCCACTGTTTTCACGGATTGGTGCCTTATCTATTTTTCTTTCACGTCAGTGTACATTTTTCTTCGTGATTATCCTTATCACGCGCATCTTCTTCTTTCTCGGACTGGTACCTTTTCAACCTTTTTCACGCACATCTTTTTCTATTCCTTTATTTTGCAGTTCTTTATGTCCACTTTTTTCACTGATGTCCACTTTTTTAACGGATTGTTGCCTTATCTATTTTTCTTTTACGACAGTGTTCATTTTTCTTCGTGTTTATCCTTATCACGCACATCTTCTTCTTTCACGGGCTGGTACCTTTTTAACCCTTTTCACGCACATCATCTTTTTTCATACCTTTTCTTTGTATTTCTTTATGTCCACTTTTTTCACGGATGTCCACTTTTTTCACGGATTGTTGCCTTATCTAATTTCTGTCACGTCAGTGTACATTTTTCTTCGTGATTATCCTTATCACGCACAACTTCTTTCACGGGCTGGTACCTTTTCAACCCTTTTAACGCACATCATCTTTTTTCATTCCTTTATTTTGCATTTCTTTATGTCCACTTTTTTCACGGATGTCCACTTTTTTCACGGATTGTTGCCTTATCTATTTTTCTTTTACGTCAGTGTACATTTTTCTTCGTGATTAGCCTTATCACGAACATCTTCGTCTTAAACGGACAGGTACCTTTTTGACCCTTTTCACACACATCTTCTTTTTTCAATCCTTTTCTTTGTATTTCTTCAGGTCCACGTTTTTCACGGATGTCCACTTTTTTCACGGATTGGTGCCTTATCTATCTTCCTTTCACGTCAGTGTACATTTTTCTTTGGGATTATCCTTTTCACGCACATCTTCTGCTTTCACGGAGTGGTACTTTTTCAACCTTTTTCACGCACATCCATATTTTTTCATTCCTTTATTTTGCATTTCTTTATGTCCACTTTTTTCACGCATGTCCACTTTTTTCACGGATTGTTGCCTTATCTGTTTTTCGTTCACGTCAGTGTACATTTCTCTTCGTGATTATCCTTTTCACACACATCCTCTTCTTTCGCGGACAGGAACCTTTTCAACCCTTTTCACGCACCTTTTCTTTTTTCATTCCTTTCCTTTGTATTTCTTTATGTCCACTTTTTTCACGGATGTCCACTTTTTTCACGGATTGTTGCCTTTTCTATTTTTCTTTCACGTCGGTGTACATTTTTCTTCGTGATTAATAAGTGATTATCATTATCACGCACATCTTCTTCTTTGACGGACAGGTACCTTTTCAACCCTTTTCACGCACATCTTCTTTTTTCATTCCTTTTCATTGTATTTCTTTATGTCCACTTTTTTCACGGATGTCCACTTTATTCACGCATTATTGCCTTATCTATTTTTCTTTCACGTCAGTGTACATTTATCTTCGTGATTATCCTTTTCACGCACATCTTATTCTTTCGCGGACTGGTACCTTTTCAACCCTTTTCACGCACATCTTCTTTTTTCATTCCTTTTCTTTGTATTTCTTTATGTCCACTTTTTCACGCATGTCCACTTTTTTCACGGATTGTTGCCTTTTCGGCTTTTTTTTTTCACGTCAGTGTACATTTTTCTTCGGGATTATCCTTTTCACGCGCCTCTCCTTCTTTCTCGGACTGGTACCCTTTCAACCCTTTTCACGCATATCTTCTTTTTTCATTCCTATATTTTGCATTTCTTTATGTCCACTTTTTTCACGCATGTCCACTTTTTCACGGATTGTTGCCTTATCTGTTTTTCTTTCACGTCAGTGTACATTTTTCATCAGGATTATCCTTTTCACGCACATCTTCTGCTTTCACGGACTGGTACCTTTTAAACTCTTTTCACCCACATCTTCCTGTTTTCATTCCTTTTCTTTGTAGAAGCCTCCGTGGTGCAGTGGTTACGCTACTCGCCTTGTAAACCAGGGATCGCGACATCGATCCCGGGCTTCTCCAGCCTTTCGGATGAGCCTTTAAACCGAGGTTCCGTCTCCGTATGACATTGGCTGCTGGTGGGACGTAAAACTAAAACTCACTCACTCCTTTTCTTTGTATTTCTTTATGTCCACATTTTTTACGGGTGTCCACTTTTTTCACGGTTTGTTGCCTTATCTATTTTTCTTACACGTCAGTGTACATTTTTCTTCGTGATTATCCTTATCACGCGCATCATCTTCTTTCTCGGACTGGTACCTTTTCAACCCTTTTCACGCACATCTTTTTTTCATACCTTTATTTTGCATTTCTTTATGTCCACTTTTTTCACGGATGTCCACTTTTTTCACGGATTTTTTTTTTTGCCTTATCTATTTTTCTTTCACGTCAGTGTACATTTTTCTTCTTGATTATCCTTATCACCCACATCTTATTCTTTCAAGGACTGGTACCTTTTCAACCCTTTTCACGCACATTTTCTTTTTTCATTCCTTTTCTTTGTATTTCTTTATGTCCACTTTTTCACGGATGTTAACTTTTTTCACGGATTGTTGCCTTATCAATTTTTCTGTCACGTCAGTGTACATTTTTCTTCGTGATTATCCTTATCACGGGCATCTTCTTCTTTCTCGGACTGGTACCTTTTCAACCCTTTTCGCGCACATCTTTTTTTCATTCCTTTATTTTTGCATTTCTTTATGTCCACTTTTTTCACGGATGTCCACTTTTTTCACGGATGTCCACTTTTTTCACGGATTGTTGCCTTATACATTTTTCTTTCACGACAGTGTACATTTTTCTTCGTGTTTAACCTTATCACGCACATCTTCTTCTTTCACGGACTGGTACCTTTTCAACCCTTTTCACGCACATCATCTTTTTTCATACCTTTTCTTTGTATTGGTTTATGTCCACTTTTTTTCACGGATGTCCACTTTTTTCACGGATTGTTGCCTTATCTATTTTTCTTTTACGTCAGTGTACATTTTTCTTCGTGATTATCCTTATCACGCACATCTTCGTTTTTAACGGACAGATGCCTTTTTGACCCTTTTCATGCAAATCTTCATTTTTCAATCCTTTTCTTTGTATTTCTTCAGGTCCACGTTTTTCACGGATGTCCACTTTTTCACGGATTGGTGCCTTATCTATTTTTCTTTCCAGTCAGTGTACATTTTTCTTCGGGATTATCCTTTTCACGCACATCTTCTGCTTTCACGGACTGGTACCTTTTCAACTCTTTTCACGCACATCTTCTTTTTTTTTCATTCCTTGCTTTGTAGAAGCCTCCGTGGTGCAGTGGTTACGCTACTCGCAGTGTAAACCATGGATCGCAGGATTGATCGCGGGGTTCTCCAGCCTTAAGGATCCTTGAGGATGAGTATTTAAATTGAGGTCCCGTCTCCGTATGACCTTAGCTTTTGGTGGGACGTAAAACTAAATCTCACTCACTCCTTTTCTTTGTATTTCTTTATGTCCACTTTTTTCACGGATGTCCACTTTTTTCACGGGTGGGTGCCTTATCTATTTTTCTTTCACGTCTGTGTACATTTTTCTTCGTGATTATCCTTATCACGCACATCTTCTTCTTTCGCGGACAGGTACCTTTTCAACCCTTTTCACGCACATCTGTTTTTCGTACCTTTTCTTTGTATTTCTTTATGTCCACTTTTTTCACGGATGTCCACTGTTTTCACGGATTGGTGCCTTATCTATTTTTCTTTCACGTCAGTGTACATTTTTCTTCGTGATTATCCTTATCACGCGCATCTTCTTCTTTCTCGGACTGGTACCTTTTCAACCTTTTTCACGCACATCTTTTTCTATTCCTTTATTTTGCAGTTCTTTATGTCCACTTTTTTCACTGATGTCCACTTTTTTAACGGATTGTTGCCTTATCTATTTTTCTTTTACGACAGTGTTCATTTTTCTTCGTGTTTATCCTTATCACGCACATCTTCTTCTTTCACGGGCTGGTACCTTTTTAACCCTTTTCACGCACATCATCTTTTTTTCATACCTTTTCTTTGTATTTCTTTATGTCCACTTTTTTCACGGATGTCCACTTTTTTCACGGATTGTTGCCTTATCTAATTTCTGTCACGTCAGTGTACATTTTTCTTCGTGATTATCCTTATCACGCACAACTTCTTTCACGGGCTGGTACCTTTTCAACCCTTTTGACGCACATCATCTTTTTTCATACCTTTTCTTTGTATTTCTTTATGTCCACTTTTTTCACGGATGTCCACTTTTTTCACGGATTGTTGCCTTATCTAATTTCTGTCACGTCAGTGTACATTTTTCTTCGTGATTATCCTTATCACGCACAACTTCTTTCACGGGCTGGTACCTTTTCAACCCTTTTAACGCACATCATCTTTTTTCATTCCTTTATTTTGCATTTCTTTATGTCCACTTTTTTCACGGATGTCCACTTTTTTCACGGATTGTTGCCTTATCTATTTTTCTTTTACGTCAGTGTACATTTTTCTTCGTGATTAGCCTTATCACGAACATCTTCGTCTTAAACGGACAGGTACCTTTTTGACCCTTTTCACACACATCTTCTTTTTTCAATCCTTTTCTTTGTATTTCTTCAGGTCCACGTTTTTCACGGATGTCCACTTTTTTCACGGATTGGTGCCTTATCTATCTTCCTTTCACGTCAGTGTACATTTTTCTTTGGGATTATCCTTTTCACGCACATCTTCTGCTTTCACGGAGTGGTACTTTTTCAACCTTTTTCACGCACATCCATATTTTTTCATTCCTTTATTTTGCATTTCTTTATGTCCACTTTTTTCACGCATGTCCACTTTTTTCACGGATTGTTGCCTTATCTGTTTTTCGTTCACGTCAGTATACATTTCTCTTCGTGATTATCCTTTTCACACACATCCTCTTCTTTCGCGGACAGGTACCTTTTCAACCCTTTTCACGCACCTTTTCTTTTTTCATTCCTTTCCTTTGTATTTCTTTATGTCCACTTTTTTCACGGATGTCCACTTTTTTCACGGATTGTTGCCTTTTCTATTTTTCTTTCACGTCGGTGTACATTTTTCTTCGTGATTAATAAGTGATTATCATTATCACGCACATCTTCTTCTTTGACGGACAGGTACCTTTTCAACCCTTTTCACGCACATCTTCTTTTTTCATTCCTTTTCATTGTATTTCTTTATGTCCACTTTTTTCACGGATGTCCACTTTATTCACGCATTATTGCCTTATCTATTTTTCTTTCACGTCAGTGTACATTTATCTTCGTGATTATCCTTTTCACGCACATCTTATTCTTTCGCGGACTGGTACCTTTTCAACCCTTTTCACGCACATCTTCTTTTTTCATTCCTTTTCTTTGTATTTCTTTATGCCCACTTTTTCACGCATGTCCACTTTTTTCACGGATTGTTGCCTTTTCGGCTTTTTTTTTCACGTCAGTGTACATTTTTCTTCGGGATTATCCTTTTCACGCGCCTCTCCTTCTTTCTCGGACTGGTACCCTTTCAACCCTTTTCACGCATATCTTCTTTTTTCATTCCTATATTTTGCATTTCTTTATGTCCACTTTTTTCACGCATGTCCACTTTTTTCACGGATGGTTGCCTTATCTGTTTTTCTTTCACGTCAGTCTACATTTTTCTTCGTGATTATCCTTATCACGCGCACCTTCTTCTTTCTCGGACTGGTACCTTTCCAACCCTTTTCACGCATATATTCTTTTTTCACTCCTTTATTTTGCATTTCTTTATGTCCCCTTTTTCACGGATGTCCACTTTTTTCATGGATTGTTGCCTTATCTATTTTTCTTTCACGTCAGTGTACATTTCTCTTCGTGATTATCCTTTTCACGCACATCTTCTTTTTTCACGGACAGGTACCTTTTCAACCCTTTTCACGCACATCTTCTTTTTTCATTCCTTTTCTTTTTTTGCCTTATCTATTTTTCTTTCACGTCAGTGTACATTTTTCTTCGTTTATCACGCGTACCTTCTTCTTTCACGGACAGGTACCTTTTCAACCCTTTTCACGCACATCTTCTTTTTTCATCCCTTTTCTTTGTATTTCTTTATGTCCACTTTTTTTACGGGTGTCCACTTTTTTCACGGATTGGTGCCTTATCTATTTTTCCTTCACGTCAGTGTACATTTTTCTTCGGGATTATCCTTTTCACGCACATCTTCTGCTTTCACTGACTGGTACCTTGCCAACCCTTTTTAGGCACATCCATTTTTTCATTTCTTTATTTTGCATTTCTTAATGTCCACTTTTTTCACGGATGTCCACTTTTTTCTACTTTTAACACGTCTATCTCCTTTTCCACGCAGGCTGCAAATTTAGGGTTTCTCATGTGTACTGATCAATAGCTCGTCTACATAACTCAGGGTGAGGATGTTTCGTTATACTTCAGCATATGCAGGATCTTCTCGTTGTTAATGTTACTTTTAAAATGCATCGATAATTTTTTTTTTGGCACCTGTACACCATTTTCGAGGCAACAAAATCATAATTCCTCTCCCAGATGGATTAGAGAAATACTCAGAGAAGTGTAATACTAAACTAAACCGAGGGAGAGGTAGAGGTTTAATAATAATAATAAAAAAAAACAACGTTATTTTCCTTGTTTGTAGTGGAGTTTAACGGCCCAGTCAACACCATTCAGATCATTTTGAACCGGTCAGTTTTCCTATCCATACTTTTTCTTGACAGGCTTATACGTTAGCAGTTAACCAGCACACTGCACATTCTTACGCCAGAAATTGACAACTGCTGTTCAAGAGCAAAATGTCAGTAACAGTCACAGAGGTGAAACTTTCATTGCATGGTATATCGTATACTTCCCAGCTATTACGCAATAGCCGGCCAATATGGGGCTGAGAGCGAAACGACGTCGATACGTCGTATCGCTGTCGACCCGACGTTGGTTCGATGTTTTTTGGCAGGCTGGGCAATAGTTCATTCAAGGAGGATTGAAAATGTGACTATTGATTTGTTTAACGTGTAAGCCCCGCCTTGAAACAATCGGTTAACGCCCACTTAGCAACGCGCATGCGCAGTGGCGGAAATGTCGCATTTTTTCACGGTCCACTTTTTTTACGTTACACCGGTCGTGGAGCGACAATGGTCCTATTCCTGCCATTGCTCCACCCTGGGATCGTTTGTGTTTTGTGTTGGAGTTTAACGGCCCAGTCAAAACGATTTAGGTCATTTTTGAGGCGGTCAGTTTACGTACCCAACCACACTTTCCTGGGCAGGCTTTTACGTAAGCGGATAACCAGTTCAGTGCACATTCTTCAGCCAGAAACTGAAAACCGCAATTTCTTGAATCAGCGGAAGGGAGAGAATGACCGTAGAAAAGATTTCATGATCGATCTCCACGAAAGAATGTTGCCGACCCCGGCAGGAATCGAACCCGCGTCCTCCTGATCACCAGTCAGACGCGCATCCGACTTAGCTACCGAGGCCGGCCTGCGATCGTTGGGAGTGGTTATTCCAACTCTACCTGTCATAGAACGACAATGGGCCTATTCCTGTTGTTACTCCACCCTGGGAACGTTGGGATTGGTTCTGGCACGTTAGCTTGAACAGCACCTGTTATCTGGGGGCGACAACGGGCCTATTCCTGTTGTTGCTCCACCCTGGGAACGTTAGCAGTTAGCTTGCACCGTACCTGGTATAGCGCGACAATGGGCCTGGTCCACGCTGCGAACGTGGTACTAAAAGTTTTGTTTAGGGTCCTTTCACTATCGTTAATGAGAATTGTGTAAAAAACTTGAGTATCCGCAGAAAAAAAAGCAAAAAACACCTGGTGTTTCATTGCAAGACGGTTTTATGCTGGTATATCGATTCTGTCCGTTCGCTCCACGCTGGGAACGTTCTAATGTTGCAGTGTGTAATGCCACCGGCGCTCCATGCTGGGCACTTCCACGCTCAGAACGGCCACTCCTTTGTATCCAATAGAACCGTTGGTTTATTAATTTCATATTAACCCGCCCGAATCGAGACCATTGAACTGCAGGACCTTAATAATCCTGAGCTGTTGGGCACGTTAGCAGTCGTACCAGAGTACTGTAGCGTTCGCTTAAACTGTGCTAGGCGAGGAGCAAAACCTATTCCTGTCATTGTTCCACGCTGGGCACAATACATATAGCAGTCGTACTGGATCGTTTGCTTGAAATATACTTGATGCGTAGCGACTGTTAGACCTATTAGGCCGTCCGTTCTCCACGCAAGGCAAGTAAGTAGTCGTACTGAAGCAATCTCTTGAACTATGCTCTAAGTAAGAAATATTTCTCCCTATTTCTACCCTTGCTCCACGCTGGGCACTTTAGGATCAAACTGGAGCCTTTGCTTTAACGGTACTATTGATGGAGCGACTGTAAGACCCTTTCAGCCCTTGCTCACCGCTGGGTACGTGAGCAATCGAACTGAAGCGTTGGCGTTAACATTTCTGGAGCTAGACCTGTGATGGCCGATTTTTTTTATATTGAAAGCTTTTACTTGTAGCAACGTTACTTATTTGAGTTGTTTCCCTTGTTTGTTGGTGAACTGTGGATAAATGACTGAACATGTTATTTTATGGAAATTCGTAATCGATGTGATTTATATTTGATCAACTTGCATTTTTTTGCATTTTATTTGTTAGTATGCCTATTGCTCAATGTTTAGATTGGCTTTGGCAGACAAATGTTTCTCAGAGTATTGCAAACGGATGCAAAGTTTCCCCATCATGCTTATGAGATTCATTTAATATATATATATTAGCTGTATTAACACTTTATATAGGGTAGCCCCTATGTGCTTATAGCGCCCGGTTAACTTAAAAACCCGTTCAATCACTCACTTTATATAACTCAATGCTCCACACTGGGAACATATTGGTGTTGAGATTTAACGTCGCCGTCAACACTGTAAAGGTCATTTGGAGACGTTGCTTCCAATTTTGTGGGACGTTTTAGAAGGCCTTCATGCGGACTTAAATAGTTATTTGTCTTGATCGCGATGGAATAAGGGCGAGGATTGTGGTCATGTAAAATTGATATAAAGGTGCATTATTGAGATATCTGGAAAAAATGCTTCGAAAAATAAAATACATATAGCCGGTATTTTTCTTTAAAACAATACAAATTAATGCATTTTATGCAAAAATGAGAACAATTATGATGACAGGTAAACGAGTTTGAGAGGGATTCCCTAACTAGGTTTCGCACACTAGTTAGATCTATTTTTAGTTCGTGACAAAAATAGAATCCCCATATATGACGCTATGCGACGTTCATTTTGGCCCATGCCTGAATCGGAAGAAATATGACGCTGAATACTCGCTTCACGCTGGGCACAGTATATATATTTCCTGAGTGCTCGCATGCTCTGTGCTGGAAACAGAACAAATATAAGACCATTTTTGGCCTCGCTTCACGCTGGGCACACAATATATATTTCCGGAGTGCTCGCATGCTAAGTGCTGGGAAAGAACAGCTATAAGACCATTGTTTGCCTCGCTCCATGCTGGGCACACCATATATATTTCCAGAGTGTTCGCATGTTCTGTGCTGGGAACAGAACACTATTAGACAATTAATGGCCTCGCTCCACGCTACGCACACTATCTATATTTCCAGAGTGCCCGCATCGTCTGTGCTGGGAACAGACCAACTATAAGACCATTGCCGGCCCCGCTCCACGCTGGGCACACTACATATATTTCCGAGTGCTCTCATGCTCTGTGTTGGGAACAAAACAGGTATAAGACCATTCTTGGCCTCGCTCCATGCTGGGCACTCCATATTTATTTCCAGAGTGCTCTCATGCTCTGTGCTGGGAACAAAACAGGTATAAGACCATTCTTGGCCTCGCTCCATGCTGGGCACTCCATATTTATTTCCAGAGTGCTCTCATGCTCTGTGCTGGGAACAAAACAGCCATAAGACCATTCTTGGCCTCGCTCCATGCTGGGCACCCCATATATATTTCCAGAGTGCTCTCATGCTTTGTGCTGGGAACAGAACTACTATAAGACCATTGTTGGCCTTGCTCCAAGCTGGGAACACTATATATATTCCAAAGTGCTCGAATGACATGCTGCAGGGTGTAATGACGGCGCTCCATGCTGGGCACCTCCACGCTGGGAACGTTTGCTCCACCGTGGGCACACTTTTTTCCTACAGTTGCAGCTATACATAGACTGCTCGGTTCATTAAAATTTGAGCACATTTTCACAGGGTCGTTTCGTCCATTATAATTGAAAAAAAAATCTATAGAAGCATTAATTATTTTTGATTGCAAGTTAATAAGCTCCCGTTGAGTAAAAGTCAAATTATGAAGGTTCAATCTAAAGATGTAGATGTAAATTATTATATTATTGGCACTTTCAAGTTATCATTAGAAAAAGTTGATACGTGTACCTGAACAAGGGAGACAACAATAGAATCGGAACAACAAGAAAAGTTATTCAATATTAAATAGCTATTTTCTCCGTTTCATTTTCAACAATTTATGAAAAATAAAAAACATAAACAAACAATATTCGTTCAAATGTGCTGTTTTAAATGTGATAGTTTTTTGTCTTTCCTTTTGTTTTGTTTTTCGATGAATACTTGTAAGTTTATGAGACACCAGCCTTACTGCAACATACAAATTGACAAATATATATATATATATATTTTTTTTCAATGTTCCGTTTTCAAGTCGAGCCCAGTGAAATTCATTTTAAAGGTCTTTTTATAAGTTACAGCTTCTTATAACGACTATATAGGGCCTACTTGTCAGAAACGTCTCAGCATGGGTATTCTTATACAAAGTGAGTGCTCGCATGCTCTGTGCTGGGAACAGAACAACTATAAGACCATTGTTGGCCTCGCTCCACGCTGGGCACACTATATATATTTCCAGAGTGCCCGCATGCTCTGTGCTGGGAACAGAAGAGCTATAAGACCATTGTTGACCCCGCTCCACGCTGGACACACCACGTATATTTCCAGCGTGCTCTGTGCTGGGAACAGAACAACTATAAGACCATTGTTGGCCTCACTCCACGCTGGGCACACTATCTATATTTCCAGACACCTCGCATTCTCTGTGCTTGGAACAGAACAACTATAAGACCATTGCCGGCCCCGCTCCACGCTGGGCACACTATATATATTATCTTATTCTTATACAAAGTGAGTGCTCGCATGCTCTGTGCTGGGAACAGAACAACTATAAGACCATTGTTGGCCTCGCTCCACGCTGGGCACACTATATATATTTCCAGAGTGCCCGCATGCTCTGTGCTGGGAACAGAAGAGCTATAAGACCATTGTTGACCCCGCTCCACGCTGGACACACCACGTATATTTCCAGCGTGCTCTGTGCTGGGAACAGAACAACTATAAGACCATTGTTGGCCTCACTCCACGCTGGGCACACTATCTATATTTCCAGACACCTCGCATTCTCTGTGCTTGGAACAGAACAACTATAAGACCATTGCCGGCCCCGCTCCACGCTGGGCACACTATATATATTATCAGAGTGCTCACATGCTCTGTGCTGGGAACAGAACAACTATAAGACCATTGCCGGCCTCGCTCTACGCTGGGCACACTATAATATATTTTCATTGAGCTCGCATACTCTGTGCTGGGAACAGAACAACTATAAGACCATTGCCGGCCTCGCTCCACGCTGGGCAAACTATATATATTTCCAAAGTTCTCGAATGCTATGTGCTTTGAACAGAACAACTCTAAACCATTGCCGGCCTCGCTCCACGTTGTTCACAGTATATATATTTCCAGAGTGCTCGCATGCTCTGTGCTGGGAACAGAACAACTATAAGACCATTGCCGGCCTCGCTCCACGCTGGGCACACTATATATATTTCCGGAGCGCTCGCATGCACTGTGCTGGGAACAGAACAGCTATAAGACCATTGTTGATCTCGCTCCACGCTGGGCACACTATATATATTTCCAGAGCGCTCGAATGCTCTGTGCTGGGAACAGGCCGGCCTCGCTGGGCACCCTATATATATTTCCACAGCGCTCACATGCTCTGTGCTGGGAACAGAACAAATATAAGACCATTGGTGGCTTTGCTCCACGCTGGGCACACTATATATATTTCCAGAGTGCTGGCATGCATTGTGCTGGGAAGAGAACAACTATAAAACAATTGCCGGACTCGCTCCACGCTGGGAACACTATATATATTTCCAGAGTGCTTGCATGCTCTGTGCGGGGAACAGAGCAACTAAAAGACCATTGCCGGCCTCGCCCCATGCTTGACACACTATATATATATCCAAATGCCCGCATCCTCTGTGCTGGGAACAGAACAACTATAAGACCATTCTCGGCCTCGCTCCCGGATTGACACACTATATATATTTCCAGAGTGCTCGCATGCTCTGTGCTGGGAACAGAAAAGCCATAAGACCATTGTTGACGTCGCTCCGCGCTGGGCACACCATGTATATTTCCAGAGCGCTCGAATGCTCTGTGCTGGGAACAGGCCGGCCTCGCTGGGCACCCTATATATATTTCCACAGCGCTCACATGCTCTGTGCTGGGAACAGAACAAATATAAGACCATTGGTGGCTTTGCTCCACGCTGGGCACACTATATATATTTCCAGAGTGCTGGCATGCATTGTGCTGGGAAGAGAAGAACTATAAAACAATTGCCGGACTCGCTCCACGCTGGGAACACTACATATATTTCCAGAGTGCTTGCATGCTCTGTGCGGGGAACAGAGCAACTAAAAGACCATTGCCGGCCTCGCCCCATGCTTGACACACTATATATATATCCAAATGCCCGCATCCTCTGTGCTGGGAACAGAACAACTATAAGACCATTCTCGGCCTCGCTCCCGGATTGACACACTATATATATTTCCAGAGTGCTCGCATGCTCTGTGCTGGGAACAGAAAAGCCATAAGACCATTGTTGACGTCGCTCCGCGCTGGGCACACCATGTATATTTCCAGAGTGCTCGCATGCTCTGTGCTGGGAACAGAACAACTATAAGACCATTATTGGCCTCGCTCCACGCTGGGCACACTATATATATTTCCAGAGTGCTCGCATGCTCTGTGCTGGGAACAGAAAAGCTTCAAGACCATTGTTGGCCTCGCTCCACGCTGGGCACACCATGTATATTTCCAGATTGCTCGCATGCTCTGTGCTGGGAACAGAACAGCTATAAGACCATTGCCGGCTGCGCTCCACGCTGGGTACACTATATATATTTCCAGAGTGCTCGCATTCTCGATGCTGGGAACAGAACAACTATAAGACCATTGTTGGCCTCGCTCCACACTGGGCACACTATATATATATTTCCAGAGTGTTCGCCTACTCTGTTATGGGAACAGAACGACTATAAAGCAATTGCCGGTCTCGCTCCATGCTGGGCACACTATATATATTTCCAGAGTACTCGCATGCTCTGTGCTGAGAGGAACAAATATAATACCATTGCAGGCCGCGCTCCACGCTAGGCACACCCTTTATATTTCTAGGGTGCTCGCATGCTCTGTGCTTGGAATAGAAAAACGAATAAAACCATTGCCGGCCTCTTTCCACGCTGGGCACACTATATATATATTTCCACAGTGCTCGCATGCTCTGAGCTGGAAACAGAACGACTATAAGACCATCTCTAGCCTCGCACTTCGCTGGGCACACTATATATATTTTCAGAGTGCTCGCATGCTCTGTGCTGGGATCAGAACAGCTATAAGACCATTGTTGGCCTCGCTCCACGCTGGGCACATTATATATATATATCCAGAGTGCTCGCATGCTCTGTGCTGGGAACAGAACAACTAGAAGACCATTGCCGGCCTCGCTCCACGCTGGGCACACAATATATATATTTCCAGAGTGCTCGCATGCTCTGTGCTTGGAATAGAACAGCTATAAGACCATTGCCGGCCTTGCTCCACGCTGGACACACTATATATTTTTCCAGAGTGCTACCATGCTCTGTGCTGGAAACAGAACAGCTATATGTCCATTGCCGAACTCGCTCCACGCTGGTCCCACTATATATATTTCCAGATCGCTCGCATGCTCTGTGTTGGAACTGAACAACTATAAGACCATTGTTGACGTCGCTCCACGCTGGGCACAATATATATATTTCCAGAGTGCTCGCATGCTCTGTGCTGTGAACAGAACAACTATAAATCATTGTTGGCCTCGACCCACACTGGGCACACTATATATATTTCCAGAGTGCTCGCCTGCTCTGTGCTGGGAACAAAACGACTATAAAGCCATTGCCGGCCTCGCTCCATGCTGGGCACACTATATATATTTCCAGAGTACTCGCATGCTCTGTGCTGGGAACGGAACAAATATAATACCATTGCAGGCCTCGCTCCACGCTAGGCACACCCTTTATATTTCTAGAGTGCTCGCATGCTCTGTGCTTGGAACAGAACAACTGTAAGAACATTGCCAGCCTCGCTCCAGCCTGGGCACACTATATATATTTCCAGAGTGCTCGCATGCTCTGTGCTGGACACACTATATATATATTTCCAGAGTGCTCGCATGCTCTGTGCTTGGAATAGAACAACTATAAGACCATTGCCGGCCTTGCTCCACGCTGGGCACACTATATATTTTTCCAGAGTGCTACCATGCTCTGTGCTTGAAACAGAACAGCTATATGTCCATTGCCGAACTCGCTCCACGCTGGGCACACTATATATATTTCCAGATTGCTCGCATGCTCTGTGCTGGGCACAGAACAGCTATAAAACCATTGCCAGCCTCGCTCAACGCTGGACACACTATATATATATATTTCCAGAGTGCTCGCATGCTCTGTGCTGGGAACAGAAAAACTATTAAACCATTGCCGGCCTCGCTGGGCACACTATATATATTTCCAGAGTACTCGCATGCTCTGTGCTGGGAACGGAACATATATAAGACCATTGCCGGCCTCGCTCCATGCTAGGCACACTCTGTATATTTCTAGAGTGCTCGCATGCTCTGTGCTGGGAACAGAACAACTATAATCCATTGCCGGCCTCACTCAACGCTGGGCACACTATATATATATATATTTCCAGAGTGCTAGCATGCTCTGAGCTGGAAACAGAACGACTATAAGACCATTTCTAGCCTCGCACTACGCTGGGCACACTTTATATATTTCCACAGTGCTCGCATGCTCTGTGATGTGATCAGGACAGCTATAAGACCATTGTTGGCCTCGCTCAACGCTGGGCACACTATATATACTGACAGAGCGCTCGCATGCCCTGTGCTGGAAAAAGAACAACTATAAGACCATTATTGGCCTCGCTCCACGCTGGGCACACTATATATATTTTCAGAGTGCTCGCTTGCTCTGTGCTGGGAACAGAACACCTATAAGACCATTGCCGGCCTTGCATCACGCTGGGCATACTGTATATATTTTCGGAGCGCTCATATGCTCTATGCTCGGAACAGAACAACTATAAGTCCCATTGTAGGCCTCGCTCCATGCTGGGCACGTTTTATTTTCTTCCGGAGCTCTGGCTTGCTCTGTGCTGGGCACGCTATGTTTTCTTCCAGGACGCACGCTTACTCTCTGCTGACACGGAGCAACTGGGTACGTTATAGGCCCTATATACTTCCGGTGCGTTCATTCTCGGGGTATAGGTCTTATATTACTTCGTGTCTAGCACAGATCAAGCAACGTAGAATGCGTAATGGTCCCAGCGTGGAGCAAGGGCAGGTTGCTCCGTATCCCTGCTCCCGTATCCAGCACAGAGCAAGCAACTGATTCAGTGTAATACATAACGAACGCAGAGTGGAGTAAGGGCAGGAATATGTCTTTAAGTTCTTCGCTCACAGCACAGAGCAAGTGACCGCTCCAATACAATATGCAACGTTCCCAGCGTGGAGCAGGGACAGAAATAGATCTTATATCCAGCGAAAGATCCAGTAGAACACGTGACGTCCCCAGCGTAGAGCAAGGCAAGAAATAGGTCTTCCTTATTGTTGATCCGTGCCCAGCACAGAGCAAGTGACCTCTTCAGTATAGAACTTAACGTGCCCGGCTTGCTTAGGGCAAGTGCAGGTATAGGCGAATGCTTCAGTATAATATACTGTATACTTAAAGTTCCCAGCATGGAGCAATGGTAGGAATGGTATAATAGTTATTCCGTGCCCAGCACAGACCAAGCGACCGCTCCTATACAATATGTAACGTTTCCAGCACGGAGCAAGTACAGGAATATGTCTCAATACGTAACGTTCCCAGCGAGGAGCAAGCGGCCGCTTCAGTAAAATATAACGTGTCCAACGTGGAGCAAGGACATAAATAGGTCTTATAGTGTGTAGCGAGGCCAGCTGTAAGTCTTACAGTTGTTGTGTTTCCTACACATTAGTACTGTCAACGTGTCCAATGTGGAGCGAGGCAAGCTGTAGGTCTCGCTTGCTGTGTTTCCGGCAGAGGAAGCGACTGCTCAGCGGGTAGTACTGTCAACGTGTCCCGCATGGAGCGAGGACAGCTGTAGGCTGAGACGGGGCACAGCGATTCTAACGCTCCTTAGAGCTACCTTCAGAATCTGAAATGCTACTGGTGTCACGTCAAATGGCATTCATACACTAGACTTTTTTATATAAGAAACTGAAGTGATATTTTCAGGTGGCCTCTGAAAAACTATGTTGACTGTTTTGTAAAAGTTAAAGCTTGAAATAGTCGGATTTCCGCCCTTGTAAAAGTCTAATTTTATTAAATTGAATTAAGTGTGGAAAATAGTTATTAGTGTTCAAATTATTCTTTGTTTTTACAGTGAGAATATTTTGAGAATATTTTCTGATGTTCTTGTGGCAATATTGATGAAATAGTGATAATATTTTAATTTTGTTTTCCCAAGGGTTGTGAATGATATGATGTTACCTCTTTGATATAAAGTTTTAGTAATATTTTATAAATAATTTCAGTGATATACTGATAAATGATACACTTCGTAAAAATAGGTCTTATAAAGCATTGGTTTGCACATATGTCTGCTGTTCATGCATCCGTCTTGGAAGGTCTCTAATTGTCCGTCCGTCTGTTTGTTCAGCTCGTCATTTTGGTTGGTTGTTGGGGCAATGGTAGCACTGGTAACTAGTTATTATGAATGTTGCGACAAGTTTGTTCGAATCCCGTAGGGCATACGGACGATGGGTATATTTGTTGTTAAGCCTGAGCTGGCAGACTTTCAGCCTTCTTGAAGTCTGGCCGTCTAGAACACTAATATATTTATTAAAATGTTAAACCTTTCCTTTAAAGAGCAGAAGCATTTTTTATTGTTTTTCTTTGACATAATTCCTACCCTATACTATGTTGACACGTAGTGTTGTAAACTCTAAGACGAGTGATCATTTCATATGGGATTTTATGGTTTATCACATAACGGTGTTAAATCGGGTTTTATTGCTGAAAACGTTAAAGAGAAAAATAGAGTTGTCATGGATGGCGTCGTGAGGTTACGCGTCAGTAGCCATGTGTTATTACAAGTGTGGTCGTGTGATTTTTATTACATGACGTTATCCACTGTTTAACAGCGGCGTTCTGTAATAAATATATGTAGCCGGCCTGACTGAGGTGTGTCTTTATTTGCTAAATATTGTGGAGTTTTCAGGGATTTACAGGTCTCTGAAAATGTATCGAGCTATTTATCCTATTTAGTATGATTTAAGCATACATAATTTCTGTTTGAAGAAGTTTTACACATCCTTCCGATTTTGTGGTATGTGAGATAAAATGACACCTAAAGCCCCACTGCCCTATGAAACCGCGGATGTTCAAGTGTAGTGGCTCCGACTTGCAACACTTTTGCCATGCAGGCGTGGAATGTTCTAGCGGTTTATCTGTACGCCATTGACGCGGAAGCAGCATGCAGCCCAGTCTATTTCTCCTAGTCCCGATTGGCGGGGGCCCTAAGCACAGAAAAGAAACAAGAGGATCATAATGGTCCTATATCGCTCACCTGAGCTAAGAGATTTACATACTATAAACTGAAGTTTCACATGGTAGATTGCTCTAAGACTTGGTATAAATCGTTTGACCCCAGGGGTATTATCTGAACAATCTTGGTAGAGGTCCACTTTTGGAAGCTAAAAGCCAAAGATCAAAGGCCAGGGCCTTCTGGTTATTTATATCCGGGCCTTCTGGGTTCAGACAAGAAGATTTTAAAGGTTTCTCTATATAGACAAGGTGTGTTTGTGAAACACTAACATGTCCCCGGGTAGGTTCATTTTTCCTTTGAAGTAGATCACTGGACAAGGTCAAGGTCACAGGTCAAAATTTATATACGATTTGGAAGCCCATGTCAAAAGTCACCTACATGCCAAAATTAAGGCTCTATCTCAAACGGTTCAAAAGTTATAATAATGTAGGTCAGGGTCAAGGGCACAGGTCAAAATGTATGAGTGAGAAGGCCATTTCACAAGGAACCTACATGCCAAATATGAGGGCTCTATCTCAAACGGTTCAAAAGTTATGACCAATATTTTTTTTAAGTGTGTGTGTTTTAGATTTACGTCCCACCAACAACTAAGGTCATACGGAAACGGGACCTCGGTTTAAAGACATCCGAAAGTCTGGAGAAGCCAAGGAGGATCGATCCTGCGGTCCCTGGTTTATCAGGCGAGTAGTATAACCACAACACCACAAAGGCTTATTTGTCTTTAAAGTAGTAAAAAGGTCATGATCAAGGTCAAACAATTTTGTAGCAGTGGGAAGCTCTTGCCACAAGAAACTTATGTGCTAATTAAGAAGGCCCTACCTCAAACGGTTCAAAAGATATGACAAATGTTAGTTTTTCTTTAATGTAGGTCAAAGGTTAAAATTTTTATATAAGTGGGAAGCCCTTTTCACAAGGAACCTGCCTGTCAAAAATGAAGGCTCTATCTCAAACAGTTCTGAAGTTATGGTCAATGTAATTTTTCTAAAGTAAGTCACAGACCAAGATCAAGGTCATAGGTCAAATTTTTTGTTTGAATTGAAAGCCCTTGTCCCAAGGAACTTATAAGCCAAATATGAAGGCTATATCTCAAACGGTTAAGAAGTTATGACAAAAGTTATTTGTTTCTTTAAAGTAGATCACAGGTCAAAGTCAAGGACACAGGTCATCACAGGTCCTTGTGTATGTATGTCATTTGACGTGTCACCAGTAACAATTCTGATTCTGATTCTGATCAATTTTTTTATGAATCGAAAGCCCTGGTCTTAAGGAACTTATAAGCCAGATATGAAGGCTATAACTCAAACTGTTCAGAAGTTATGACCAATGTTTTTTTTTTTTTTTTTTTTTTTATAAAGTAGGTAACAGGTCAAGGTCAAGGTCATAGGTAAAACATGTTTGGTATGAGTCGGAAGCCCTTTTCCCGAGGTACTTACATGCCAAAAATGAAGGCTCTATCTTAAACCGTTCAACAGTTATGACCAATGATAAAGTTGAACAACCAACAAATAGATAAATAAATAAACAAACAGACAGGACAAAAACAGTATGTCCCCGCTATCGCTACCGAGGACAAGGAAGGCAATGTTCAGGAATCAGTACAATTAACCCATACCTCCCATCATTCACCAACAAACAAGTGGGCCCCGAGTATTTGAACTATCTCGGTAGAGGTCCACTAGACCAAGCTACATACCAAATATCAAAGACCTGGGCCTTCTGGTTTCAGACAAGTTTTTTAAAGGTTTTCCCTTCGTATCTCTACGGAAAACATGTGGGATCCAGTGCGGGGCCAGTTTTTTGCTCCGGGACTATAAATTGAATAATCTTGGTAGAGGTCCACTAGATGAAGCTACATATCAAATATCAAAGGCCTGGGCCTTCTCGTTTCGGACAAGAGGATTCTTAAAGGAGTTCCCTATATAAGTCTATGTAAAACTAGTGGGCCCAGGGCGGGGCCATTTTTGGCCACAAGGCTATAATTTGAGCAATCTTTGTAGAGGTCCACTAGAAAAAGCTACATGCCAAATATCAAAGACCTGGAATTTCTGGTTTCAGACAAGAAGATTTTAAAGGGTTTTCCCTATATGGGTCTACGTAAAACATATGACCCCTAAGGCGGGGCCAACTGTGATCCCAGAGCGATAATATGAATAACTTTGGTAGAGGTCCATTAGCTGAAGCTTCATACAAAATATCAAAGAACTGGGACTTCTGTTTCAGACAATATTTTTAAAGGCTTCCCTATATAAGTCTTAAGGCAAGAAGCTTTTTAAAGGGTTTCCCTATGTATGTCTATGTGAACCAAGTGGGCCTAACCCCAGGGCCATTTTCGGCCCCAGGGCTATTATTTGAACAATCTTGGTAGATGTCATCTAGAAGTAGCTTCATAACAAATACTGAAGACCTGAGCCTTTTGGTTTCAGACATGAAGATTTTAAACTGGTTTCTTTTAAAACCATTTTTGGCCCCAAGGCTATTATTTGAACAATCTTGGTAGATGTCATCTAGAAGTAGCTTCATAACAAATACTGAAGACCTGGGCCTTTTGGTTTCAGACATGAAGATTTTAAACTGGTTTCCCTATGTATGTCTATGTAAACCCAGTGGGCCCCGCCAAGGGGCCATTTTTGCCTGAGGGTTATGATTTGAACAATTTTGGTAGAAGTCCACTAGAAAGAGCTTCATACCAAATATCAATCAAAGACTAGAGCCTTCTAGTTTCAGACATGAAGATTTTAAAATGTTTTCCCTATGTATGTCTATGTAAACCCACTGGGCCCTGTCCCTGGGCCATTTCGGACCCCAGGGCTTTAATTTGAACAATTTAGGTAGAGATCTACTAGATGAAGTTTCAAACCAAATATCAAAGATCTGGGCCTTCTGACCTCAGACAAGAAGATTTTGTAAAGTTTTTTTCCTATATACATCTGTGTAAACCCAGTGGGTCCCGCCACGGGGCTATAATCGACCCCAGGGCTATGATTTGAACCATCTTGGTAGAGGTCCACTGGAAGAAGCTTTATTCCAAATATCAAACACCTGGGCTTCTGGTTTCAGACAATAAGATTTTTAAAGGCTCTTCCTATACATAAGTCTATGTAAACAGTGGGCCCCGCGCCGGGGCCATTTTGGACCCAGGGCTATACTTTGAACAATCTTGTTAGAGGTGCACTAGATGAAGCTTCATACCAAATATAGAAGAAATATTTGAGTGTGCCTTCTGCAGCTGGTTTCAGACAAGAAGATTTTTAAGGGTTTTTCCTATAAAAGTCTATAAAAATAAATTGGGCCCCGCCCCGGTGCAACTTTTGGCAAGGAATACACCACAGAACTTGAAAATATGAAGCCTATTCCTGCTATTGCTCTGCAGAGCATGCGAGCACTCTGGGAAAATATATAGTGTGCCCAGCGTGGAGCGAGGCCAACAGTGGTCTTATAGATGTTCTGTTCCCAGCACAGTGCGTGCGAGCACTCTGGAAGCATACATAGTGTGCCCGGCATGGAGAGAGGCCAACAATGGTCTTATAGTTGTTCTGTTAAGAGCACAGAGCATGCGAGCACTCTTGAAATATATATAGTGTGCCCAGCGCGGCGCGAGGCCAACACTGGTCTTATAGTTGTTCTGTTCCCAGCACAGAGCATGAAAGCACTCTGGAAATATATAAGATGTGTGTCCAGCGTGGAGCGAGGCCAACAATGGTTTTACAGTTGTTCTGTTTCCAGCAGAGAGCATACTAGCTATCTGGACATATAAAAAGTGTGCCCAGCGTGGAGCGAGGCCAACAATGGTCTTATAGTTGTTCTGTTCCCAGCACAGAGCATGCGAGCACTCTGGAAATATATATAGTGTGCCTAGCGTGTATCGAGGCCAACAATGGTCTTATAGTTGTTCTGTTCACAGCACAGAGCATGCGAGCGCTCCGGAAATATATATAGTGTGCCCAGTGCGGAGCGAGTCCAACAAAGGTCTCATATTTGTTCTGTTCCCAGCACAGAGCATGCGAACACTCTGGAAATCTATATACTGTGCCCAGCGTGGAGCGAGGCCGGCAATGGTTTATAGTTGTTCTGTTCCATGCACGGATCATTCGAGCACTTTGGAAATATATATAGTGTGCCCAGCGTGGATCGAGGCCGGCAATGGTCTTATAGTTGTTCTGTTCCCAGCACAAGAGCAAGCGAGCACGCTGGAAATATATATAGTGTGCCCGGTTTGGTGCGAGGCCGGGAATGGTTGTATACTTGTTCTGTTCCCAGCACAGGCCATGCCAGCACTCTGGAAATATGTACATGTATAGTGTGCCCAGCGTGGAGCGGGGCCGGCAATGGTCTTATAGTTGGTCTGTTCCCAGTACAGGCGATGCGAGCACTCTGGAAATATAGATAGTGTGCGTAGCGTGGAGCGAGGCCAACAATTGTCTTATAGTGTTCTGTTCACTGCACAGAGCATGTTAGCACTCTGGAAATATATATGGTGTGCCCAGCATGGAGCGAGGCCAACAATGGTCTTATAGCTGCTGTGTTCCCAGCACAGAGCATGCGAGCACACCGGAAATATATACTGTGTGCCAAGCGTGAAGCGAGGCCAACAATGGTCTTATATTTGTTCTGTTCCCAGCACAGAGCATACGAGCACTCTGGAAATATATATATACTGTGTCCAGCGTGGAGCTAGTGCGGCAATGGTTTATAGTTATTCTATTCCAAGCACATAGCATTCGAGCATTTTGGAAATATATATAGTGTGTGCCCAGCGTTGAGCGATGCTGATAATGGTCTTATAATTGTTTTGCTCCCAGCAGAGAGCATGCGAGCACTCTGAAAATATATATAGTGTGCCTGGCGTGGAGCGAGGCCGGCAATGGTTTTATAGTTGTTCTGTTCCCAGCACAGAGCATGCCAGCACTCTGGAAATATATATAGTGTGCCCAGCGTGGAGCGGGGCCGGCAATGGTCTTATAGTTGTTCTGTTTGCGAGCACTCTGGAAATATAGATAGTGTGCCCAGCGTGGAGCGAGGCCAACAATGGTCTTATAGTTGTTCTGTTCCCAGCACAGAGCATGCGAGCATTCTGGAAATATATGTAGTGTATCCAGCGTGGCGCGAGGCCAACAATGGTCTTATAGTTGTTCTGTTCCCAATACAGAGCATGCGAGCGCTCTGGAAATATATATAGTGTGCCCAGCGTGGAGCGAGGCCGGCAATAGATTTTTAGTTGTTCTGTTCCCCGCACAGACATAGGCCTCGCTCCACACTGGGCACGTTTTATTTTCTTCCGGAGCTCTAGCTTGCTCTGTGCTGGGCACGCTATGTTTTCTTCCGGGACGCTGGATTGTTCTCTGCTGGCACGGTGCAACGAAGTACGCTATATAGGCCCTATATACTTCCGGTGCGCCAATTCTCGGGGTATAGGTCTTATATTTCTTCGTGTCTAGCACAGCTCCCGCTCCAGTAGAATGCGTAACGTGCCCAGCGTGGAGCAAGGGCAGGTTGTTCCGTATTCAGCGCAGAGCAAGAAACAAATTCAGTATAATAACGAACGCAGAGTGGAGTAAGGGCAGGAATATGTCTTAAAGTTCTCCGCTCACAGCACAGAGCAAGTGACTGCTCCAGCACAATATGCAACGTTCCCAGCGTGGAGCAGGGACAAGAATAGACCTTATATCCAGCGAAACATCCAATAGAACACGTGACGTCCCCAGCGTGGAGCAAGGCAAGAAATAGGTCTTTCTTATTGTTGATCCGTGCCCAGCACAGAGCAACAGAGCAAGTGACCGTTTCACTATAGTACGTAACGTGCTCAGCTTGGAGCAAGTGCAGGTTTAGGTCTTAAGTTGCTCCGTGCTCCGTGCTCCTGAATGCTTCAGTATAATATATACTGAAAGTTCCCAGCATGGAGCAAGGGCAGGAATGTATAATAGTTATTCCGTGCCCAGCACAGACCAAGCGACCGCTCCCATGCAAGCACAGCCACACTTCATCTTAATTTGTGTTCACTTTGAAGTAGTATTTCTAAGCTGAAATGTTTCCAACATGTAAGGCCCTATATAGTCGGTAGAAAAAGCTTTAACTTGTAAAAACTATACCGAGTTAAAATAGATTTTTCTTGACTTGAAAAACGGTTTGGTGTATAATCAAGACTTATTTATTGACGATATGATATGACATTTTTATGCTCACAAAACAATATATATATATATTAGTCACTATGTATTTTTAAGTAAGGCTGGTGCCTCATGGCCGATAAGTATTCGATTAAATACGAACAAAAAAAAACTACCACGATTAAAATAACACTCTTGAAAAAAATATTGTTTATTTTTGGAATTTATTTTTCACATTGTTGAAAGTCAAACGCAGACATTAGCTGTTTAACATGAAATAACCTTTTCTTGTGGTTCCGATTCTATTGTTTTCTCCCTTGCCAGGTTCAAGCATCAACTTTTGCTAATGATAACTTGAAAGTGACAAGATGCATGCTCTCCAATCGTATTTCTATAAAGTATAATAGGCTACATCTACATCGTTACATTAAATCGTCATAATTTGACTTCTACTCAACGGGAGCTAATAAATTGACAATGATAAATTTATATAACTATTGCTTCAAAGTATAGCTGCAACTGCAGGAAAAGAGTGTGTCCACGGTGGAGCAAATGAGGTGCCTAGCATGGATCGCCGGCCTGTCCTTGCTCCACGCTGGGGACGTTGCATATTGTATCGGAGCAGTCGCTTCTCTGTGTTGTGAGCGGAGCAGCTCTAAAACTGATTCCTCCCTTGCTCCACGCTGGGAACGTTTCGCATTCTACTGGACACTTTGACAGTACTATCTGAGCAGTCGCTTCCTCTTTGCCGGAAACATAGCGGCTATAAGCTCTTTTTCTGCACTTGCTCCACGCTGGGAACGTTACGTGTCCTACTGGATCGGTCGCTAGCTCTTTTGCTAGGTACAGAGCAAGTATAATACCTTTTCCTGCTTATGCTCCACGCTGGGAGCGGTACATATTCTACTGGATCTGTCGCACGCTCTGTGCGACAACGCCATTAAGATTGTGAAAGTGCCCAGCGTGGAGCAGTGGCAAGAGTAGGCATAACAGTCGCTCCACCTCCGGCACAATTCAAGCGACCTGGCCAGCACAGAGCATGCGAGCACTCTGGAAATATATATAGTGTGCCCGGCGTGGAGTGAGGCCGGGAATAGTTTTATAGTCGTTCTGTTCCCAGCACAGAGCATGCCAGCACTCTGGAAATATATGTAGTGTGCCCAGCGTGGAGCGGGGCCGGCAATGGTCTTATAGTTGTTCTGTTCCCAGCGCCGACAATGCGAGCACTCTGGAAATATAGATAGTGTACCCAGTGTGGAGCGAGGCAAACAATTGTCTTATAGTGTTGTGTTCCCAGCGCAGATAATGCGAGCAGTCTGGAAATATATATGGTGTGCCCAGCATTGGGGGAGGTCAACAATGGTCTTATAGCTGTTCTGTTCCCAGTACAGAGCAAACGAGCATGCGAGCACTCTGGAAATATATATAGTGTGCCCAGCGTGGAGCGAGGCCGGCAATGGTCTTATAGTTGTTCTGTTCCCAGCACAGAGGATGCGGGCACTCTGGAAATATATATAGTGTGCCCAGCGTGGAGCGAGGCCGCAATGATCTTTAAGTTGTTCTGTTCCACGCACAGAGCATGCAAGCACACTAGAAATATATAAAGTGTGCCCAGCTTGGAGCGAGGATGGCAATGGTTTTATAGTTGTTGTGTTCCCAGCACAGAGCATGTGAGCACTCTGGAAATATATATAGTGTTCCCAGCGGGGAGCGAGGTCGGCGATGGTTTAATAGTTGTTCTGTTTCCAGCACAGAGCATACGCGCACACTGGAAAGATATATAGTGTGCCCAGCGTGGAGCGAGGCCGGCAATGCTTTTATAGTTGTTCTGTTCCCAGCACAGAGCATGCGAACACTCTGGAAATATATATAGTGTGCCCAGCGTGGAGCGAGGCCGACAATGGTCATAAAGTTGTTCTTTTCCCAGCACAGAGGATGCGGGCACTCTGGAAATATATATAGTGTGCCAAGCGTAGAACGAGGCCGTCAATGGTCTTATAGTTGTTCTGTTCCAAGCACAATGCATGCGAACACTCTGGAAATATACATAGTGTGCCCAGCGAGGAGCGAGGCCGGCAATGGTCAGATAGTTTTTCTTTTCCCAGCACAGAGCATGCTAGCATTCTGGAAATAAATATAGTGTGCCCAGCGTGGAGCGAGGCCAACAATGGTCTTATATTTGTTCAGTTTCCAGCACAGAGCATGCGAGCATTCTGGAAAATATATATAGTGTACCCAGCATGGAGAGAGGCCAACAATGGTCTTAAAGCTGTTCTGTTCCCAGCACAGAGCATGCGTGCAGTCTGGAAATATATATAGTGTACCCAGCGTGGAGTGAGGCCAACAATTGTCTTATAGTTGTTCAGTTCAAAGCACAGAGCATACGAGCGCTCTGGAATTATATATAATGTGCCCAGCGTGGAGCGAGGCCAACAATGGTCTTATAATAGTTGTTCTGTTCCCAGCAAAGAGCATGCGAGCACTCTAGAAATATATATAGTGTGTCCAGCGTGGAGCGAGGCCAACAATGGTCTTATATTTGTTCTGTTCCCAACACAGAGAATGCGAGCACTCTGGAAATATATATAATGTGCCCAGCGTGGAGCGAGGCCGGCAGTGGTTTATAGTTGTTCTATTCCAAGCACGAATCATTCGAGCACTTTGGAAATATATATAATGTGCCCAGCGTGAAGCGAGGCCAACAATTGTCTTATAGCTGTTTTTGTTCCCAGTACAGAGCATGCGAGCACTCTGGAAATATATATAGTGTGCCCAGCGTGGAGCGAGGCCAACAATGGTTTTATAGTTGTTCTCTTCCCAGCACAGATCATGTCAGCACTCTGGAAATATAAATAGTGTGCCCAGCGTGGAGCGGGGCCGGCAATGGTCTTATAGTTGTTCTGTTCCCAGCACAGACAATGCAAGCACTCTGGAAATATAGATAGTGTGCCCAGCGTGGAGCGAGTCCAACAATTGTCTTATAGTGTTGTGTTCCCAGCACAGAGCATGCGAGCACTCTGGAAACATATGTAGTGTGCCCAGCATGGAGGGAGGCCAACAATGGTCTTGTAGTTGTTATGTTCCCATCACAGAGCAAGCGAGCGCCCTGTTGATATATATAGTGTGTCCAGCGTGGAGCGCGGCCAACAATGGTCTTATAATTGTTCTGTTCCCAGCACAGAGCATGCGAGCGCTCCGGAAATATGTATATTGTGCCCAGCGCGGAGCGAGGCCAACAATGATCTTATATCTGTTCTCTTCCCAGCACAGAGCATGCGAGCACTCTGGAAATATATATAGTGTGCCCAGCGTGGAGCGAGGCCAACAATGGTCTTATAGTTGTTCTGTTCCCAGCAAAGAGCATGATGCGAACACTCTGGAAATATATATAGTGTGCCCAGCGTGGAGCAAGGCCGGAAATGGTCTTATAGTTGTTCTGTTCCAAGCACAGAGGAGGCGGGCACTCTGGAAATATAGATAGTGTGCCCAGTGTGGAGCGAGGCCAACAATTGTCTTATAGCTGTTTTTGTTCCCAGTACAGAGCATGCGAGCACTCTGGAAATATATATAGTGTGCCCAGCGTGGAGCGAGGCCAACAATGGTCTTATAGTTGTTCTGTTCCCAGCAAAGAGCATGCGAGCACTCTGGAAATATATATAGTGTGCCCAGCGTGGAGCGAGGCCGGCAATGGTCTTTACGTTGTTCTGTTCCCCGCACAGAGCATGCAAGCACACTATATATAATTAGTGTGCCCGGCACGGAGCGAGGCTGGCAATGGTTTTATAGTTGTTGTGTTCCCAGCACAGAGCATGTGAGCACTCTGGAAATATATATAGTATGCCCAGCGGGGAGCGAGGTCGGCAATGGTTTAATAGTTGTTCTGTTTCCAGCACAGAGCATACGAGCACTGGAAATATATATAGTGTGCCCAGCGTGGAGCGAGGCCGGCAATGCTTTTACAGTTGTTCTGTTCCAAGCACAGAGCATGCGAACACTCTGGAAATATAAATAGTGTACCCAGCGTGGAGCGAGGCCGGCAATGGTCTTACAGTTGTTCTGTTCCCCGCACAGAGCATGCAAGCACACTAGAAATATATATAGTGTGCCCAGCGTGGAGCGAGGCTGGCAATGGTTTTATAGTTGTTGTGTCTCAGCACAGAGCATGTTAGCACTCTGGAAAAATATATATAGTGTTCCCAGCGGGGAGCGGGGTCGGCGATGGTTTAATAGTTGTTCTGTTTCCAGCACAGAGCATACGAGCACTCTGGAAAGATAAATAGTGTGCCCAGCGTGGAGCGAGGCCGGCAATGCTTTTATAGTTTTTCTGTTCCCAGCACAGAGCAGGCGAACACTCTGGAAATATATATAGTGTGCCCAGCGTGGAGCGAGGCCGGCAATGGTCTTATAGTTGTTCTGTTCCCAGCACAGAGGATGCGGGCACTCTGGAAATATATACAGTGTGCCAAGCGTGGAGCGAGGCCGGCAATGGTCTTTAAGTTGTTCTGTTCCCCGCACAGAGCATGCAAGCACACTAGAAATATATATAGGGTGCCCAGCGTGGAGCGATTCTGGCAATGGTTTTATAGTTGTTGTGTTCCCAGCACAGAGCATGTGAGCACTCTGGAAATATATATAGTGTGCCCAGCGGGGAGCGGGGTCGGCGATGGTTTAATAGTTGTTCTGTTTCCAGCACAGAGCATACGAGCACTCTGGAAAGATATATAGTGTGCCCAGCGTGGAGCGAGGCCGGCAATGCTTTTATAGTTGTTCTGTTCCCAGCACAGAGCATGCGAACACTCTGGAAATATACATAGTGTGCCCAGCGAGGAGCGAGGCCGGCAATGGTCAGATAGTTTTTCTTTTCTCACCACAGAGCATGCGAGCACTCTGGAAATATATATTGTGTGCCCAGCGTCGTGTAAACCACTTAGAGATTCTAAGCCTGTCCAGGAACCGCGGTGCGAGGCGGACCGCCCATGCTAATAAACATTGGGCGACATAACTTACAATGTCATTCCATCTCAATGTCGGGTAAAAAAAAAACACAAAATTAGATGCAAGGTTCTAAAACGACCTTTACACTTTTGACGGGGACGTTTATCCTCAAATCACACACTAAAAACAATACGACTCGTAAAGAAACGGCAGGAATAGCCGCATGGTATATATAGTGTGTAGCTAATTCTAATCCCGCTTGACGCAAACTATATATATTAAATGAATCTTATAAGCATGCTGTGGTAACCTTGCATCCGTTTGCAATACTTTGAGTAACATTTGTCTGCCAAAGTCAATCTAAACATTGAGCAATAGGCATACAAACCAATATATGATGCAAACAAATTCAGGATAATCAAATATAAATCAGATCGTTTACGAATTTCCATAAAATAACACGTTAAGTCCACCAATAAAACAAGGGAAACAACTCAAATAAGTAACGTTGCTACAAGTAAAAGCTTTAAATATAAAAAAGCTCATATTTTGCTCTCAGACCCTCACGGGTCTAAATTCGCTCCATGTCCAGAACTGTTAACGCAAACGCTCCAGTTCGATTGCTAACACACCCAGCATTGAGCAAGGGCTGAAAAGGGTCTTATAGTCGCTCCATCAATAGCACCGTTAAAGCAAACCCTCCAGTTTGATAAGGGTAGAAATAGGGAGAAATAGGTCTTATTAAAGTCATTTTATGTTGAGCAGAGTTCAAGAGATTGCTTCAGTACGACTACTTACTTGCCCATCGTGGAGAAAGGACAGCCTAATAGGTCTAACAGTCGCTACAATCCAGCATATTTCAAGCAAACGACCCACTACGACTGCTACGTGCCCAGCGTGGAGCAATGACAGGAACAAGTGTGATAGTTGCTCCTCGCCTAGCACAGTTTAAGCGAACGCTAGAACTCTGGTACGACTGCTAACGTGCCCAACAGCTCAGGATTATTAAGGTCCTGTAGTTTAATGGTCTCGATACGGGTGGGTTAATATGAAATAAATAAATCAACCGTTCTATTGGACACAAAGGAGTGGCCGTTCTGGGCGTGGAGGTGCCCAGCATGGAGCACCGGCATTATTGGAAAGTTCCCAGCGTGGAGCTAACGGACAGAACCTGATATACATTTAAAACTGTTTTGCAATGAAAGGCCAGGTTTTTTTTTTCTGCGGATACTCAGGTTTTTCAAACAATTCTTATTAACGATAGTGAAAGGGCCTAAAAACAAAACTGTTAGTAATAAAAGTAACAATTGCGATTCGCCCCGGTAATGTAAAACAAATTGAACCAGTCTAGTATAACTGAAACTGCAATTTTCGAGCGTCTCCACGGTGGAGCAAAACGTTCCCTGCGTGGAGGTGCCCAGGATGGAGTGCCGGCATTACACCCTACTCCCACCGAAGCCTTCGGCTCTGGTGAGCTAAAAATCAGATCATTTTAACTTGAGTTATGTCCCTTTGAAACATTTGGCAGTTTAAGCTTGTAAGAACTGTTACTGCTATTGTCCTGAAACTTTACAGACTGGTTGGGGATGATGAGAAGATGAACTGATTAACTTGATATTATTTTTACTTGAGTTATGGTCCTTTGAAACTTAGAAGATTGGATCAAAAATGCGTCTTCCTAGATTGGTGTACACAAGGTTTTTCTAAGATTTGAACTAGTGACCTTGTTTTTGACCCAACATGACCCAGTTTCAACTTCGATCTAAAGTTCTTAAAGATATACATTCTGACAAAGTTTCATGAAGATAGAATAAAAATGTGCCTTGAATGTACACAAGTTTTTTCTAAGATTTGACCTAGTGACCTGGCTTTTGACACAACATGACCCAGTTTCCATTGCAGTCTAAAGTTCATCAAGATAAGCATTCTGACAAAGTTTCATGAAAATTGGATCAAAAATGCGCTATCTAGAGTGTACACATTTTTTCTAAGATCTGACCTAGTGACCTAGTTTTTGATCCAACATGGCCCAGTTTTCATTATAGTCTGAAGTTCGTAAAGATAAATATTCTTGAAAATTGGATCAAATTGCTCCTTCTAGAGTGTACACAATGTTTTACAAAGATTTGACCTACTGACCTAGTTTTTTGGCCCTACATGACTCAGTTTCAAACTTGGCCTAGCTTTCGTAGAGATAAATACTCTGACAGAGTTTCGTGAAGATCCAAACAGAAATGAATGAGTTATGCTGGTCACAAGGATTTTACCATGGTTAGAAATGGGAACCTATGGAGACTGCTGTCATAAATCTAAAATGCGTCATAACTCAACACAAAATGATCGGACCTGGCCCGTTTTCGAAACCGTCCCAGATGTTTTTTCTTTACAATATATATCAGTTTCAGAAAGATCAGGCCTAAAATGAATGCGCTAGAGAGGGCTTTTGGTAACTGGTTGCCATGGCAATCAGACTTTGCAATTGATTCTCACAAAACATACTATGTCATTGTTCCTCCAACCAGTGTTTACCACATATCATTACGAAAACACGCCTATACAAATACATTGTAAACTTTACCGCCGAAAAGATGAAAATTTTATGATAAAAATTTCTGATACTTTTCTTATTTCTGCTCAAAATATATATTGTGGGTACTCGTTAGAAACGCCTCATCGAAAGTGTGGACGACGACGGATGACGGACGACGGAGGCCTGCCATCCTATAAGCTCTCCCGTAGCCTTCGGCTCTGGTGAGCGAAAATAAACCAAAAGGGTATTACTATATCGCAACTGTCGATAACTTCAGCTTCATTTTTTATATGGATATCTTTATTGGTTTTGAAATTAAGATGAAAACAAAAGACGGTCAAGAGCTGTCACTATAAGTGAGCAATGCCCCCAAGAGAGCCAATTTAAGGACCAACGCGAAAATTGTGTTAGGCATCCTTGCACCTCACATGGAATCTATGTGCAAAGTTTCAGCTCAATCGGTGGAGAAATGGGGAAGTAGTTTGCATGCCAAAAAGTGCGGACTGACCATCAAACAAACGGACAGTGCAAAAGCTATATGTAGGAGGGGGCGTAAACAAGAGGCCCATGGGCCACTATGCTCACCAGAGCACACATATGCACTGTCCGATGGCAGCCATGTATTGCAACATGAAATCATTTTAATCTACCAATTATAAAGACCCCCAGATGAACCCCATATCTAAATGAGCACCTATCTGGACTCAGTATCTGAAACATTAGGCCTTTTATGAAGTAGAGGGTGTAGGGCATAGACCAAAAGAAGCCCTGGTTGGTATCACTAAATGCGTCTTATTATATGGAACAAGAATATATACGGTGCAGCAGTGGGGATCTGTATGCATGAGATATTAGGCCTCTTAAGCGTTGGAGGGGTTGGGGCATGTCCTGTTGGTCCCAGGAAAGCCCAAGATTGTTGTCCGTAAAAGTATCTTATCATAAGGACCAAGAATATATATATGGTTTAAGGGTGAGAATCTGAACGGTTTCTGATATGTGAGACCCTTCTATGAAGTGGAGAGGAGAGGGATGGCCCCTGCAGACCCAATGGTAGGTGTGCTCTTGAACAGGAACAAGAACATTTATGATTATGGGGTATGGGGATTTGAATGGTTTCTGAAATATATGGCCTTTTAAAGTGGAGGGGCGGGGCACATTGCCCCAGCCAAAAGTGACCCCCAGGTTGGTGTGATTAAACGAGTCTTATCATAAGGAACAAGAATATTATAGTTTATCGGTGGATATCTGTATGATTTCTGAGATATATGGCTTTTAATGAAGTAAAGCAGTGGGGCATGGCCCTGGCACCCCGGATGACACCCAACCTAGTGTTGTTTGAATGTGTCTTATCACAAGGAAGATGTATATTTATGGTTAAGGGTGGGGCTCTGGATAGTTTCTGATATATATGGCCTTTTGTGAAGTGGAGGGTGGGGCATGAACCTGTCTTGACCCAGTAGACCTCCAGGTTGGTGACAATGAATGTGTCTTATCATAAGGAACAACAATATATATTGTTTAGATGTGGGGATCTGTAAGGTTTTCGAGATATTGGGTTTTTCATGAAATGAAGGGGTGAAGCACGACCCCGGCACGTCCCTTGGGACCCCCAGGTTAGTGTCACTGAACGCGTCTTATCATAAGAAACAAGAATATATAAGATTTAGGGGTGGGGATCTGAATGGTTTCTGGGATAGACGACCTTTTTTGAAGTGGAGGGGTGGGGCAATGCCCCGGCGCACCCAGGAAGAACCCCAAGTTGGTGTCAATTAATGTGTCTCTTCATAAGGAACAAGCAAGGCCCCGTGCACCCCGGGAGACCGCAAGTTGGTGTCTGTGACTGCATCTTTTCATAAGGAACAAGAATATATATGGTTTAGGGGTGATGATCTGCTAGGTTTCCAAGATATTGGGTCTTTAATGGAATGGAGGGGTCGGGGCATTACCACGACACATCCCAGAGGATCTGTAAGGACTGAATGCGTCTTATCATAAGGAACAAGAATATATATTGTTTTGGGGGTGGGGATCTGAATAGTTTCAGAGTAAAATGGCATTTTATGAAGAGGAGGGGGTTCGACATGGTGCCGGCAAAACTGGGGGATCCCCATGTTGTCATATAAGCGTATGGCTGAGATATGTTTACTCAAGGAACCTTTCTATAAAAGTTTTGTCAAAATATATGCAATAACTTGGCAGTAAGTACGATTTTTCCATTTTCCCCATTATATGTGTATGGAAACTCTAAGTGACCTGGCTTTTGACTCAACATGATCCAGTTTCCATTTCAGTCTAAAGTGCATAAAGATAAGCATTCTGGTAAAGTTTCATGAAATGCGCCTTCTAGAGTGATAGAAGATAGAGTCTAAAGTTCGTAAAGATAAATGTTCTGACAAAGTTCCATGAAGATTAGATAAAAAAATGCTTCTTCTAGAGTGTAAACAAGGTTTTTCTAAAAATTGACCTACTAACCTAGTTTTTTGGCCCTACATGACTCAGTTTCAAACTTGGCCTAGGTCTCATAGAGGTAAATACTCTGACAGAGTTTCGTGAAGATCCAAACAGAAATGAATGAGTTATGCTGGTCACATGCATTTTACCATAGTTAGCAATGGGAACCTATGGAGAATGCTATCATAAATCTAAAAGGGGTCATAACTCAACCAAAAATGATCGGACCTGGCCCGTTTTCGAACGCGTCCCAGATTTTGTGATCTCTACAATATACATTAGTTTCAGAAAGATCAGGCAAAAATGAATGCGCTAGAGGGGACACAAGCTTTTGGTAACTGGTTGCCATGGCAGCATGACTTTGCAATTGATTCTCACAAAACATACTATGGCATTGTTCCCCCATCCAGTGTACACCATAAATGAAGGTTGATTGAAATCAGCCTGCAGGTTGCCGAGATATTGCAGTTTGAAAGTGTGGACGGCGATAGACGCCGGAGGCCTGCCATCCTATAAGCTCCCCCGGAGCCTTCGGCTCTGGTGAGCTAAAAAGCAGACAATAACTCTCAGAGTATTATAGCTAGAGTTAAGTGACTTGCCATGAAATTGTTTAATGTTGTTGTGATCTTACTTTTAAAGGTTGAAAATGATGCGTTTGAAGGTTTGTAAGTTATAAAGAAAACAAAACATGAAAAATGTTGATGAACAGACGGTCAGATGGACAGACGAACGGACAGACAGGGCATTGCTACAGGGCAACTGTCAATAACTGTAAGAAGTTTCATTTGAATATCTTTGGCGGTTTTAAGATAAAGATGAAAAAAGACGAAAAAAGCTGAATTTTTAAGTTTTTCAAAGGGTTATTACTCTGTGAGTATTGAAGCTACTGTTACGTAACTTGACATAAAATTTGACGGTTTGTTAGTTATTAAGAAAAACATAAAAATGTGGACGGACGGACGGACACACGGACAGACAGGATTATTACCACTGGGCACCCGCAAATAAATTTGCGGGGCCCTAATAACCCACACCTCCCACCAGAGACAAAAACGGGAAAAGAACACAAACGTTAAGTAACTAGACACTAATGGAAACACCAATAGCGGAAAGCCACCCACAAAAAGGTCATTTGGCTATCCAAACATCACGAAAACACGCCTATATAAATCTGACCCCCTTGAACCCCACTTTTATATAGTAAAACTGGGGTTTACAGGGGTAAACCGTGTTTGTCATATTTCTGCTCTAAAATACAGATTATAGGTACTCGTTAGAATCGCCTCGATGAGGCTGTTCTAACGAGTACCCACAAACTATATTTTGAGCAGAAATAAGAAAAATGTCACAATTTTTCATCTTAAAATTTTCATTTTTTCGGCGATAAAGGTTACCGTGTATTTGTATAGGCGTGTTTTCGTAATGCAAAAAGATGTAAGTGATACTCACACTCAGAGACAAACCATAATGAAAATATCCGCGACAGAAGAAATCGATTTTATGCGGCCGCAATTCTCGCCCTTGATTCCGTCGCGGTTTAGACAAATAATAAAGAAAAAAGTATCAGATGACAGAGCACCAAGCAGCCGATGCTTTCTTATCTGAATTTTCGGCATGCTTATGGAAAGTTTACCATTTAACGGAACCAAAGTTAACCAGGTGATCGACACTTTTTCCGTCATTTATCTGTGAAGGTGTTATGTGCGAGGAAACCAAATATGGAAAACTGGTTGGTTGGTTGATTTGAGGTTTAACGTCACCGTCAACACTGTAAAGGTCATTTTGGAGACGTTGCTTCCAATTTTGTGGGACTTTTACCCGACATTGAGATGAAATGACATCTCAAGCCCTGTCGCCCGATGAAACCAATAGGGTTTATTAGCATGGACGGACCGTGTCCGCCACCTGGAAAACTGGTAGGTCGCCGGGATGGACAGAGGTTTAACCATTTTAAATGTCTTATGTCTGCCTTAAGCGCCAGTCACACTTTCACGTATTGAGGTCGGCAGGTCAGGCCTCCGCTTCTCTGACGGTTCAAGCGATGTTGTTGTTTTCCAGTTTCCCCGTGTCGCGGGTCGTCAGCTGGTGGGGTCCCAGGGAACGAATCCATGCTGGCACTACACCGTAGCCGTTCGGTGGTACCCCTATTCCCCGTTGCCGGTGAACAGGGAGACCATCGCTCGGCTCCAGCCCCGTCCGTCTCGTGTTTGTCGTCTCACGTGTCAGGTGTCTCCGAGCCCACGGGCATCCCCTTGCCCTGTAGCCAATCGCCGAGCTCCGTCCTGAGAGGTTTGTGAAACGGTGCCGTGACCTTTCCAGGTCTCGGTGGGGCTTATATTTTGTCTTCCCGTTTGTTTCAGGAGTGCATGTGTCCTGTCGCTAAAGGGCATCTTTATTTGTTGGAGTTTCTGGGCTAGGCGTGCTTCATTTTTCTAGGTCTGTGGATGTGTTGCACAGTTCCAATGTGAGCCTTTGTTTTGGTGCAACATAGTTTAGTTGTAGTAATTTGGAACTCCATTCTAAAGGTTTGGCTACGTGATTGCCTGTATTTAAGTTATAGCAGTGCTGTGCCTTGGGTTTTTGCGGTTTACCACAAAGGGCTGTGGGTTGTTTTGTGTAACAGGGTAGGCTCCGAGTTTGAACTTATCATTAAGGGGATCGTTTAGCAGTTAATTTTGTTTGAAAGTTTCATTGCGATTTGGAAGACGTTTCTAAAGATTGCTATACACGTTTCCATGCTACGTGTTATGCACCTTATATTCGAGACAAAGTTTTTTAGCCATTTTGTGGTGCTTATTTGCACCACAAAATTGTAGAGTCCATCCATTTCTTTCTTCTAGCTTGTATCTTCAGCCGCATCTACACCCTCACGCCAGCACCATGTCTATAGATGTCGTCTACGCTTTTTGTATCAATTTTGATATTGGTATTTTTTGTTTTTTATTTTTTTGTTTGATTTTTGCATATTTTTATAACGAATGTACATTTTTACATTATTTGGTCTGTGCCCCCAGCTTATTGAGTATATATGCGGGCGGATGTGCTCGCCCCGCCACGGACCTGTCGTGTTTGTTTTTCTTGTGCTTTAAAGATGGTGTTGTCCGTTTTGGGGCAAGCCCTCCCACTCTCTATTGCTGGGTAGGACAGTTTTTGTACCTGCAAGGTTGTGCTTGTAGATTATATTTTGTGAATTTTGTTTATTCTGTACATACAACATATAGTATAGTGTGACGGCCTCCGCCGTCTCGGGCCCAAGTTTGTGTTTATTTTAGTTTGTGGGTGACCTCTATCGCGGAGGATGTGGAAGTAGGTCAATCCCCTTTACTACATTTTTTGTTAAAGTTAGGAAAATGTGGTGCCCTCCTCCACGTAGGATGCCATATTCTGTGGGGCCGTAAGTGGGTCATTCTGAGTCGCCATGTTTACATGTCACTATCGCATCCTACGTGAAGGAAGGCACCATAGGAGGAATTGTATTCTTACCCAGTCGTTTGAGGGCCCGAGATATCGTGTGCCGATCTCGATAGCAATGTAGTTAGTACAAATTCATATAATCATGTAGGTCGCATACAAGCGTCCGCCTGCGCATGTGCGCAGTCGAGCACTCCTATGCGATCTTGTTTTTATGTGTCATATTTACAGTTAACAATGTTTGAAATCGCATTTTGGGAAATAACTCTTCTTCTTCTTCTTCTTCTTCTTCTTCTTCTTCTTCTTCTTCTTCTTCTTCTTCTTCTATCTCCAGGTTTTTGATCTCTCTTTTCCTATACTATCCTCTCTACGGGATTCCTACTCTCAAATATTCTACAACTATCGCTATATCTACCTAATTGAGCATTGCGTGGGTGGATGTATGTTGTTTTAGTTTTGTGTGGGTGGTTGTGTGTTGATGCCCTCCGTCAGGGTCGCGCTAAGTCATGCCCTAATGAGTTAGTTAATTTCCCTTATCTGTATAAATATTCGGCCCTCTTGACCGTCCGTTTTAATTACGGTCATGGCGCGATTTGCTGTTTTTGGTGATTCTTATGTTAAACGACAAGGGCAGTACCGAGGGCTGTTTGATGTACCAGGCGAGGTTCGGTTTCTCGGCCGTGGTGGTATGCGCGTGGCGAGCTATGATGTTGACTTGTGGGACAGCGTTTCATATTTTCCGAGGGCAAATTTGGGACAGCGATGGTCGTCTCTACAGGCACTTTTATAGGGATCGTATTCATTTGTCAAGGGAGGGACAGAAGCAATACCATGTGTGCTTAGAAAGGGCCTTCCTGCGATTTTTCTGCTAGTTGGGTGTTTATAAAAGGGTCCTTTTGTGGGGCCCCAGATCATTTCGTTTGGGTAACCTTATAATGTACATCCTTTATTCGAAAGCGAAATTTGCGAAAAAAAAAAAAAAGAAAAGAAAAACAAAGAGATGTGATAAGGCCTATTGTTTCTTATTTCTGTCCCACTCATCTATGTGCATTCCTGAAGGAGAGCCTTTTGTTTGCTAGTGTGTTGGTGTGCCGTTCTCCTTTGGGTTGTGTGGTTCTCGATCAGCCAGGATTTTGACGCAACGCTGCTCAGTGCCAAAGTCCTAAGACCGCAAACCCCAGCGTTACATCTCGTCCTGATTTCCCGTTTGCCTCACCCCCTCCGGAGAGGCCGGGCGATGGATTTTCCTTGTGGTGGATCCATGCCCAGTCCCGGCGTGTTCTCGTGTGATCCTCTTTTGGGCAGTGTGGCTCCCGATCAGCTAGGATTTTGGTGCAGCGCTCATAAGTGCAAAGCCAGTGGGCCGCAACCATAACGCTACACCTCGTCTTAACCATTCGCTTGCCATACCCTTTTGGAGGGTGGGTCGGGGCTATGGATTTTCCTTGTGGTGGGTCCATGCCCCGTTCTCTTATGGTCTTCACACAGTGATCCAGGGATCGCTGTCACAGTTAGGCACTCCTAAGTGCAAAGCCGAGGCCGCAAACACCGGTGCCCACCGTTGACTTTGTTCCCCTTTTCGCCGTGAGACGGCCGCCCTTTGATCACTACGCTCCTTTTTGGTTGGTAGCGTCTCAGGTGCGGTTAAATCATTTATTGTTTCTGAAATCGGGCCTCTAACGGTTTTGGTTTCAGGCATGTTTGTGTGTAACCTCGTATGGGGTGTATCTCTCGTTACAGTGCAATAAATTTAGTCTGCGCCCTTAGCTTTCCCCTATATTTTGTCCAGGTAGTTTGTTTTCTCAAAGAAATTGAAAACCGCGTCCCTCATTTCCTGTGACATTAGATTGAGCAAAGAAATCGCGTTTATCTCCCCTTGGTATCCTAGTGCTGTCAGTTCTCCCTTAAGTTCCCTTCTAGCGGGGCCGTGTGCGGGGCACTCTGCGAGGTAGTGTTGAACACTCTCCACCCCGCCACAGTGCCCGCATAATGGATCGGCCGCGTTATAGAAGATGTGTGCATTTAGTCCCTTGACCCCAAGTCTTAGTCGTGTATACCGGCCCCGATAGCTCAGTTGGTAGAGTGTCCGCTCCGGGGAACGGGAGGTCTCGGGTTCGATCCCGGGCCGCGACATACCGAAGTCGTTAAAAATGGTACTAGCTGCTCCTCGTTTGGCACTCAGATTTACGGGGTAGAGCTAGGACTGGTCGATCCAGTGTCAGGATAATGTGACTGCGTGTGGTATCATGTAATGTGTCTGGGACATGATACTTCAGTGAGGCAGCACTATAAACGTGAGCATTGAGCTCCCTGTCGCAACCAGACACCGTCGTGATATGACTGAAAAATTGTTGAAAGCGACGTTAAACCCGAATTCACTCACTCACTCACTTAGTCGTGTATATATGCGATCAAGCTTTCGGCTGTCGCTGTATTGAACTATTTTCGGGGTCAAGGACTGGCAGATCGAGTGTCTGAAGCCGTGTTGTCCCTGCCATATGCGCGCCCATTCCTTTTTGATGCTGGCCTTAATGATTGTGTAGACTTCTTGTGGGGTGGGGAGGTAGTCAAGTTCCTTCCCCCGGGCCAGAGCTTCTTTGGCCAGCGTGTCTGCGCGCTCATTCCCCTGCACGTTGCAGTGGGAGGGGATCCAATCTATGTTCAGGGTGATGCCTTGTTTTAGTATTTTGTGTATTAGGATATGAATGTCCTGCAGTATATCCGGTCTTGTATTGCTGTTTCCAGAGTTTATGCTTTGTACTGAGCTTAATGAGTCCGTTAGTATAACAACACGATCGGGTTTTTCTTCTTGTATCCATTCTAAAGCTTTCGTTCACGCGTAAAGGTTGACTGAGAATTAGAGAGAATTTAATTTTATGTAATGTTGGTTTGTGCCTGATTCTCTGTCTCTGGTCGGGCCCATCGGAGTCTTACTGTTGGTTTTCTTTTGCTACAGCATTTCAGCGTTTTTTTGTTTTTTTTTTGCTATCGAGTTCTCATTGTTGTTTCTTCTCTGTGGTTGTGTGATTTTTGTGTTGTCGGAAATGTCGTACTGATGGGTTAGGAGGCCTCCATGCGGACTGAACAAAATATTTGTCTAAAACACGACGGAAATAAGAACGAGGAATGCAGCTGCATAAAATCGATTAACCCAGTGGAATTCGTTTCACTGACCGTTCCAAGGCGGTTCTTCTGTCGCGGTTTGTTATGGTTTGTCTTTGTGTGTCGCTTATATTATTTTGTTTTAGATACCAATTGGCACTTTTGTGGGACAGTAACTGCCCTTTTGGTTTTCCGCTATTGATGTTTCCATTAGGGTCTAGTTATTTCATGTTTGTGTTTCTTCCCAATTGGAGCTGAGCTGAAACTAGCTAGTCTGGCCCAGAATGTACGCTCTATATTTTCCAGTTCTGTGGTGTATTCCTTGCTTCCAAAGGATAACCCTTTCTAGAACATATTTATCGCCACTACAGATGTTGTCTGGGAATGTGTGGCGGCCGTAAAACGTCTCCCTGCCCTACATCATAGTGTAGTTTATATTTTCTCGTCCTTTGGGATCATTGATTCCATTGTGGAATTTTGAAAATATCTGAGGGTCACTGATGAGGCCTAAATGGCCTAAACTAGCTAGTCTGGCCCAGAATGTACACTCCATATTTTCCAGTTCTGTGGTGTAGTCCTTGCTTCCAAAGGATAACCCTTTCTAGAGCATATTTATCGTCACTACAGCTGTTGCCTGGGACTGTGTGGCGGCCGTAAAACGTCTCCCTGCCCTACATCATAGTGTTGTTTATATGTTCTTGTCCTTTGGGATCATTGATTCCATTGTGGAATTTTGAAAATATCTGAGGGTCACTGATGAGGCCTAAATGGCCGAAACTAGCTAGTCTGGCCCAGAATGTACACTCCATATTTTCCAGTTCTGTGGTGTTTTCCTTGCTTCCAAAGGATAACCCTTTCTAGAATATATTTAGTGTATCGATTCCTGATCATTGCCTTCACTTCTGTTTACGTTATGTAGAGAACGTTCTGCGCCGTTTTGTAGAGAAGCAATACCTAGGAATACCTTCCTAAACACACTGAAAGATATAAAACATAGATTAAAACGTATCAATACATATTAAGACGTATAAAACCGAAGGTAATGCGTATTAATATGTAGATCTTCATAGTATGCTGTAAATTTTAACATAAATTGATATGGCAGTTTAAATTGTTTCGAAATTGCGTAATATTATCATGTCAAAATAAATAAATAAATGAATAAATATTTTTGTACCACTACTTACTATTGATTGCAGAAAGATTTAGCAATTGGACTGACCCACAAACTGCACTTGATCTGTCGTTTTTTTGGTCACGTAGACAAGTTATTTTTGGATGGAAAGTTGGAGCGTTTCAAAAAGGCTGCGAACGTTGATTTCGCATTCCCTCTTTGTGAGTCATAAGCGTCGAACGGTTGATGATCAACGGCTCTGAATGATATCTGTTTTTGTTTTTGTATTGTTTGATCCCCGTCAACACTTTATACGTCGCTTCCAATTTGGTGTGATTTTTACTCGACATTGACATGAAATGATATCCCAAGCCCTGTCGCCCAATGAAACCAATAGGGTTTATAAGCATGGCCGGTCCGACTCGCACTGCTTAGCATTGGCAGGCTTAGATCCTCTATTATAAGCGGTTCACCGGTACTCGTGTGCGGTCGATTTCAGCTCTGCGTGCAGCATGCAGCCCATCTATTTCTTCAAGCCGCGATCGGCGGGGGGCAGAATATCAGTTTTTGAATTGAGGTTTAACGTCCTCGTCCGGACTATTTAGTTCATTCTGGAGACGTGGCTACAATTGTGTTGGACTTTTACCCGACATTGAGATGAAATGTCAAAGGGGGCGTGGTAGCTCAGTAGTACACCTGCCTAGAATGTGCGCGATGGCGTATGGCAGTGTACAGACAAAGACAAAAAAAAAAAAAGAAATAAAAAAGAAAGAAAGAAATGACATCTCAATCCGTTCGACCCATTGGAAACCAACTGAGATCGACATGAAATGACATCTCAAGCCCTGTCGCCCTATGAAACCAATAGGGTTTATAAGCATGGACGGTCCGACTCGTATTACTTTGTCTGGGAGGGCTTCGACTTCCTAAGCGGTTTACCAGTACTCCTGTGCGGTCCGTTTGAGCTCTGTGTGAAAGCACCGTGCAACCAAGACTTTCTCCTAACCCCGATGGGCGGGGTCAGAACGAACATGCATTCGTACGTATGCGTGTGTGTTTGATTTGAGGTTTTTACGTCACCGTCCCCGCCCATAGGGGCTTGAAGAAATTGATAGGCTGCATGATGCATAAAAGTCCCATACGGCCCCCGCAAATTGGGGCTTGAAGAAATAGATGGACTACATGATGTATCCACGCAGAGCTGAAACCGTCCCGCACACGAGTACTGGTAAACCGCATAGAGGATCGAAGCTTGCCCAGGAAAGCGGTGCGAGTCGGCCCGTCCATGCTAATAAACCTTATTGGTTTCATTTGGCGGCCGGGCTTGAGATGTCATTTCATCCCAAGGTCGGGTAAAAGTCCCACAAAATTGGAAGCAACGTCTCCAAAATGACCATTACAGTGTTGATGGGGACGTTAAACCTCAAATCAAACAAACAAACAAAAGTCCCCAAAAATTGGTAGCAATGTCTGCAAAGCACGACCTTTACAGTGTTGAAGGGGACGTTAAACCTCAAACTAAACAGACAAAACCTTTCCGTCAACATTCTATAGGTCATTGTGGAGACGTTGCTTCCACTTTTGTGGAACTGGGATAAAATGACTTCTCAAGCCCTGCCGCTCAATGAACCAATAGGGTTTATATGCATGGACGGCCCCGAATCCTCGCATCACTTTTCCTGAGAAGGCGTAGAACCTCTAAAGAGGTTTACCAGTACTCATGTGCGGTCGGTTTCAGCTCTGTGTGAAAGCATCATGCAGCACAATCTATTTCTTCAAGCCTCGATGAGCGGGGCGGTGTGTGCGTGCGTGCGCACGCGCACGTGTGAGTATGAAAGAGAGAGAGACAGACAGAGAGAGAGAGAGAGAGAGAGAGAGAGAATGAGAGTTTAATTTGAGGTTCAACGTCCCGTCAACACTGTATAGGCCATTTTAGAGACGTTGCATCTAATTTTGTGGGACTTTTGGCTATTTGATCTGAGTGTTACTTTACCGAATCCAGTGCGACAGATATGCATTCGTATGTGTTGCTAGACCAAAAACAATTATGAAAAAAAAAAAAAAAAAAAAAAAAATGGGAAGCCTAAGTAAGAACGTGTGAGATAAAATATCTATATGGACCAAATCCCGCTAAAATGCATGCCACATTTTTAACCATTTTCTCTTGGCTATTTTTGTTCTGCTTTTACGGAACTTTTAAAATCATTTCGCATATCGGGGCGATCCTTAATCAGAGTCGGGCGAAAACGGGGGTACTCGGAGAAAAAAAACCTGGCCTACCGTTGCAGAACTTAGCGTTTCACATGGGATCCGAGTGGGGCTCGAATCACAGCGGTTAGAGACCGAAAGATTAAAAGTCAGAGCCCTTACCCATCAAGTCAGGAAGGCCCGGTTAATCATTTGGGCGCAGCGTCACTGTTTATATCTGCTATCCAGCACAATCTGAAGATGTAACTTTGTTTACCGCAGTCATAATAGCATACTGAAGATTGTCTGTACAATTTGTTTAACTACAGCTCGAAGTTTGCTTGTGTGAAGAAGGATTCAATGTGGGCGCGAAAACAGGCGTGAACACGTATTCAGTGCCTGCTTGCCCCAACATTACAACCATAATCTGTTCGGCTCGGAAAAGGCCCACAAAATAGGTAGCCACGTCTCCAAAATGACCTACAAAGTGCTGAAGGGGACGTTAAACCTCAAAAGAAACAAAACAAACGGGGTATAGGACAGTTGTCTATTATTACAAGGTCCTCTGGATTTAAACACATATTTCCATTATTGCCAAATAATTGCAAGGCCTCGCGAAAATAAAAAATCCCCAAAACGTATCTGTGTTTACTGGTCCCAACCACAATATTTGCGTGTGTGTGTGTGTGGGGGGGGGGGGGGGGGGGTGGGGGGTGGTGGGCATCCGGCTTAATGAAATAAATTTTCTGCGTGATGCGTCCATGCAGAGCTGAAACCGAGACCGCATACTGTCCAGGCAAAGTGATGCGAGTTGGACCATCCATGCATGTACACCCTCAATGTTTCATTGGGCACAGGGGTAAATCCATCTCAATGTCGGATAAAAGGCGCACAAAATTGGAAGCAACGTCTCCAAAATGACCTACACAGTGTTGAAGGGGACGTTAAACCTCAAAACAAACAAAACAGACGGTGCATATAGAGCAGTTGTCTATTATAACCAGGTACTCTGGTTTGTTTGTTTGTTTGATTTGAGGTTTAACGTCCCCGTCAACACTGTAAAGGTCATTTTTGAGACGTTGCTTCCAATTTTGTGGGACCTTTACTCGACATTGAGATGAAATGACATCTCAAACCCTGTCGCCCAATGAAACCAATAGGGTTTATTTGCATGGACGGTCCGCCTCGCACCACGGTTCCTGGACAGGCTAAGATCCCCTAAGCGGTTTACAAGTACTAGTGTGCGGGCCGGATTCAGCTCTGCGTGCAAGCATCATGCAGTCCATATATTTCTTCAAGCCCCTATGGGCGGGGGCCGTCATGTACTCTGGATTTAAAGACATATTTCCATTATTGTCAAATGAATGCAAGGCCTCGTGAAAAAAAACGTATCTGTATTGCTGGTCCTACCCACAATATTTGCACAGGGGTGGGGGGGGGGGGGGGGGGGGAGAGAGAGGGGGCGCCCATCGGACTTAATGAGATAGGTGGGCTGCATGATGCTTCCACGCAGGGCTGAATCCGACCGCATACTGTCCAGGCAAAGTGATGCGAGTCGGGCCGTCCATGCATGTACACCCGTTTTTTTTTCATTGGGCGGCAGGTCTTGAGATGTCATTCCATTTCAATGTCGGGGAAAAAGTCGCACAAAATTGGAAGCAACGTCTCAGAATGACCTACATATTGTTGACGGAGACGTTTAACCTCAAATCAAACAATATTTGCGTATGAAATACCGTATACTCCAATAAGCAATTGAGTTTTCTGCCCGCGGAGAAATTCAAAGGCTAAATCCCGCTTTCGCGAATGTACATATTCTTGGTGACAAGAAGCGAATGTCCGCCCCGCCCAGCTGGGCTTGAAGAAAAAAAATGGGTTGCATGATGCTGCCACGCAGAGCTGAAGCTGGCCACACATGAGTACTGGTAAATCGCTTAGAAGGACTAAGCCTGCCCAGGCAAAGCGGTGTGAGTCAGACCGTCCAATGCATGTAAGCCTTTGATATCATTGGGCGACAGGGCTTGAGTGGTCATTTCATCCCATTGTCGGGTAAAAGTCTCACATAATAGGAAGCAACGTCCTCAAAATGACATAAATAGTGTTGACAGGGACACTAAACCTCAAATCAATCAATCAGTTGAAATCCAATATCGTCAAAATAAGGGCTGATGTTATGGAGAACGTCGATGAAAACTAGCGTGAAACGAAACGGACTATAGATAATCATCGGTGACGCTCTTGCTAAAAACTACTTCTGATTGGTTATTATGCTTGACCAGTATGACGTTGTTATAAACAACCTGTGATTACGCGAGCCCAATAGATTGACAGCCGTACGGCTGTTTTGCTAAATCTTTTTGCAATCGATAATATATCAACATTACTTCTTTCAACTCAGGTCAGTTCATGACAAAGAGTTAATATACAATAGAAATATAAAACAGTATGCGTATTTCAGTATATGCATTATAATTTTCAATAGTTTTCTTAAATCTGCAAGACAGTTGGAATTTAGATAAAGTGATATTGTTTGCTTTTTTAAGCCAGATTGCGGTTTCTGTTTTTCTTAGACACCTGGTCAGAAAAAGTCACAAAAGAACTGCTAACAAATAGTTAATCATTATCTTCTCGTGAGAAGAAAATATTAAAACAATATTATGACAACAAATGTTTAGAATCAATCCCTGAGAGTGATTATAGTTTATATGATTATTTGTTTCAAACACAAATGAGTTCTTAACCACGGCCTGGGATGGGATAAATGCCTAAATAGGTAGCTTTCTCATTGAGCAATGTTTTGATAAGTACATAACGACATGCTAATAAAAAGGGAGTCTTTTAGGCTGTTGGACTCTTATTTACTTTTTAGTGGTTTTATGCATGGTAGACGGAATTTTGCCGTTTTAATTCTGGAATTACTAGTGTTTAAAGTGGACATTGTACCAATTGAATTTTGTTATCCTTTGGAAGCAAGAAATACACCAGAGAACTGGAAAATATGGAGTTTTCTGTTTTGTCTGGGCCAGACTAGCTAGTTTCGGCCATTTAGGCCTCATCAGTGACCCTCAAATATTTTCAAAATTCCACAATGGAATCTATGATCCCAAAGGACAAGAAAATATAAACTACACTATGATGTAGGGCAGGGAGACGTTTTACGGCCGCCACACATTCCCAGACACAAGCTGTAGTGACGTTAAATATGTTCTAGAAAGGGTTATCCTTTGGAAGCAAGAAATACACCACACCTTGTCCAGGAACCGCGGTGCGAGGCGGACCGTCCATGCTAATAAACCCTATTGGTTTCATTGGGCGACAGGGCTTAAGATGTCATTTCATCTCAATGTCGGGTAAAAGTCCCCAAAAAGTGAAAGCAACGTCTCCAAAATGACATTTACAGTGTTGACGGGGACTTTAAACCTCAAATCAAACAAAGACACTGATTGAAGAAGGAAAAGCCGAAAACAAAGACACCTCTGGAAAGATTTGAAGTCCGGAACTCTCTATCTGCAGATCATTCCAATTTTATCGAACTCTGATGCCAAAAACTCTTCCTGGTTACATTTCTGATGCAAGACAAGTGCAAAAGCTGAAGCAAGATATTGTGGACTTAAATTCAGCAAATATTGTTTTGAAAAGGGATGCGGCTTACGCTAATTCCAGCCTTAAAGAATCAGAATGTGAAATTTCGAAATTAAAAGATTGGTTTTCTCAACAAGACAACAAACTGAAATATTCAGAAATCGGAGATATGCCATTTTTCTACGGTCATTCTCTCCCTTCCGCTGATTGAAGAAGGGCAGTGATCAGTTTCTGGCGAAAAAATGTGCACTTTACTTGTTAACCCTTACGTATAAGCCTTCCCAGGAAAAGTGTTCAAAAAGACCGTCTGCGGAAGGGATAGACTAAAATCAGAAATAATCAGTATGAAATTTCAAATAAGAATTGTGTGTGTGTGTGAATTCGGGTTTAACGTCGCTTTCAACAATTTTTCAGTCATATCACGACGGTGTCGGGTTGCGACAGGGAGCTCAATGCTCACTTTTATAATGCTGCCTCATTGAAGTATCATGTCCCAGACACATTACATGATACCACACCCAGTCACATTATCCTGACACTAGGTCGACCAGTCATAGCTCTACCCAGTAAATTTGAGTACCAAGCCAGGAGCAGCTAGTACCATTCTTAACGACTTTGGTATGTCGTGGCCCGGGATCGAACCCGTGACCTCCAGATTCCCCGGAGCGGACACTCTACCAACTGAGCTATCGGGGCCGGTTTCAAATAAGAAATATTGTCGGAAACGACGTAAGCAGTGAACAGTGTAAGGCCAGTTCAGATTGCAGTGAACCACTTCCTAAGATAAAACAGTAAAGGGTGCTGAAACCTGTCTGAAACAAGAGGGCCCAATGGCCCTATTTCGCTCACCTGTGTACCAGAAAATCATTAGTGTAGGAGACCACTTGACATTGCTATATACTAAATATCTAAGCTCAGGCAAAGCGGTGTCCATGCTTATAAACCCTACTGCTTTCATTGGGCAACAGGGCTTGAGGTGTAATTTCATCTCAATGTCGGGTAAAAGTCCCACAAAATTGGAAGAGACATCTCCAAAATGACCTATACAGTGTTGACGGGGATGTAAAACCTCAAATCAAACAAAATCTGTGTCTTATGGTTTTGGAGAAAAAGATTTTTTTTAAGTTTTTTTGCAGTATAAGTCTATAGGAGCTAATGAGCCCTGGGGCTTGGCCAATTTTGACCCAAAGGGCACGGTTGGCAGGATTTATGTAGGCGACCATTTTGTATTGCTACCCCGGTATATACTAAATATCTAAGGTCTGTACTTCATGGTTTCAAAGAATTTTGAAGCTTTTTTCCATTATAAGTTTGTTGGAGTTAAGAGGCCACAGGATTTGGACCCCAAGACATGATTGTCAGGATTCATGTAGGCGACCACTCGACATTGCTACATGCTAAATACCTAAGCTCTGGGGCTTATGGTTTAAGAGAAGAAGATTTTTGAAGATTTTTTTTCCCCCATTTTAAGTGTTTGTTTTTTTGTTTTTTTTTTTTCATTATAAGGGCCCTGTGGTTTCAGAGGAGAAGATTTTTGAAGTTTCTCCAATTGTAAGTCTATGGAAGCTAAAGACCCCTGGGATGTGGCCAATTTGGATCCCAGGGGCATAACTGGCAGGATTTATGGAGGTGGCCACTTGACGTTGCTACATGCTAAAAATCTAAGCTCTGGGCCTTATGGTTTCATAGAAGAAGATTGTTTAAGTTTTTTCCATTATAAGTCTATTGGAGGTGATGAGCTCGGGCGTGGCCAATTTTGACCCCAGGGGCAGGGTAAGCAGGATTTATGTAGCTGACTATTTTATGTTGCTAGACACTAAATATCTAAGTTCTGTGCTTCACAGTTTCTGAGAAGAAGATTTTTGAAGCTTTTTTCCATTATGAGTCTATGGGAGCAAAGGGGCCCGGGGGTGTGGCCCATTTGGACCCCAGGGGCATGATTAGCAGGAGACCACTTGCAGTTGCTACACCTTAAATATCTAAGCTCTGGACTCTGTGTTTTCAGAGAAGAAGATTTTTGAAGTTTTTTTTTTTCATTATGCGTCTATGGGAGCTATGGGGGTCCCAGGGTGTGGCCCATTTGGACCCCAGGGGCATGATTGGCAGGATTTATGTAGGTGACCACTTGTCATTGCTACATGATAAATACCTAAGCTCTGGGGCCTGTGGTTTCAGAGAAGAAGATTTTTGAAGCTTTTTTCCATTAAGAGTGTATAGGAGCTAAAGGGCCCCGGGGCTTGGCCCGTTTGGGCCCCAGGGGCATGATTGGCAGGAATTATGTATGTGACCACTTGCCGTTGCTACATGCTAAATATCTAAGCTCTGGGCCCTGTGGTTTCAGAGAAGAAGATTTTTGAAGCTTTGTTTTCGATTATGAGTCTATAGGAGCTAACTGGCCAAGGAGCGTGGCCCTTTTGGACCCCAGGGGCATGATTGGCAGGAATTATGTAGGTGACCACTTGCCGTTGCTACGTGCTAAATATCTAAGCTCTGGGCGCTGTGGTTTCCGAGAAGAAGATTTTTGAAGCTTTTTTTTCCATTATGAGTCTATGGGAGTGAAGGGGCCCCGGGGCGTGGCCCATTTGGAACCCAGGGGCATGATTGGCAGGAATCATGTACGTGACCAATTGGTGTTCCTACATGCTAAATATCTAAACTCTGGGCCCTGTGGTTTCAGAGAAGAAGATTTTTGAAGCTTTTTTTACCACTATGAGTCTATAGGAGCTAAAGGGCCCCGGGGCGTGGCCCATTTGGAACCTAGGAACATGATTGGCAGGATTTATGTAGGTGACCACTTGCCCTTGATACATGCCAAATATCTCAGCTCTGGGCCCTGTGGTTTCAGAGAAGAAGATTTTTGAAGCTTTTTTCCATTATGAGTCTATAGGAGCTAAAGGGCCCCGGGGCGTGGCCCGTTTGGAACCCAGGGGCATGATTGGCAGAAATTATGTATGTGACCACTTGCCGTTGCTACATGCTAAATATCTAAGCTCTGGGCCCTGTGGTTTCCGAGAAGAAGATTTTTGAAACTTTTTGTTCCATTATCAGTCTATGGGAGGGAAGGGGCCCCAGGGCGTCGCCCATTTGGAACCCAGGTGCATGATTGGCAGGAATTATGTAGGTGGCCACTGGCTTTTGCTACATGCTAAATATCTAAGCTCTGGGCCCTGTGGTTTCAGAGAAGAAGATTTTTGAAGCTTTTTTCCATTATGAGTCTATAGGAGCTAAAGGGCCCCGGGGCGTGGCCCGTTTGGAACCCAGGGGCATGATTGGCAGAAATTATGTATGTGACCACTTGCCGTTGCTACATGCTAAATATCTCAGCTCTGGGCCCTGTGGTTTCAGAGAAGAAGATTTTTGAAGCTTTTTTCCATTATGAGTCTATAGGAGCTAAAGGGCCCCGGGGCGTGGCCCGTTTGGAACCCAGGGGCATGATTGGCAGAAATTATGTATGTGACCACTTGCCGTTGCTACATGCTAAATATCTAAGCTCTGGGCCCTGTGGTTTCCGAGAAGAAGATTTTTGAAACTTTTTGTTCCATTATCAGTCTATGGGAGGGAAGGGGCCCCAGGGCGTCGCCCATTTGGAACCCAGGTGCATGATTGGCAGGAATTATGTAGGTGGCCACTGGCTTTTGCTACATGCTAAATATCTAAGCTCTGGGCCCTGTGGTTTCAGAGAAGAAGATTTTTGAAGCTTTTTTTCCATTATGAGTCTATGGGAGCAAAGGGGCCCCGGGGTGTGGCCAATTTGGACCCCAGGGGCATGATTGGCAGGAATTATGTAGGTGACCACTTGCCGTTGCTACATGCCAAATATCGCAGCTCTGGGCCCTTTGGTTTCAGAGAAGAACATTTTTGAAGCTTTTTTCCATTATGAGTCTATAGGAGCTATAGGGCCCCGGGGCGTGGCCCGTTTGGAACCCAGGGGCATGATTGGCAGGAATTATGTAGGTGACCACTTGCCCTTGCTATATGCTAAATATCTAAGCTCTGGGTCCTGTGGTTTCCGAGAAGAAGATTTTTGAAGCTTTTTGTTCCGTTGTGAGTCTATGGGAGCGAAGGGGCCCTGGGGCGTGGCCAATGTGGACCCCAGGGGCATGATTGGTAGGAATTATGTAGGTGATCACTGGCCGTTGCTACATACTAAATATCTTAGATCTGGGCCCTGTGGTTTCTGAGAAGAAGATTTTTGAAGCTTTTAGGTCCATTATGAGTCTATTGGAGCGAAGGGGCCCCAGGGCGTTGCCCACTTGGAACCCAGGGGCATGATTGGTAGGAATTATGTAGGTGGCCACTGGCCGTTGCTACATACTAAATATCTAAGCTCTGGGTCCTGTGGTTTCAGAGAAGAAGATTTTTGAAGCTTTTTTTCCATTATGAGTCTATGGGAGCTAAGGGGCCCCGGGGTGTGGCCAATTTGGACCCCAGGGGCATGATTGGCAGGAATTATGTAGGTGACCACTTGCCGTTGCTACATGCCAAATATCGTAGCTCTGGGCCCTGTGGTTTCAGAGAAGAAGATTTTTGAAGCTTTTTTCCATTATGAGTCAATAGGAGCTAAAGGGCCCCGGGGCGTGGCCCGTTTGGAACCCAGGGGCATGATTGGCAGGAATTATGTAGGTGACCACTTGCCCTTGCTATATGCTAAACATCTAAGCTCTGGGTCCTGTGGTTTCGGAGAAGAAGACTTTTGAAGCTTTTTGTTCCATTGTGAGTCTATGGGAGCGAAGGGGCCTTGGGGCGTGGCCAATGTGGACCCCAGGGGCATGATTGGCAGGAATTATGTAGGTGACCACTGGCCGTTGCTACATGCTAAATATCTTAGCTCTGGGCCCTGTGGTTTCAGAGAAGAAGATATTTTAATTTTTTCCCATTGTAAGTCTATGGGAGCTGTATGTTGCCATAGCAACCAGAATTCCAATCTGATCAGCCCAAAAACCTTATGCAGCCTTTCCCCCTACCTGGTGATGCTTCTCATGAAATTTGATCAAGATTGACCATGGGGTATTAGAGATATACTTATTTGAAATTGTTTACGGACGCACGGACGGACGGACGCACGACGGACAAAAAGTGACCACAAAAGCTCACCTTGTCACTACGTGACAGGTGAGCTAAAAAGCAGACAGAAAACTTTCGGAAACGGATGTTTTCTGATCTTACCGTGCATTAGATGTGCAATATTAGCCAAATCGGTGCAAGAAACTGTGTGAATGAAAACTGTTGTTTAAAACGGATACATCACTTACTTTGTTGCTTGCATATTTACAAAGGCTGTGGTGTAAAAGGCTGTTTGTATCACAACCCTGATAACTGTGTTGCAAAAAGTGAACTGCGCGTACTGTTATGTCGGGGATCATCTTGAACATGTGTGTTTAAAAAGTGGCATGACAAAATAATGCTATTGTTTCGATTCCTGATCATTGCCTTCTCTTCTGTTTTAAAATTAGTGTTGTTTAACATGCAAAGCTGACTGACACGTACATTCATAAGTGTGAAATAATCTCTTCTAAGCGCGAGGATTTAGGCCACGTAAAATCGATTTAAGCCCCCCCCCCCCCCCCCCCCTGGAATTTGTTTCCGCTGATCGTTCAAGGCGGTTCTTCTGTCGCGCTTTATTTTTGTTATGGTTTGTCTTTGGGTGTTTGTGTCGCTTATATTATTTTATTTTGGATAACCTATTGGCCATTTTGTGGGAAAGTAACTGTCCTTTTGGCTTTCCGCTATTGATGTTTCCATTAGGTCTGTTGTTTCATGTTTGTGTTTCTTTCCCTTTGTTGTCTCAGATGGGAGCTGTGGGTCGATTGTATCGATTCCTGATCATTGCCTCCACTTCTATTCTCTAATTCCATACTTTTAAAATGAAGTACTTTGTGTATGACAAAATTTCCACACATTTGATGCAAATTCCGCAGATTTTGTCATATAATTGCCATATCCATATTACTGTCAATGGATCATTGATTTAAGAACAAAATGCATATTTTTCTTTTCAACTGACGCCCTTGCAAACCCGCTTGGTATAAAGTAAGGTGAGATTAACATGGTGTATACTTTTTTGTTGTTGTTATTACTGTTGAAAAACATAGATTTCGGGTATTCGTTAGAATTGCCTCACTGAGCACCTAATATCTTTACTTGGGTCAGAAATAAGAAAAAAAAGATAAGAATAAGAATCGCCTCAGTGAGCATTCACAACCTTTATTTATGTCAGAAATAGGAAAAATAATTAAAAGAAAATATCACAATTGTTTTCCTGAAAAATGCTAATTATACAACAAACAAAGCTAAAATATGGTATCATTTTTATATCTTCTCCATTGCACCCCTTTCCGATATAAAACCGGTATCTCTATTTTATTGTCACTGTTCTGTTTAAACAACCGAGGGAATGTCATTTATTCGCAAAAGCTGTAAAAGGTAGCCTTGTTTCCGACAACATGCTAAAAAAAAAAAAAAAAACATCCGGGTCTGTAACTCGAAATAGTTTTTATTAATTCATTTATTTATTTATTTTTCGTTTACGTATTATTTGATGAAAAAAGAGCAAAAATCCTAAAAATGGCTGCATGAATTTCAATCGTACTACAAGAAAACATTCAAATAATGAAGTTCAGAATATCGAAGAAGCAATTGTTTAGTAATAGTTTTAATTTTCTGACAGTTTTATGATCTTTTTTATCAAAATTGCTAGAGGAGGTCGGTAAGTAAGAAAATATTTTGATTTTTTATCTTGACGGCTATAGAAATTGCAGGGTCAGGTTCAGTCGTATCAGGAGAACAAGTCCGTGAAATGAACAGGCCTCTAAATCCCACTTTATATATAGTGAGAAAACTGAGGTTTACGGGGGTATACATTATATTTTTCTTATTTTTGCTCCAAGACATCGGTTGTGAGTACTCGTTAGACCCAATGAGGCGGTTCTAACGAGCACCGATTACCTAGGCTTGCGGTATTAAATAAGAAAATATCACGGATTTTCATCACAAAAGTAGCCATTTTTGACATGTGAAAATATCCGCTGTATCGCACGGGTGTGTTATATTTGTGGTTTAGCGGAAACACGGCTGTTTTAATGTCCACGGTAGCGAGAGCGGGGGACATATTGTTTTTGCCCTGTCTGTAGGTTTGTTAGTTTGTTTGTTGGTCGGACAACTTTAACATTGGTCATATTTTTTATACTGTTTGAGATGGAGCCTTCATATCTGGCATGTAGGTTCCTAGTGTCAAGGGCTTCCCACTCATACACAAATTTTGACCTTTGACCTTGACCTTGAACTGTGACCTACTTTAAAGAAAAAAATGACATTGGTCTAACCGTTTGAGGTAGAGCCTTCATATTTGGCAAGTTGATTCCTTGTGGCAAGGGCTTCACACTCATACAGAATATTTTGACCTGTAACCTTGATCTGAGACAAACTATAAAGAAAAAAATAACATTGGTAATAACGTTCTAACCGTTTTAGGTAAAGCCTTTATATTTAACATGCAGGTTCCTTGTGACAAGGGCTTCCCACGCATACAAAACTTTTGACTTTGACCTTGACCTGTCAACTACTTTAAAGGAAAAAAATCATTGGGTCATAACTTTCTAACTTTTTGATGTAGAGCCTTCATATTTAGCATGCAGGTTCCTTGTCACAAAGGCTTCCCACTTATACCAAACATTCTGACCTGTGACCTTGACCTGTGACTTACTTTTAAGAAAAAATAGCATTGGTCATAACTTTCTAACCGTTTGTGGTAAAGCCTTCATATTTGGCATGTAGATGCCTTGTGACAAGGGCTTCCCACTCATACAAAAAATCTGACCTTTGACCTTGACCTTGACCTGTGACCAACTTTGAAAAAAATTGCCTGGCCTGGGGACATGTTTATGTTTTACAAACATAGATTGTTAGGCCTCTCGGTATCATGTCCATTGAATAATTTCCAATAAATTTCATCTTTCATAGAATATATTGCTAAGCACAAAGTCACAGTCGGCAATGCATTTTACTGCTGATCCAGTGGCATCGAGTTCGAAACATATTCCAGGCATATCACATCATGACATATTACTACTGCCATTTTATCTACTAGTGAAACTATCACCAATTACATATAATGTTTTAACGGTGTTACTGGATTTAACTGTCGTGTCGATATAGACATAATGCTGTTTGCTGGGTCATAAGTATACGTATTAGAGCAAATGGCACGATTAACCATTGGCGAGCCAAACGCAGCTGAAGCAGAGACATTTTCAAGTCTTTTTTTCTGTTTATCTTATTTTTAGAAAAAAAATGGATCTCATTCATGTGACTGTCTGCCTATTCACATGAATTATAAAGCATTTTTTTTTTCAAATAATAATAATAATAATAAAAAAAAATAATAATAACAAAATTTAGACTGTCTCCTGCTTCGGTTCTGATGGACTCTTTAAGAGTTTTTATTATTCTGGTCATGATTTTGAGCGAGACAGTTTCTTCAGTTTCTTTTGGCATCTGCGGCGCATTTTTCTGAAACTCCTGTTGAATTTCCTCTTCGGGCCTTTAAAAACCAAGTCCTCTCTATCAAGCGATCGATCTAAGTAAAAGTCCAGGTCCAGTCTGGCGTTGTGATTTGAGAGCACAAGGAATGCCGTGTGTTTACTTTTCAGCTTTGGGGTGTATTTATCCACAGGAATACATTTCGTATAGGTTTCTGTATCGGAGGAGCTGTTCCATGGCCATCTTTGTATGGTAGCATTGTAACATTCAGAGAACATCTGTCGCTGTTCACTGTAAGTATTACCAATTCTGATAGCATACGCTGAAAAAAAAAGTAAAGAAAAGAACACTAGACAATTTCAAAAGGGGTTGAATTTCCCCGCCCCGCCGATTAGTTTAATCAAGAGTGTGTAACACTTTCGTTAATAGTCCAGTCATAGTTTTCTGATCTTTATGTACATGCCAAACGCATATATAAGATATCATGTCAGTTTCAAACAATGACCTTGAAAACAAAAGCATGAGTTGTGAAGAAAAAAGCAGTACAATAAAGTGTGACGGGAAAACGTGTGCATGTTCATTTAAATAAGGTTAATTTATAAGACAATAACTGCGTGTCCCGTGCATAAAAATAATTTGTTTGAATATATAAGCAAATATATAAGAATTTAAATTTCATTTTTCAATCTTTATGTGATGAAGAGTTTGGGAGGAGGTACAATCAACCGTGCAGCTTAAATATTGTATTAGGCTACCATTCCACCGGAAGGCATGTGATAACGATTCTCGGAGGAGCTAAAATTCCAGAGAAAAATGTGAGGGAGGATGTGGACGAGGCTGCCATTCCACGAGAAGGTTTGTGATTATGTTTCTGGGCTGAGCTAATACTCCATGATGGCCCTATATCGCTCACCTTGGCTAAGCGCTTTATATACATAATACTGAAGTTTCACAAGGTAGACTGCTTTAAGACTTTTTGTGCCATTTTGTGGGAAAGTAACTGTCCTTATGGCCATCCTTTGTTTAGGTTTCTATTATGGTCAGTTCGCTTCATGTTTGTGTTTCTTTCCCTTTGGTGACTTTGGTGGGTGGAGTAAGTTAATTGTATCAATTCCTGATCTTTGTTTTACTTCTTCTTTGTTTAAATTTTATGTTCAAGAATTTAGCCACGGGGTTATAATTTGAAAATTCTTGGTAGGGACCCACCAGATCAACCTATGTTCACTAGACAAAGCTGTGAACCAAATATTAAAGTCAGGGAGAAGAAGATTTTTAAATATTTTCCCTATAGAACTCCAAGTAAAACATGTTGGCCACTAGGCGGGGCCATTTTTGGCCCCAGGGCAATAATTTGAACAATCTTGGTAAAGGTCCACTAGATTAAGATTAATACCATTTATCTAATATCTGGGGCGTTTAGTTTCAGACAAGAAGAATTTTAAAGGTTTTCTTTATATAAACTTAAGTAAAACAAGTGGGTCCCGGGCCAGGACCATTTTTGGCCCAAACGCAACAATTTGAACAATCTTGGTAGAGGTCCACTAGATGAAGCTTCATACCAAATATCAAAGACCTGGGCCTTCTGGTTTTAGACAAGAAGATTTTTAAAGGTTTTCCCTACATCAGCCTATTTAAAACTAGTGGTTCCCGGGGCGGGGGACTTTTTGGGCTCCAGGGCAATAATTTGAACTAACTCGATAGAGGTCCACGAGATGAAGCTTCATACCAAATATCAAAGACCTGGGCCTTCTGGTTTCAGACAAAAAAAAAAAAAATTTTTTTTTCTTATTTTCTCCCTTTCGTTGCCATGACAACCAGAGTTATGCATGGATTGGAATTTTTTGAATAACTTTGAGAGAGAAACAGTCAAACATCATTCCTGGCAAGTTTGGTCAAAATATGCTTAGTGGTTTAGGAGGAGACGTCGTTTAAAGGAATTGTGGACGGATGGACATCCAGGCGGACGACGGACGGTGAGCGATCACAATAGCTTCCTCCCTATATAAGTCTAAGTAAAACCAAAAGGTCCCGATGCAGGGGTATTTTTGGTCTCAGGAATATATTTTGAACAATCTTGGTAGAAGTCCACAAGATGAAGCTTCATACCAAATATCAAAGACCTTGGCCTTGCGGTTTCACAGAAGAAGATTTTTAAAGATTTTCCCCATATAAGCCAATGTAAAACCAAAGGGCCCCAGGGTGGGGGCATTTTTGGCCCTAGCACTATAATTTGAACAATCTTGGTAGGGGTCCACTAGATGAAACTTCATTCCAAATATCAAAGATCTGGGCCTTGCGGTTTCATAGAAGATGTTTAAAGATTTTCCCTATTTAAGCCCATGTAAAACCAAAGGACCCCAGGGCGGGGGCCTTTTTGCGGTTTCACAGAAGAAGGTTTTTAAAGATTTTCCCTATATAAGCCAATGTAAAACCAAAGGGCCCCAGGCTGGGGGCATTTTTGTCCCTAGCACTATAATTTGAACAATCTTTGCAGGGGTCCACTAGATGAAACTTCATTCAAAGATCTGGGCCTTGCGTTTTCTTAGATGTTTAAGATTTTCCCTATTTAAGCCCATGTAAAACCAAAGGACACCAGGGCGGGGGCATTTTTTGCCCCAGCACTATAATTTGAACAATCTTGGTAGGGGTCCACTAGATGAAGGTTCATACCAAATATCAAAGGCCTGGGCCTTGGGATTTCAGAGAAGAAGATGTTTAAAGATTTTCCCTATATATAATCCAATATTAAACCGCAGGGACCTGAGGCGGGGGCATTTTTGGCCCCAGCACTATAATTTGAACAATTTTGGTAGGGGTCCACTAGATGAAGCTTCATACCAAATATCAAAGACCTGGGCTTGTGGTTTCAGAGAAGAATTTTTTGCTGAAAAAAATCTATTTTTGGCTCCCGTGACCTAGATGTGCAACAGACCGGAACCATTTGAACAACTTAGAAAGGGGACCACCTAAGGATCATTCTTGTGAAGTTTGGTCAAAATCTGATCAGTGGTTTACGTTGAGATGTCGTTTGAAGAAAAAGTTTACGCACGCACGGACGCACGCACGGATGGAGGCACGCACGACGGACGAAAAGTGATCCCAAAAGCTCACCTCTTCACTACGTGACAGGTGAGCTAAAAAAAACTACAGAGATGAAACAAGGTTGAGGACTCGACAGCATACAACAACATAATTGCTGGAGCAAAAGAAAACCAGTATTTTTCTAAATTTATATACTCAGTCACCATAGAATTCGGGTTCCGATAGCCCTTGTTGCAGAAGTGTTTTAAGTCCAACATTGAATTTTGAAACCAAATCAGAATGACGTCTATAAAACTACAAGCCTACAAGAAGGCTTGTGTGTCCAGCGATAACTCTTACCAGCCTGTGTATCTGCGAAGTCTTATCAGATCATTCCTATTCATCATGTTAGCAATCCCGTGTATGAACAACCCTCTAAATCCGAATGTAAATAGGGGAGTAGTGCTAAAGAACATAGAATGTGACACACCCACAGTCCATATTTGGAGTATAGATAATAAAATAATCACAAAATTTCATCAGAAAAGTCATTTTCGGAGAAAACTAAGATTATACTTTGTCACATGGGTGTGTCATCGTGATGGAGTCGAAGACCGATAAGTGAAATGATTGGTAAAACAGGGTAGATGAGCAGGATGATCTTTGCTGGTCGTACAGGCCCCGAGGTTATAAAACTTTTTTCATGCTCAACACAGCTGAGCATGAAATTAATAATGTTCATAAATATTAAATTACAAATGATAGAGTCACTTTTCTTGCTCAGATCAGCACAGAATGTTATTTGTCCTGCTCATAAATTTTAAAATGCCAACAATTGTTGGCATTTTAAAATTTATGAGCAGGACAAATTTCATGCTCAGCTGAGTTGAGCACAAAATAAGTTTTGCAACCTCGGGGTCAGGCTTTCCGGTAGGTTTTGCAACGCCCTGGCTAATCATTTACGAAAACACGCCTATAAAAATACACTGTAACCTTTATCGCCGAAAAAATGAAAAATTTTAAGATGAAGAATTGTGATATTTTTCTTTTTGCTCTGCTAAAAATATAGATTGTTGGTACTCGTTAGAACCGCCTCATCGAGGCGGTTCTAACGACTACCAACAATCTTTATTTTAGAGAAGAAATAAGAAAAATAAGGTTTGCCCCTGTAAACCCCAGTTTACCTTCATAAAAGTGGGGTTCAAGGGGGTAAAAATTATATAGACGATTGAAATGCTCTACATTCAGCAGACGACATTTAAATACATTTTGTTTAGAAAGCACCATTTGACATTTGGCGACAATTTGCATGAAATGTCAAATCCTTTTTTCTATTGAGACTGTTTGCATGAAAAGTCAAACCCTCTTTTCTAGGGAAAATATGGAAAATACCGACAATTTGCCGTCTGCTGAATTAGCCTAGAGAGTGACTTACCAAACTTATAATCTTCACAATGCTTCGACAATAATCTCAGTTTGCGTTTTGCTTGAAATAACTTGTCGTTCAAGGACGGATGTAAACATGGGATGTTTCTACTGCCACGATGATAAACGGTTGTCAACTCATCAAGCGGCCCTGTGCAGCAACTGTTTGAATCAATTAAACACACATACATTATGTTAACAAGTCAGTGTAATGATTAGCTTTCAGAACCCCACTTCATACAGACGGCAAATCGGGGTTTAAACTCAGGAATAAAATGTGGGAAAACGTTAGAACTGCGTTCTTGATGCCGTTCTAACGAGCACCCAAATCAGAAAATGAAAAATATGTATCACAAATTCTCAGCAGAACAACCAATTTTTACAACAATGAAATAAAACAGTGTCTTGCATAGAATGTCCGACATCAGCAAGGATACAGAAATTATTATATCTCCCTTTTAAGGGGGGGAATCGAGGCACCTTCAGGGAGACAACTCCTGTAAAAGTAGTTTGTCACACATGTCAATAGGGACCAACTCTAAAAGGAAAGAATTTGCTCCTGAGGAGCGAATTCTTTCCTTTAAGAGTAGACCCTTTTTTATAGAAAAGCAAACAGGAAGTCCCGAAAGTTGTCTCCCTTTGAAAAGTGGCGAAAAGAAAACTGCCAGGTGTTCCCAAACCCCTGAAAATCAAACTCCTTATGTCACTCATCTGCGCAAAGCGTACTCTTACACGCGTTCCATTTATGACATTCGGTTAGAAAACAACAACAATAACAAACAAAAAAAAAAACAAAAAACATATTAATCTGAAAATGATAGATTAATGCCGGTACTATACTGGGTCGATTGTCTTTTTGACTTGGACATACTGCTCCTGTAGGTGCAGTCTGATCATGATCCACACTGTTTGCTGTATGCAAAATTTTGTTTGAAAAGTTTGCTAGAATACGCAACAGACAAAGTAAGCAGACGACATTTCCGAATGCAGTTTTGTGTGGCATCTTAAGGGTTAAGGTAGTTTGGGTCAATTGAACAAAATTTAAAACTTCTGCAACATGCTGATGTTTCTTTTTGGGATCCTGCCTTACACTTTTGCGTACTCATTTCGAAAACACGCCTTTACAAATACAGTGTAACCTTTATCGGCGAAAAAATGAAAAATTTAAGAGGAAAAAATGTGATATTTTTCTTATTTCTGCTCAAAATATAGCTTGTGAGTACTCGCTAGAACCGCCTCCTCGAGGCGGTTCTAGCGAGTACCCACAACCTATATTTTAGAGCAGAAATAAGAAAAATAAGGTTCACCCCTGCAAACCCTAGTTTTACTGTATAAAAGTGGGGTTCAAGGGGATCAAAAGTATATAGGCAGGTTTTCGTGATGTTTGCCCTTTATTCTCATTGCGCTCTATTTATTAAACAGTACACAAAGCCTTGATTTACGTGCGGTTTAATTGCATGATGTAGACAATCGCAATGCAGCGAAAGGATGCTTGCCCATACCAGACACAGCAGAACGCTGGTCTACACTGTATGCTTAGAGCAAGTGAATTTAGGGGTTTAACGAAACAATCTAAATCACCATTCACGGCCATTTTTGTGCAGCATTCACTTTTGGACAATCGACCCACCAGTCCTTGTCAGAGCTTTGAGTATGACCGAGTGATTAACCTTTACGCAGACGCTGCAATTATAAACAGTCGCTATTTATCAACTCTTAAGCAAAATTTGACTTATAACCCTTTTATAGAACATATTTAGCGTCACTACAGGTGGTGTCTGGGATCGTGTGGCGGCCGTAAAATGTCTCCCTGCCCTGCATCATAGTGTAGTTTATATTTTCTTGTCCTTTGGGATCATTGATTCCATTTTGGACCTGAATACATGTTCACTTCATATTTTCCAGTTCTGTGGTGTTTTCTTTGCTTCCAAAGGATAACCCTAATAGAACATATTTTATGTCGTACACTAAATACGGGAAAAATTAACTCTATCCTAAATACCCGATTTTCAGTGGACAATCAGTCGTGTATAGCTTAATAAGATGCCTCCATCCCGCCCCCGCCCATAGGGGCTTGTAGAAATATATGGGCTGCATGATGCTTCCACGCAGAGCTGAATCCGGCTCGCACACTAGTACTGGTAAACCGCTTAGAGGAGATAAGCCTGTCCAGGAACCGCGGTGCGAGGCGGACCGTCCATGCCTATAAACCCTATTGGTTTCATTGGGCGACAGGGCTTGAGATGTCATTTCATCTCAATGTCGGGTAAAAGTCCCACAAAATTGGAAGCAGCGTCTCCAAAATGACCTTTACAGTGTTGACGGGGACGTTAAACCTCATATCAAACAAACAAAAGATGCCTCCATCACGTAAGCAAGTCCGTGAAATGAACACCCCCTTAAACCCCAGTTTGTATAGAGAAAACTGGGGTTTACGGGGGTATACATTATTTTTCTTATTTCTGCTGAAAGACAAACGGTGTGGGTACTCGTTAGAACCGCCTCAACGAGGCGGTTCTAATGAGCACCCATAACCTATGTTCGCAGTATGAATAAGAAAAATATAACGTATTTTCATAAGAAAAGTAGCCATTTTGGAGGAAAGTAAAAATGCACTATGCCGCACGGGTGTGTTATCGTAATGCATTGTGAGCCATCTCATCTGGATCTTAACTGTTTGCACACGAATCTGAATCGGTCTACGGTCTAAACGGTTAACCCATATACTGCTGAATATATTAAGCCACACCAATTACCAGCTGCCAACCAATCATATTATTTGATATATTCGTCCGGTTCACAAACTGCATGACAGTGTAGGTCCTGATCAGATGGCTTCTTAGTCATCTGCCCTGGATCTACACTGATGATCCTGATCCGATGGCTTCTAAGCCATCTGATCTGGATCTACACTGTTAGCAAAGGCAAGGGTCGTCGTGAACAGCAGGATAAGGGTTAATACTGTGATTTTCTACATAGACAAAGATACATACGCATATAGTTTTTCTGGTTTTTTGCTGTGTACTGTGGCATTCTTGTGATTTCTATAACAACAGGTATCAAATCCTGGATTGTAGGTGGCAAAGCCACCACAGCATCTGTGCCCAACAGATTTACCCGGCAGTTTGTTGAGTATACAGTCGAGAAGATCATCTGTCGGATCAAACAGCTTAAAACAAAAGCAGCAAGAAATATTTTAGTCGACCGGTAAGGAGTTTCTTTAACTTGACAATATTGATGTAAGATTTGGTACTAGTTATTTAGCCAGATTGTGTGAATTCCGATGGGTACGAATTGCGCACCCCTTGTGGCTGATTTGTTCTGGTTTTGTCATGAAAGAGACTTCATGATATTCCATTCCGTTGATGGCAAATCTGAAATTATTGAAGCTCTTAGCTCGACGTCCAGACATTTGGATGACTTATTAAATATTTGCAATGCCCACTTTGATGGTTTGATTAGTCAAACTTACCATCCAGAACTTTAGTTAAATAAAACCAATTCTTCTGATACCGAAGCCCCGTTTTTGATGTAGTCGGGTTTATTTACTGCAACATTTATGATAAACGTGATGATTTTGATTTTGAATTTGTGTAAAATAGTTACATAGGCATGTGATCTTAATGATCCAAATAGTTTTGGCAGATTGTAAAATGATGCATTTTTTATTACACAGGCATGTTATATGAATGGTAGTAAGAACTTCATATGACAGATATCCTGTTGAATGGATAATACATGCATTTATGATCATGTTGATTGTGCTATGAAACATTATAAGCTTTTATCCCGTCTGCACCAGCATATGGTGTTTACGTTTCACAGTTAATCCGTAATGCTAAGGCCTCTTCCAAGTATTAGGACTTTATGGAAAGTGGAAAGGTGCTCACTACCAGGTTGTTATGCCAGAGGTATCAAAAAACCAAACTGGTATCAACACTAAAGAAGTTCTATGAGAGGCACCATGATCTTGTTGATCCGTACAATGTGGCCATTTCCAGAATTATTTCTGATATGTTTGGCAATGGAAAGCCATAGGAAGACTTTATGTTATCTATTGGACTTTAAACACTTCTGCAATAAGGCCTATCGGAACCCGATAGACATTTATCTATAATAATAGATAATAGACATTTATCTATTGTAGCTGGATTTGTTTCTTTCAAAATTTATGATAAACGTGATGATTTTGATTTCGAGATTGTAATTTGTCCTTTTTTTTGGAATGCGATGTTCCTCGTGCAACATCGTACGGGGTTTATATTTCGCAGTTAATTCTATTCGCTAGAGTGTCTAGTCATGTATCCGACTTCAACACTCGTAATATATTTTTAACCGCTAAACTTCTTAATCAGGGGTATCGGTATCATAAACTACGTAAAGCCTTTTCTAAGCTTTATAGACGTCATTCTGATTTGGTTTCAAAATTCAATGTTGGACTTAAAACACTTCTCCAACAAGGCCTATCGGAACCCGAATTCTAAGGTGACTTAGTATATAAATTTAGAAAAACACATGGAATTTTATTTTAGTATTCGTTATGTTGGTTGGAGCCTGATGCTCCGTCTTCAGTCGGGCCCCTCGGAGTCTAACTGTTGGTTTTCTTTTGCTCCAGCAATTCTGTTGTTGTATGGTGCCGAGTCCTCAACTTTGTTTCATCTCTGTAGTTTTTTTATTTATATGGTCTCGGAGATGTTACACTTATGAGATAGGAAGCCTTCTTGCGGACTAAACAAAGTTAGTGTATACCGCGACAGTGGTAAGGGCGAGGATTTTGCCAATGTAAAATCTATTTAAGCACCCCCCACCCCCAGTGGAATTCTTTCCACTGATCGTTCTTAGGCGGTTCTTCTGTGGCGGTTTATTTATGTTGTTGTCTGTTACTTACTGTGTGTATCACTTGTTTCATTTTATTTTGGATGGCCATTTGGCCATTTTGTGGGAAAGTAACTGTCCTTATGGCCTTCCTTTGTTTTTGGTTTCCATTATGGTCTGGTCGCTTCATGTTTGTGTTTCTTTCCCTTTGGTGTCTTTGATAGGTGGATTAAGTTAATTGTATCGATTCCTGATCTTTGTTTTACTTCTACTTTCCAAAATCTCGGACATACCCTTCTCGACATTTACTCCTTTTCTTCGTTCGGGTCGATGGGCATGGTGGGCGAAGCTTGCTTACCAAGTAATCATTACTATTCGCGGGCGCCTGATTATACTCTTCTGGAGTCCATGTCTGTTGATCTGAATATGGATATTTGCCATTTTGCCTATGGATTAATGATTTTAGATTAACGCTTTGGTACTACGACCTAGACTACTTTACAGTTAGATTTTGAAACGTTTTTAACTTTCAAGACATTATTATCCATTGTCTGTGTACTAAAACACATTGTACATAGAGATATTTATGCTGGAGCCTGTTCAAATCATTGACATTTCAAATTGACTTTTCAATTATTCATTACGCAGGCAACATGTGCTGTTTCTAAACTAGATTTGGCGTGAAAACGAGTGTAAGTTTACATAAAATCTGAAATATATCTACAAAACGTCAATCATATGGGTGCATGCTGTCTGTTATGTCAAATATGTGGGCAGTTTGGCCATCTGAAACATATAAAACGTCCAGTTTGATCATATCAAATCTGTAAGGTTTTAAGCATATAGTAGTCGGATTTTAGCCAGTGTTCAGAGTGTATGGAGCCGGGCTAAGTCTAGGCGGCCTGGTCTCAATCTGTCTCAGTTTTGTTTAGTTTATCTTGACTAAAGATTTCGATATGCTTTAATATAGACAAGTTTAAAATGGTCTGGAAATAAAAAGAAAAACTGAAACTTTTGGACTGTATTTATTTGCGAAGTACTAGCATAAAAAAGAAAAAAAGAGTTAAACTATACGATCACGGATGGCGTGTGTTACGTCATAATTGTACATTTTCGCTTCTTAGATAGGGGTGTTCCTCTTGCGACATCCTATAGCTTACATTTCGCAATTAATTCGGTTTGCCAGAGTGTCTAGTCATGAATCTGATTTCAACACTCGTAATAAATTGTTAACTGCTAAACTTCTAAACCAGGGTTCTCGGTATCTTAAACTACGAAAAGCTTTTCTAAGTTTTATAGACAACATTCCGATTTAGTCTCTAAATTCAATGTTGGACTCAAAATCTCTTCTGCAACAAAGCCTATCGGAACCCGAATTCTGTGGTGGCTTAGTATATAAATTCTGCAAAATATATGCTGGCAATGACTCCAGTAACAAATTTCGTGAAATCATTCTGTGATATAAAATGACTGGGTACAATATAAATGTTATACGAAAGACTGCATTCATGGTAGTTAACCCAATGACGGTTGATAACTTTACTTCCCTCATTAATTTCCCTCCTCGCAGATAGATTGGGCTGCATGATGCTTCTGCGCACAGCTAAAACCGACTGCACACGTTTACTGGTTAACCGCTTAGAAGGTCTAGGCTTGACCAGGTAAAGTGGTTTGAGTCGGCCCGTCAATGCATTTAAACCCTATTTGTTCCATTGGGCAGCAGTGATTGAGATGTCATTTCGTCTCAATGTCGGGTAAAAGAAGTAACGTCTCAAAAATGACGTTAATAGGGTTGACGGGGGGTGGGGGGGGGGGGGGGTTAAAACCTCAACAAAAACAAACAAAAGCCTTATAAAGCAAGAACATGGTGGGAATCTGAACATTTCATGTGTTATTATGTCTTTTAGATTTTAGCTACATAAAATCTATATCAACAAAAAAATCTATAAACACTTTGAAAACTGATAATTTTTTTTTTTTTTTGCAAACGGTTAAGGCCCTGGAGCTGAGTGCATAAATGGGGCGTAGTTTGCGCCGGCGTAGGCTACGAACGTAGGCGTAACTAATTCGAACGTGCGACTGTCTTTAAAATGAAGTGCATAATGCATGCCTACGTCAAACTAATATTAACTGCGACTGGAATACTACTGGTGTATAGCCATTATAACGACTGGTGTATAGCCATTATAACGACTGGTGTATAGCCATTATAACGACTGGTGTATAGCCATTATAACGACTGGTGTATAGCCATTATAACGACTGGTGTATAGCCATTATAACGACTGGTGTATAGCCATTATAACGACTGGTGTATAGCCATTCTAGCAGGTTGCAATCATCAACACAGTATTGTAGGTCATTACGCAAACACGCCTATACAAAAACACTGACACCTTTATCGCCGAAAAAATGAAACTTTTTTATGAAAAATTGTGATATTTTTCTTATTTCTGCTCAACATATAGATTGTGGGTACACGTTAGAACCGCCTCATTCTAGTACCCACAATCTTTATTTTAGAGCAGAAATAAGAAAAATAAGGTTTACCCCCGGAAACCCCAGTTTTACTATATAAAAGTGGGGTTCAAGGGGGTCAAAGTTACATAGGCGTGTTTTCGTGATGTATTGTTGCACTTATGAATGGTGCAGGAACATTTTGTTCATACCTGAAAGTAGCATCATAAGGCGTCATATAAATAATCGTTTTCCTCTTAAGTTTGCCACGAAAGCAAGAAACAAATAAAAATCAAAAATGAGTTCCTTTAAGAGCAATGAAAACATTCATAAGAAAGAAAATAGGTCATACTACGAAGTTTCGGCTAATAAAGTAGAAGTAAAACAAAGATCAGGAATCGATACAATTAACTTACTCCGCCCATCAAAGACACCAAAGGGAAAGAAACACAAACATTAAGCGACCAGACCATCATGGAAACCTAAACAAAGGAAGGCCATAAGGACAGTCACTTTCCCACAAAATGGCCATATGGCCATCCAAAATAAAAAGACACAAGTGATACACACAGTAAGTAACAAACAACAACACAAATAAACCGCTACTGGCCATTTTATGGGACTTTGTCTGTCTGACTGAAAACATTTCCAGAACTCTTGATGTGTCATAATTTCGTACACTTTGTAAGGAACCTCGATTTATGAGAAATTCTCGGGTTTAATGAATAAACCAAAAACATGTTTGCAGTGTCAATACATCATCCTGTGTTTGTAGCCTTTATCTAGTCGTATAGAAAATGCACGAGTAAATTCTCCGTTATCAAAATAATGGTGCTCATAAAGGATGCATGAATGCATTTCGTATTTTTAGCATTACAGCGATGTTCATTTTGCATTACAGTGTATGGACTACCTTGTAACAGACAGTCTTCAGTGTATGGTCTAAGACTAAGGAATCAAACTTTTTGTGCAAGAGGCACTGTTCATCTGGTGGGCTGATGTCTGATTAAGGTGAACTGAACATTTTGCTTTCATAAACTGACAGAAAGCATGTGTTCCTGGCAGATGACGGACACATTTTCTCATTTATTCCAGTCTTACATCAGTGCGTGTTTATTGGATCAACTTGCCCTATCTATGCCCTGCGTGACATTCAGTTTGGTAGACAATTAATACACAATGTTTGTTTTCAGAAGAACATTTGGTTTTGGAGATGAAGGATGCTTAATTCAATCACGAAATATCGTAAACAAATGCATTTCTTATCCATATTATATCTTATGCTAAGCCCGATATTAATTTGTGTGGGCGATTTAACCAAAATATATACATGTATGAACCGATGCATACTTATTCCTAAAATTTGCGAAGCCTCAAATCAGCTAGCTGCCTGTGTATTTGTGCAGATTCTTTGCCGGGCGAGCTATGTATAGCGAAATGCTGAAGACACTGATTAGACGTTGTAAATGTGCAGGCTGATCCACGTCTTCGCTTGCTGCACAACTAAATTGTAAGAATCGCTGTGCCCCGTCTCAGGAATTACATGTTCGAAGGAAATACGCCACATTTCATCGGGTGTTCACTGTTTCAACAGAAAAATAGTTGTGTGAGTTTTATGTTCTGCGACTTTCAATAATATTTCACTTATTTCGAGACGATCATTAGTCAGAGGTAGGCGAAAACCTGAGTATTCAGAGAAAAAACACACACACACACGACTTCCATTGTAGAACTCGGCGATGTTAGAACCACACCGGTGACAGACCTAATGATTTAGAGACAGCGCTCACACCCAATAGGCCACACAGGCCCATAAACTGATTTTACTGGTGTCTGTTTTGAGGTTTTGCATCCCTTTTTACACTGTATTCTCATTTTGTAGACGTTACTTCCAAGTTTATTGGACTTTTACCACTGTGATGAATTGATATCTCAAGCCCTATCGCCAAAACAAACAAAACGGGTTTATATTTTTGGACCGTTTGACCCGCATCACTTTGCCTGGGCAGGCTTAGACCCTCTAGGCGGTTTACCAGCACTCATGTGCGGTCGGTTTCGGCTCTGCGTGGAAGCATCATGCAGCCGAATCTATTTCTACAAGCCCCGATTGGCGGGGCCAGATTTTATTGGTGTAGGACTGCAGCAGTTTAAGCATAGCGAGTTTGCTGTAGTCACTGACTGAGATGCACTTCATTTTATCCAAACAAAGTAGAGCTAGGAAACGACAGTTTCTACAATTTAAAAATGCGCCCATCGAAGCCTAAGGTCACATTGCGCATCTGCACAGTTTGGTCATCGTTTTCGCTGTGTACTCTACTAGTAGGTAAAGACCGAAAGCTGGTGGCCAGTGAAGACACTGACCGAGATACAAAGGGTACAGAGGCTGATCTGTGTCTTCACTGTGTGCACTTTACAATTGCAGGAATTGCTCTGTCTGGGCTAATTTTGTTTGACATCTATGACAAAATATTTTCAGATGTTATAAAAGTTTAAAATGTTTTGACCATTTGTCGCCTCCGGCATACCTTTTGATGCATCAATTTGCCCAAGTGCCGCATCGATTCGTGTGTGTGTTGGGGGGGGGGGGGGCAAGTTGACGCATTCGACATGGGGAGTCACCTAGGTTTGAATTGAATCAAATTGGCCCAAATGTTAAGGAGGAGTTCGCGTTTGAAGCAAATTTACGTTTTTCTATTTTTAGCTCTGGCACCCGTTCTTATCATCGGAGCAGAAGCGTTTTAGCCATTTTGGTAGAGGGTCATCTAAGCAACATTCTTATGAAGTTTGAATGAAATTGGCCGAAGGGTACAAGAAGAGTTGTTATTTAATGATTTTTTCTATTTTTAGCTCTGGTGGCCATCTCGTTCATCTGAGCGAAATGATTTTTGCTAGTTTGGTAGAGAGCCAACAAGGCAACATTCCTGTGAAGTTTGGATCAAATTGGCCCAAGGGTTTAGGAGTTCGCGTTTTGAGCAAATTTACTATTTGTTTTTTTTTTTCTTTCTATTTTTAGCTCTGGTGGTCACCTTGCTCATCGGAGCATGGTCTTTTTAGCTAATTTGGTGGAAGGTCACCTAAGTAATATTCCTGTGAAGTTAGAATGAAATTGGTCCAAGGGTACAGGAGGAGTTGTCGTTTTTTTGTGTTTTTTTTTTCATTTTTTTTTTTTTTGCTCTGGGGGACATCTTGTTCACCGGAGCAGAAAGATTTAGCTATTTGGTAGGGAGTCGACTAGGAAACATTTCTGTGAAGTTTGAATCGAATTGGCCCAAGTGTTTAGGAGGTGTGTTCGCGTTTGAAGCAAATTTACGTTTTTCTATTTTTTGCTCTGGTGACCATTATGCTAATTCGAGCAGAATCGTTTTAGCTATTTTGGTACAACTTCACCTATCCACATTTCTGTGAAGTTTGAATGAAACTGGTCCAAGGGTACAGGAGGGGCTGGCATTTAAATATTTTCTTTTTTCAACTCTGGTGGCCATCTTGCTCTCTGGAGCGGAACGATTGTATCTATTTTGTAGGGAGCCACCCAGACAACATTCGTGTGAAGTTTTAATCAAATTAGCAGAAGGGTTTAGGAGGAGTTTGCATTTAAATCAAATTGTTGACGCACGACGAACGACGGATATTGGCTGATCATAATAGCTCACCATGAGCACTTAGTACTCAGACGAGCTGAACAAATAGCAAAGTAATATGAACTGCCATTCATTATGAGTAGGAGCTTGAATTGGTATATGCATTCCATCAACACCAGCGATTACATTCGGAAAGCGTGCAATGGCGCAAAATTTGTACTTGGAAATAGCACATGCAGATGCAAACGTCCTTTGTGAAACAAAAGAAACCGTCTCCTAAACCTGCATGCAGTTTATCTAATGACATATACTAAGTCACCGACTGCATTCTGGAGACGGCCGCTCGCCAAATATCTTTACCCTAGAGCGATCATAAAGCTCAGTATCTATCAAAAGTATCGGTTCTGTCTGTAAATATATATTCCTGTACATGTATACTGTTAATCGACAAACCAGTGTACTCCACCCATTTTTACACCTAATAATGCAACATAATCACGGTATACTACAGCTAAATGCCTTGGTTATGCACATCGCTAAAATCTGCGAGAATTTTACAACGGGCATAGGTTACGACTGTTTTATGCCCTCCGAGTTTACCAGTGTTAACATAAAAAGACATGTACTGCCATTTAAAATTCAGGAATTCAACTAAAATTTTGACTTACAACCGCGCAGTTTAGCAAAATAACATCTGTCGACGGTTCATTAAAGTTAAAATAGGTCAAAACAAATGACACACTGAACAAGAATATACGTTAGAAGGGGCATTTTGCCAAGTTCAAAGATACCGTATTCATTGAATACTGGTAAATTTCCGCCCAACAGAGTGAGTGTTTGAGTTTTACGTCCCACCAACAGCTAAGCTCATACGGTGACGGGACCTCGGTTTAAAGACTCCTCCGAATGTTTGGAGAAGCCCGGGATCTATCCTGCGATCCCTGGTTTACAAGGCGAGTAGCGTAACCACTACACCACGGAGGCTTCTCGCCCAACACAGAATGTGGGGCGGAGTTTAACTGATGTCAAAATATCTGTAACACTGCAATCCGGCATTCTTTAGATTTGAGGTGCATATAAAAATGTTATTAATATTACGCCATTTGTCTGAAAGCTTCGGCCAATCAAATGAGAAGCATTAGCTAAGCAATCGTTCTGCCCATTTTGTCTCTGTCCAGAAGCACGATGGAAAGTTCAGCACGGTGCGGTCAACCTTTCGGCGAGCCTTTGAGTTTCGTTGCTATCAGCATCAAACGTGTGATTGGGAGAAGTTTTACTGCTAAACGCAGATTGCGTGGTTGTAAATTTGTCTTTTATCTGGAGGAAAATTACCGTTTCGTGCCAATTAAACCCGTATCCCGCTGAACACACACACGCACGCACGCACACGCGCACACTGTTGTTCCCGATCAGATGACTGCTGAAGAAGCAAACTCATCAGGATTTACTCTGTCATTCAGTTTGCGAGTTTAAAGATTGATGTCATAGAAAATATGTCTTGATGCCCAGAAAACATGTACACCCCATATTTTCCAGTTCTGTGGTGTATTCCTTGCTTCCAAAAGAATAACCCTTTCTATAACATATTTGACGTCACTACAGCTGGTGTCTTGGAATATGTGGCTGCCATAAAAAGTCTCCCTGCCCTACATCATAGTGTAGTTTGTATTTTCTTGTCCTTAGGGATCATTGATTCCATTGTTGAATTTTGAAAATATTTGAGGGTCACTAATGAGGCCTAATTGGCCGAAACTAGCTAGTCTGGCCCAGAAAACATGTACATCCCATATTTTCCAGTTCTGTGGTGTATTCATTGCTTCCAAAGGATAACCCTTTCTAGAACATATTAGAACCGACCAAACACTAAGATCAGCCTATGTAATTGCACATTCAGAAAACTGCCCCACACGCATTACGAAAACATGCCTATACTAATAAATTGCAAAGTTTTTTGATGAAAAAAAAAAACGAAAATTTTCTGATGAAAAATTGTGATATTTTTCTTATTTCTATTCAAAATATAGATTATGGGTACCTGTTAGAACCGCCTCCATGAGGCGGTTCTAACGAGTACCCACAATCTATATTTTAGAGCAGAAATAAGAAAAATAAGATATACCCGCGGAAACCCTCGTTAAAATGTAGTTTTGTCGCCGACGGGGTATTCATGCTGTATGTGCTTATGGTTGTGTATTATTAATATTATTATTATGTACTTAAGTTTTATTAATTGCGCCTGCTGCACCTTGATCGCCCCTTGTGGGAATGAGGAAGCTTGTCGCTGTGCTGTTTCATTTCGAAAACACGCCTATACAAATACATTGTAACCTTTGTCGCCCCAAAAAATGAAAACTTTAAAATGAAAAAATGTGATATTTTTCTTATTTCTGTTCAAAATATAGATTGCAGGTACTCGTTAGAACCGCCTACCTACAATCTATATTTTTCAGCAGAAATAAGGAAAATGAAGTTTACCCCTGTAAATACCAGTACAAAAGTTGGATTAAAAGGGGTCAAAATAATATAGGCATGTTTTCGTGATGTGTCATTAGTATTTTTTTTCTCATTGTTAGTTACTCTTTTTTCGTGGTGCAATCGGTAGGCTGTAATATTTAATTGAGGCTTTCCATGGGCATCAATTTCAATATTTGTGTCACTTGCTTTGCTCATGAACAGGGCCCAGTTGTTCAAAGCTTCGTTAGATTAACGAGCTCGTTAGTGGTCATATTGTTGACTGTCCTGGCAAGTTTGTTATCTAAAATGTTTTTATTTTTGCTGATAAAATGTGACCAGCTTTTGCATATGCAAAAGCTGTTCACATTTTTTTCAGCAAAAAAAAAAAAAAAACCACCATGTTTGCCATATTTAATGATCAAAATTTTAACGCTTCGTTAACTAAAGACGTCGTTAGTTTTGAACAACTGGCCCCTGGTATTTTTCGAACACCCTTGTAAACACTGCTTTATATTGAGAAATTTTGGGTTAAAAATGGTTTCACATCACTTATGTCTATTCTTTAAGATAGTTCTTACGTACAGCGAGTTCTAGCGTAAAACGAAATCGAAAATAAGTAAAATATCATAGGTAACGGTCATTTCAGAGACGCGACAATATGTACATGTAGCTTTATAGATCATCTGTCAATTATTGAAAATGACAAGGTTGGCAAAATGCCGGCAAATACGAGTATTTTCCATGCCAGTGACATTTACCGGTAAATACCGACAAATACTGGAAATGCCGGCAAATACTTGAAAATTGATTTTACCACCTGGGAATTATAACAAAACCCTGCACTCAACAATTATATATGGATAATTTCAATAATAGAGGTAAGTTCACTTAATATTACATTATACTGATATAATTTAACTCTGGTATGAGTTTATTTTTTTAGTATGGTTCGAATAATTTGACCTGATACAAACCGTTATGCATGGAATAAATAAATCCGCCTAATACCATACGTCGGCTTTCGTAAACTTCTCGTGAATTTTCGGCATCACGTGAACTGCGACCCATTTACCGACCTCTATGTATTAAATAACAAACTACCATTTTCGGAAAACGGCGATGACAAATACATGCATTCAGTCGGGTGTGAAATTATGTTAAAAGAGTTCACCAGTCTCAGGTAAATTTGTTCGAACTACTATATAGTTCGAACAGATTGACCCGAGACTGCTGAACTCTATTAACATAATTTCACACCAAATTGATTGCATGTATTTGTCATCGCCGTCTCCCGAAAATGGTGATATTTTGAAATTATCATATGGCATTTTTCATATCATACCCCATATCAGCCCGAGGTCCGAAGGCCCGAGGGCTGATATGGGTCGAGGGCGTGTTTTCGTGATGTTAAAATAAGACTGAGCAAAGTTAGTCAATCTATATGCATCTTTTGAACACACTTTGTATTGTAAAACCATGTTTCCACACTGGCTTTCTGGTAGAAGTCCTGACTGTTCAATGAATTCAATAAGCTGGTTAGGTAAGACTCTTGTAAGGACCTTCCCAGCAACTGACTATAAAGAGATGTCTCAAACAAGCACCCACAACCTATGTTTGCAGTATAAATAAAAAAAAAAACTATCACGGATTTTCATCAGAAAAGTAGACATTTTTGGAGATGTGAAAAATGCACTATGTCGCACGGGTGTGCTATCAAACAGCTATGATCGAAATCTCTACAAAGACTACAGGACGAATCATTCAGGTGCGAAAATAAATGAGCCAGCGCATGATAAAACCTACAATAAAACATATGCGCCCAACGAAGACTCAGATCAGCCTGCGCATCCGCGCTGTCTGATCAGAGTCTTCGCTGTACGCTCTAAAGGAAAGCTAAGGGCCCAAAGCTCCACCATACAGCAAGACAAGTCTCTGGTTAGATAATATGGATGCGCAGGCTGATCTGAGTCTTCGCTTGGCGCAAATGTCTTATTGTAGATTTGCCATGCGCTGGTCCAAATCTAACCATATAACGTCGCTGTTTTTTTTTCAATGAATAACATTATGTCATAACAAGAATTTTCACCAGACAACAAAGCTCGCCTGGGAAAGTGGCTTTGAGGCCATGGGCATAGGTGGGGTATTGCCTAATAAAACTTTGGACATATGAGCCCCGCCAAGCGAATTTGTGTCTTCGAGCATTCCGTCATGACAAATTTTAACTGCGCATGCCCAGCCATTCAGAGGGGCCGGGGATACGGCTTTCTGTCTGAAGGTTCCTCTTGCTTCCCTGCTTGTATGAGCGAGCAGCGAAGGTTCTGGCGAGACTGCGCGGATGCGCAGGCTCGCCTGAACCTTCGCTGCTCGCATAGGCGATAAGTACCAAAATCGCTTGACGGGGCCCATATATCTATCATCGTACCAGGTACGAATCAAATCCATTTCAAAGTTAGGGAAACACAATGTCATTGACGTGGAATTGCTGAATAAAACTTTGAACCTATATCTTATCATCATACCAAATATGAACCAAATACATCATATGGTTGGGAAAATATTAGCTCTAAAATACTTAAACATAAAAAGTTGTTTAAGTCTGTGACCTCGATATTGAAGTCATGCGCAATAGTAATGCTGAATGAAAGTCTGGATCTATATCTATCAACATACCAAATATGAACCAAAATTCATCATGCGGTTTTGAGAATATGACCTCAGAAGAAGAAGAAAAAAAAAACCAACATAAAAATTCCAAGTCCATGACCTTGACTTTGACCTTGAGGTCATGTGCGGGGTATGCTGAATGTAACGCTGTGTCTGGAAAAATGAGCAATTAAACTTTAACATAAAAATCGAAAAAAATTAAAAAAAAATGTTCATGGCCTTGACCTTGAGGACATGGACATGGGCGATGGACATTGCTGAATAATACTTTGAACCTATATCTATCACCATACCAAACATGAACCAAAGCCATCGTATGGTTAGGAAAATATGAGCTCTTAAAAAAAAACGTAAAAGTAAATGCTGACGCCGACTCCAACGTCAACGCCGATGGCGGGGGTAGTGCAATAGCTCTTCCTGTCCATGCGAGCTAAAAATCATAAGACCTCACCTGTAATAACACATCGTTACTGGCGCGTAACTCCACGACACCGCCCATGACACACATATGTTCTTTTGACTTTCTTCGGCGATAAAGATTAATTCAAAACCGTTATATGATAAACAGACTCTTTAAATCCTGGTCATTTCATATAAAATAAAGGCTCGATTCATAAATTCATGTCAACTGGTCCGCCCCCCGCCCATCGGGGCTTGGAGAAATAGATGGGCTGCATGATGCTTCCACGCAGAGCTGAAACCGACCCGCAAACGAGTACTGGTAAACCACTTAGATGATCTAAGCCTGCCCAGGCAAAGCGGTGCGGGTCGACCCATCCTGGCTTATAAACCCTATTGGTTGCATTGGGGGGGGGGGGGGGGGCGGGCTTGAGATGTCATTTCATCTCAATGTCGGGTAAAAGTCCCACAAAATTGGAAGATTTTCTCCAAAATGACCTTTACAGTGTTGACGGGGACGTTAAACCTCAAATCAAACAAACAAACATATAAATTGGTCACTCGTGTAAGATCCTCTATATTATCTCAAGTAGGTGCAACCCAAGTCATGACAGCATGTATAGATACAGAAAAAAGACAAAGCTGCACCCCTCACGAAGAAATTTATTTCAAAGCATATTTCCGTAACTGATTAACATTGGATAAATTTGACCAGTTGATGTCCACTGAATCTAAGAAAGATTTAAACAACTTAAGTAAATATATCTTATACGCAGTAAGTCTGATTAATGGGTACCGCCTTTACAAATTAACGAGTACGGCCTTTATTCTTGAACGCCCACCATTTCGACATTTTTCGATGTCTCAGTGCGGGTGACCTATTTGCGCCCGCGGGGCTTTATGCTTCAGGTGACTCGATGGCGTAACGCGCTAACGTTACGTTAACAATGGAATCTTCCACAAAATAAATTTGGAGTGGTCTATTTCCAATTATTGGTGTGTCGGGTTTGTCAGTTTGTAGGTGGTAAGTGTTACAAAAATGTAAGTACTATAAGCAAACAGTGTAAACATAGATCAGACGCCGTGTTCTGTTGTGTCTGATCTGTGTCTATACTGTTTGCCAAAGTCCCCAAAACTGACCGCTAGGCATATACAGTAGAACTTCGATGGCTCGAACCCCTTCGGGACCATAGAAGTTTGTTCGAAACAGCGGTAGTTCGAGCCACTGTTGCATACTTCCAGAAAACATAACTGGGGTATTTTTGGACTTCTTTTCGGTGTTCTGTAACATAAATGTATGCTGTGTGTACTCATTAGAATCGCCTCATTGAGGCGATTCTAATGAGTACACACAGCATACTTTTGCAAGATAAAAGTCGAAAATCTCCTTAATTATCCCACACTTTTTCTTATGCAGAGGAATTCCCTAGGGACTCAAAAACGGGTTCGACTCAGCCATGGTAAACGAGCCATCGGTGTTCGAGCCATCGAAGTTCGACTGTATGGGTTAAAGTTGCTATAATCAAAGAAAGCGTGTGTATATTCAAAACGACGCCTGAGATTTTAGGTGCTGTCAACCTGGTATGGGCGTTTACTACACCGGGTACTCAAAGGTACTAAACGCTGAGAATGGCGCGTACAAGTATGTTAAACACTCAGTTTGTACGATGTGCATCTCTGTGATAAAGCTACAGAGAAATGAATTCAACCAAGTCCTTTACATCCTGATAAATAGTCAGCAATGCATACATGTCCATGTAACTGTTACAATGAGGACCATACTTTTTATGTTAGCCTGGCACTCGTGCCAAATATCCGCTTGAAAATAAGTTATTATTATTATTTTATTATTATTATTATTATTATAATTATTATTACCGATGAGTGTAGTCATTTCAGTTTTGATTGTCATCTAAATGCTACGCTCGTCCCCATATGTGCATGTATTTACATTTCCAGTGTAAAGTCTAATGTAAACCTACAGCATACTTCCATGAACGCATCGAGTCACACGATTTTCAGTGACGTCAAATGACGTCAGTGTAAGCCATGGTTCTATACGGGCGTTGGTGACGTCAACGCTGTTCCGCTCTAGCGTGTAAATATTTTTCAGCTTTTAAAATTTGTCATGTAAACATTTTTTTTCGCCCACTGATGAGGAGCAAATAATGTAAATATAAAAAATAAACTTAATTTTTCTGCTTTTCATGAAAGTATGAACGACAGCGGCGGTTCGCTAGCAAAGTTTACATGAACCTTTTCGGGGCTCATTTACTTTGCACGCGACCCACTGACCCACTGCGTTCATACTTTCATGAACAGCAGAAAATTTAAAATTCATTTCTTAAAATATCTGTAATTACTATGCTAAAATATCTAATAAATTGTTTTTATGTTTACGTAATCATACCCAGCTTTAAGATACCTGAGTCTTGCTGATTCCTGGACAAAATCATCACGTGAACAAGTCCGTGAAATAAAGACCCCACTAAACCCCACTTTATATAGAGAAAACTGGGGTTTACGGCGGTAAACATTATTTTCCTTGTTTCTGCTCCAAGACATAGGTTGTGGGTACTCGTTAGAACCGCCTCAATGAGGCGGTTCTAACGAGCACCCAAAACCTATGTTTGGGATATAAATAAGAAAAATATCACAAACTTACATCAGAAAAATACCGATTTTGATGTTTGAAAAATGTGCTATATCACCCGGATGTATTGTCGTAACGTGATACTTGAACATACACTGGATATGATCACAATACTGAACATACCGTTTCAGGAATCCGAATGTTGTCAGCTACATGATTTACTGCTTTATTCTCTTCTTTAGTAGCCTGTACATCTGCAACAAATAATAAATATTGCTGAATTAATTAGTTTCGCCACACTCATTTCCTACCATCAACCAATCAAATTATTTGATATTATGTATTACCCAATTCGCAAACTGACTGGCAACAGCATTATCTTATCTGGATCTACATTGTAGGAGTAACTTACGTTCGACTGCAAGTGTTAATCATATTGATGTGTTTATTGATGATGATGATGATGATGATGCTGCTGCTGCTGATGCTGCTGATGATGATGATGATGATGATGATGATGATGATGATGATGATGATGATGAATTTATCCTTCTGATGTTCCTTTTTCGATTTAGTAGTCAAATGTCAATTTTTGATATTTCATCATGAAATATGCCCATATAATTCTGCCCCCATTAAACCCAACTTTTATATAGTAAAGCTGGGGTTTACAGGGATGTACAATATTTTTATTTCCGCATCGAGTATAAAAAATCCTTGTTTTGAGCAGAAATATTAACGATATCAGAATTTTTTATATGAAAATTTTAAGTTCTTGGTGTTAAATTTTAAATATATTTGAACAGGCGTGTTTTACTTATATCCAACGGTGCAGTATACAGCATATGAGTTAATACTTCAAATGTTGCATTATTTCCGATTTCAAATGTTGCATATAAGATATGTGTAAATGCATATTCATTGCAGTAAACGACACGAGCTTTCAAATTGTTGCAGTATGCGACATAGCAGTTAAATATCTCTAGTTTCTTCAAATATTGCAATATACGACATAAGATAGACTTATAAAGTCTGTTGAGACTGTTTTATTAAATAATCCTTAGATGAATAAATATACCTCACTAAATCTCTCTCTTGAGCTCTACCTCATCACACACACTAGATGTTGAGACAGCATAAAATAAAATCGGACCTGGCATGGTGGCATAAGATAAAATGTGGCAAGCATGGACAAAACCATTAACATCTAGGACTGATATCAGTCTTTGATTTGTTTGATTTGAGGTTTAACCTTACCGTCCCCGTCAACACTGTAAAGGTATTTTGGAGACGTTGCTTCAAATTTTGTAGGACTTTTACCCGACACTGAGATGAACCAATAGGGTTTATAAGTATGGACGGGCCGACTCGCACCACTTTGCCTGGGCAGGCTTAGATCCACTAAGCGGTTTACCAGTACACGTGTGCGAGTCGATTTCAGCTCTGCGTGGAAGCATCATGCAGTCAATATATTTCTTGAAGCCCAGATGGGCGGGGGCCGCTGATATCAGTTTAGACATAAGAGTAAAATGTCAATTCTTGTTCCTTCACATGTTGTGTATTTTACGACATATTCAGACAGTACAGAGTATATATGACATAGGAATAAAATAAAATACAATTTCTGGATCCTTCAAATGTTGTTGATGCATTACGATAACAAATGCGTGATACGGACATTTTTCTGATAAAAATTTTGTATTTTTTTCCTCTTCATTCCAAACATAAGTTGAGGGTGCACCTTAGAACCGCCTCAATCAGGCAGTTCTAACGAGTACACATAATCCATGTCCTGGAGCAGAAGTAAACAAACTAATGTATACCCCCGTAAAACCCAATTTTTCTATCGTGATGGTGCGCCCACGACCACCGGGGCTAAGAGAAATGGATTGGACAACATCGTGCTTCCGCGCTAGCTGAAACTGACTGCACTTGGGTACTAGTAAACCACTAAGAAGGTCTGGGTATGCCCAGACAAAGTGATGCGAGTCGGACCGTCTCTAGTTATAAACCCGAGCGGTTTCTTTGGAACGGCAGGTCTTGAGATGTCTCTTCATTTCAAGGTCGAGAAAAAGTCTCACAAAATCGGAAGCAACGTCTCAGACGACATGACCTACATATTATTGACGGGGACTAGAAACCTCAACTCTAACAAAACCATCAAATGATGCATTATACTATAATAAGATTTAGGTGAAAAGGGTTTACCAATCGTGCATCTAGCCGGAGCAAACTCTTTATGGTCTTCGGTTGGTGACAGAGGGATCACTTTCTCAATTATCTTGCCGTGTTTACAATCTTCCGTGACAGGATTGTAAAATTTAGGCGGGAAACGGCCACAAAGTTTTTGGTCTGAAATGAAAAGACAACAACGTCGTTCAACGTAATGTAAACAAGCCAATATCAAAAGTCCAAAGATCATGTGTTCATACAGCACATTAATTTCATGATTTGAACATGGATTTTATTGTTTGAACTCGTTTTCTGGCCTATTCAAGAACAGATTCAAACAGCTATGTATATAGGAGTTTATGCAAGAATCCCTACTTATCTCAGCCCTCAGTGGTTTGATTCACCCCCTGACTAGTATATAATTATTTCATGGCTGTTTTGAGTCACTATATCCTAACTCTTATCATGCTGTTCATGACAACACATGTCTTTGGAAACAGTGTAGATCCAGATCAGATGGCTTCTGAAGAAGCCATCTGATCAGGATCAACACTGTTTGACATTCAATTTATGAATTTGTTGGAATAAATTACATCAAGTAATCTGATTGGTTCAAAGTCAGAGACGGGTGTGGCTAAAATGAATATTCAGCAAGAGAAGGGTTAAGCTGCCAAAAAATAACTGCTTTATTACCCATTCAATCGAATACACTGTATAAGATCAATAAACTTCATTACGAAAACACGCCTATACAAATACATTGTAAATTTTACCATCGAAAAAAAAAAAAAAAAAAAAACGGCCCCGATAGCTCAGTTGGTAGAGTGTCCGCTCCGGGGAACGGGAGGTCACGGGTTCGATCCCGGGCCGCGACATACCAAAGTCGTTAAAAATGGTACTAGCTGCTCCTCGCTTGGGACTCAGATTTACGGGGGAAAGCTATGACTGGTCAACCCAGTGTCAGGATAATGTGACTGGGTGTGGTATCATGTAATGTGTCTGGGACATGATACTTCAGTGAGGCAGCACTATAAAAGTGAGCATTGAGCTCCCTGTCGCAAACAGACACCGTCGTGATATGACTGAAAAATTGTTGAAAGCGACGTTAAACCCGAAATCACACACACACACACACACACACACACACACACACACACACACACACACACCATCTAAAAAAAAGAGGTCAACTTGCAGATGGATTTTTTTTATTTTTTTTCTTATTTCTGCTAAAAATATAGATTGTGGGTACATGTTAGGACCGCCTCATCGAGGCGGTTCTAACGAGTACCCACAATCTATATTTTAGAGCAGAAAAAAGAAGATTAAGGCTTATACTAACCCCTGTAAACCCTAGTTTTTCTATATACGTAAAAGTGGGGTTCAAGGGGGTAAGAATTATATAGCTGTGCTTTCGTGATGTTTTTTAAGAGATATGATACTTTCAGATCCAAGCCCCCGCCCATAGGGGCTTGAAGAAATATATGGGCTGCATGATGCTTCCACGCAGAGCTGAATCCGGCCCGCACACTAGTACTGGTAAACCGCTTGGGGGATCTAAACCTGTCCAGGAACCGTGGTGCGAGGCGGACCGTCCATGCTAATAAACCCCTTTGGTTTCATTGGGCGACAGGGCTTGAGATGTCATTTCATCTCAGTGTCGGGTAAAAGTCCCACAAAATTGGAAGCAACGTCTCCAAAATGACCTTTACAGTGTTGACGGGGACATTAAACCTCAAATCAAACAAACAAACAAACTTTCAGATCCAGAAAAAACACCACTTTTAATTTATTATCTTTGCGTTAATAGTATGTTTTTGTTGGTTTGGTTTGATAACACAGTACAGGTCATTTTGGAGACGTTGCTTCCAATTTTGAGGATCTTTTACCAGACATTGGGATGAAATGACATCTCAAGCCCTGTAAGCAAAAAAACGTATAAAGAACACATAAACCGTGTTTTCATTTGGTTCTTTACAACACTGTTTTGGATAGATGGATTAAAAATGGATATGTTATATAGACCAAAGACCGTCCACTAGAACCATTCTGCCTCGGCATTACGAAAACACGCCTATACAAAAACACTGTAAATTTTACCGCCATAAAAATGAAAAATTTAAGATAAAGAATTGTGATATTTTTCTTATTTCTGCTCAAAATATAAATTGTAGGTACACGTTAGAACCGCCTCGTCGAGGCGGTTCTAACGAGTACCAACAATCTATATTTTAGAGCAGAAATAATACAAATAAGGTTCACCCCTGTAAACCCCAGTTTTACTATATAAAAGTGGAGTTCAAGGGGGTCAAAATTATATAGGCATGTTTGCGTGATGGACTATAGTGCATCAGGTCGTCCACAACACCAGGGTGTAATAGTTTTGATACGTATCCAAACAGCAATCAAATAACTGTTTTATTACCCAATCAGATCAGAATTGTTGCTTGTGACACGTCAAATCACATTCTATGGAAAGTTAGTCCGTAGCTCTCACCTAAGTAGTACACAATCCTCAGCACCTTCAGCTGTCGGAATGATCGAATCGGGAAGGGTATTGCACGACCAGCAGTAAAGGAACCGACTGAAGTCGGTTGATTTCTAAGAGTGCCCTAAAATCACCGTGTCATTCTGTCATTCGGTCAGTCTGTCCGTCCGTAACCCGTTTGTGAAAATTGGTGATAGTGACTTAACCGCTTGGAATATTTAATAAAAAACTGTGGCATACTGAAAGATATCAATGAGAGATAACCAATGAACTTGCCAAATATTACATTCCATTTAGTATAGCCTCGCCGAGGCGAAAAATGTAAAAATTTTCGAACTGCTTCTCCTCAGAAACCGTTGGGCCGATTGAAGTCAAATTTCATATGGAGCCTCTATGGGATGGGGGAAACCAAAATTTGCTCATGGGGTCCAGGTCACATGACCTAAATGGCCGCCAAGCCATATATGGTCTGTCTGTCCGTCCGTAACCCGTTTATGAAAATTGGTGATAGTGACTTAACCGCTTGGAATATTTAAACAATTTTTGGCATTCTGATAGATATCAATGAGATCTAACCAATGGGCCTGCGAAATATTACATTCCATTTAGTATAGCCTCGCCGAGGCGAAAAATGTGAAAATTTTCGAACTGCTTCTCCTCGGAATCCGTTGGGCCGATTGAAGTCAAATTTCATATGAAGCCTCTATGGGATAGGGAAACCAAAATTTGCTCATGGGGTCCAGGTCACATGACCAAAATGGCCGCCAAGCCATATATGGTAAAAACCTTTCAAAAATAGTCTTCTCGAGAACCACTGGGCAGATTTCCACGAAACTTGATAAATAGCATCTGGGACGTAGGCCCATTGTAAATTGCTAAAATGGTGACCCTGGGTTGACCTTGACCTTCTTTTGGTCCGTCCGTAATCCGTTTGTGAAAATTGGTGATAGTGACTTAATCGCTTGGAATATTTAAACAATTGTTGGCATACTGATAGATATCAATGGGATCTAACCAGTGAACTTGCGAAATATTACATTCCATTTAGTATAGCCTCGCCGAGGCGAAAAATGTGAAAATTTTCGAACTGCTTCTCCTCGGAAACCGTTGGGCCGATTGAAATCAGATTTCATATAAAGCCTTTATAGGATGATGGAAACCAAAATTTGCCCATGGGGTCCAGGGCACATGACCAAAATGGCCGCCAAGCCATATATGGTCTGTCTGTCTGTCCGTCCGTAACCCGTTTGTGAAAATTGGTGATAGTGACTTAACCGCTTGGAATATTTAAACATTTTTTGGCATACTGATAGATATCAATGAGATCTTACCAATGAACTTGAGAAATATTACGTTCCATTTAGTATAGCCTCGCCGAGGCGAAAAATGTGAAAATTTTCGAACTGCTTCTCCTCGGAAACCGTTGGGTCGATTGAAGTCAAATTTCATATGGAGCATCTAAGGGATGGGGGAAACCAAAATTTGCTCATGGGGTCCAGGTCACATGACCAAAATGGCCGCCAAGCAATATATCGTAAAAACCCTTCAAAAATAGTCTTCTCCAGAACCACTGGGCAGATTTCCACGAAACTTAATAAATAGCATCTGGGATGTAGGCCCATCATAAATTGCTAAAATGGTGACCCTGGGTTGACCTTGACCTTCTTTGTGCTTAGGTCAAACTTTGACACATTTGCTTTTGTATTGGAAAAGTGAGAATGCATTTTATCCTGCAAACGATTCAGAATACAGTACTAAAGTATAAGATATATTTTTGCTCCTTACGATAAGGCGCCTTTATTTGGGGAACCGTTTTATGTCCGGGTCACATGACCAAAATGGCCGCCATACCCATATATGGTAACACTCATAAAGCTAAAAGCATCCGGCGGGTCGTGCACTTCAGCTGAAGCACTGGTTCCAATTCATAATGATTCGCGGGAAGAGGCTCTGTATTCATTAGCTGGGATGCAGTGGTGTGACCGAGGGAGCATTACGAAAGCACGCCTATACCAATTCATTGTAACCTTTATCGCCGAAAAAATGAAAATTTTAAGATGAAAAATTGTGATATTTTTCTTATTTCAGCTCAAAATATAGATTGTGGGTACTCGTTAGAACCGCCTCATCGAGGCGGTTCTAACGAGTACCCACACCCTATATTTTAGAGGGTTCTAACGAGTACCCACACTCTATATTTTAGAGCAGGAATAAGAAAAATAAGGCTTACCCCTGTAAACCCCAGTTTCACTATATAAAAGTGGGATTCGAGGGGGGTCAAAATTATATAGGCGTGTTTTCGTGATGGGAGAAGAGGGAGAGTTGAAACTATGACAAACATTGTAGGTTCTGATCAGAAGCAATCGATTGATCTACACTGTTTGCAGCTAGATAAAATGTTATTCATGTACTAACTTTTCCAGCACAGATTGTGTTGCATATGAGGTTAAACATCTGTTTGATTGATTTGAGTTTTAACGCTTCCAATTTGTGAGACTTTTACCCGACACTAAGATGCAATGACATCCCAAGCCCTGTCGCAAACAGTGAATACCTAATCAGACGCCACATAACTATCTGATCAGGGATATTGTGCTTCCTTAAAATAATGGTAATTTAAGGATTAAACGAAAGTTCGATTCTCAGTTCAGGACTATTTCCCAACCTACACTCAGAGACAGGGGCTGAAGAAATAGATGGGTTGCATAATGCTTTCACGCAGAGCTGAAACCGACCGCACACGGGTACTGGTAAACTGCTTATAGTATCTGTCCAGGCAAAGCGGTGCGAGTCAGCCCGTCCATGCTTATAAACCATACTGGTTTCATTGGACTGCAGGGCTAGAGCTGTCATTTTATCTCAATGTCGGATAAAAGTCCCACAAAATTGGAAGCAACTTCTCCAAAGTGACCTATACAGTGTTGACGGGGACGTCGAATCTCAAATCAAACAAACAAACATTCAGAGACAATCGACCCACTAGTACTCTCAATGAAGTTGCCACGTGCCGTTACTGCGGAGGGCGCAATAAATATAAAGGTGATAAATGGAAAACCAACCCAATCGTTCAATAGTACAAAAATATTGGACAGTGATTCAAGTTGGCACCTATAGCAAAAATACACTGAGGGATTGGGTAATAATAAAGAAAATATTGAATGGCTCAGGTTAAAGTGGGGATTTAGTTCCGTCAGGTTAAAACTGGTTCAAGCTCATTATATGAGCCCCGCCAAGCGAATTTGTGTCTTCGAGCATTCCGTCATGACAAATTTTAACTGCGCATGCCCAGCCATTCAGAGGGGCCAGGGATATGGCTTTCTGTCTGAAGGTTCCTCTTGATTCACTGCTTGTATGAGCGAGCAGCGAAGGTTCTGGCGAGACTGCGCGGATGCGCAGGCTCGCCTGAACCTTCGCTGCTCGCATAGGCGATAAGTACCAAAATCGCTATCATAACACTCCATAAAGTAGATTGGGTAATTTGTTTGTTTTGTTTGATTTGAGGTTTAACGTCCCCGTCAACACTGTATAGGTCATTTTGGAAACGTTGCTTCAAATTTTGTGGGACTTTTACCCGACATTGAGATGAAATGACATCTCAAGCCCTGTCGCCCAATGAAACCAATAGAGTTTATAAGAATGGGCCGTCTGACCCGCACCGCCTTTTCTGGGCAGGCTTATATCCACTAAGCGGTTTACTAGTGCTCGTGTGCGGTCGGTTTCAGCTCTGCGTGCAAGCATCATGCAGCCCATCTATTTCTCCAAGCCCCGATGGGCAGGGGCCGATAGATTGGGTAATAAAAATACATGTACTTAAATAGTCCGACTGATGTCCAAGCCACTGAAGTTCAGCTTACAACTGAAAACATCACAGTAAAATAACGTACAACTGGCTTCCAGCGTTTTGGCCCATCTAACAAGTTACGAAACGCGCCTATTCGAATACATTGAGAATTTGCAACCATAATAATAATAATAATAATAATAATAATAATAATAATAATTATAAATGAACATTTTCCGATAAAAAAATCCGATATTTTTCATACTTCTGCGCAAGGCGGTTCTGGCGAGTACCCAAAATCTATGTATTTGAGCAGAAAAAAGTAAAAAAAAATATATAACCTCCCAGTACACCATATAAATTTTGGGACTAAGGGGGTCAAAATTATATAGGTCCGATTTCATGATGGAGTAGCACTTTGCAAATAAAGTACTGAAGAGTAGGAAGTGTATAAATAAATGATCGTTTAATTGCTTGGAAATAACGGCCTAGTCAACACTATTTGGTCATATTGAACTGGTCATTTCACCTACCCACTTTTCATGCACAGGGTTATGCATTAGCGCATGACGACTAAATTGCATCCGCGAGAAACTAATTGAACCAGCAGGAGAGAATGACCAATCTCCACCAAAGAATGTCATCAGTAGTATATGGGACGCTTTAGCGTCAATGACGTCACAAGATGGTTGCCATATAAGGAAGTCGGATGACCCTCGATGACCTCGCAGGGGTCGCTCTCGATGGGGGTTATAGACCAAGATGGCCGCCATAAGCAGGATGAGGTGACGCGTTTAGTAGAAACGCCCTAGACCACGGGAAGGTAGCATCACGTCCTAGAGCACGGGGGGTCGTCTATATACAGGCTCATCTACAGGGTGGATGAGGTGTGCCCTTTTTAAGGATTATCGAACGTACACCGATCGGGACTGATCAATCCGTAGAATTTCTGAAGGAAGTCGGATGACCTTGCGAGGGTCCCCTTTGTAGGCCAAGGTGGCCGCCGGGTGACTGTTTAGACAGAGACACCATATCCATCAGCTCCGTATCCCACATGCTGTCCAGCCCTTCGACAATCACTCTAGATCTCCGGAATCTCCTTCTGGTCGCCTCTCGTAAGCGAGTAGGATTCCTGTTTTGAAGCCATTTTACCTCGATCCCAGCCATATGGAACCGGATAGGAGCGGTGAAGCTCGAGCCCTTCTTCTTCTTTTGACAAAATTAGATGTCAAAATATTTAGCAGACGACAATTAAAATAATAACTCGCATTATTTTGCCTACTCCCTTTGCTGCCTCGTCACTAAATGATTGCAGAATGGCTAAACTCTTCGTTTAATACGTCGGCTGATCCTAGATGACCTTTCAGACCGGTGTAGGTCTTCACCACTTACTATCGGAAAATGGAACACTCCGTACTTATTAGGCGAGTCCATTGTCATACATGGGTTAGACCATTCACGAATGAGATTCCTTATTGCACAAAATGAGTTTCCTTATTGCACAAAATGAGATTCCTTATTGCACAAAATGAGATTCCTTATTGCAAAAAATGAGATTCCTTAATGCGAAAAACGAGATTCCTTATTGCAGAAAATGAGATTCCTTATTGCACAAAATGACATTCCTTACTGCAAAAAACGCGATTCCTTATTGCAAAAAACGCGATTCCTTATTACACAAAATGAGATTCCTTATTGCACAAAATGATATTCCTTATTGCACAAAACGAGATTCCTTATTGCAAAAAATGAGATTCCTTATTGCGAAAAACGCGATTCCTTATTTCACGAAATGAGATTCCTTATTGCAAAAAACCGCGATTCCTTATTGCACAATATGAGATTCCTTATTGCACAAAATGAGATTCCTTATTGCAAAAAATGAGATTCCTTTTTGCAAAAAAAAAATGAGATTCCTTATTGCAAAAAATGAGATTCCTAATAGCAAAAAAAAAAAAAAAAAAAAAAAAAGCTGTGATTGGCCGGGACCTTTGTTGATAGATTAGATTTCGGCAATTGGCGTATTTTCCGCGAGTTGCTCGATACATGGGTGAGGTCTCTATACGTCGCAAGGGTCTGTTCTCTCCATTATCTCAATAACCGTAGGGTTCTGTATCGAAGTTATCCAACCGGCGACGTTTAGTGTACACCACCTGATAGGTTTTCTTTTCCACCCTGTTGTACAGTTTCCTTTTCCCCTTTTCTCTACAAATTTTGTGGGGGTTGGTCACGCTGATGGAAGTTTGTTCTGATGGTTCTGTTACTAAAGTCTTTACCGCGTCAAAGTTGATCAGTTGACTGTTGGCAAAATGAAGCGTGAAACCTCTCACTTTGCACGTTTCATTCCCATTGTTAGTTTTATAGGCGTAGTTTTTAGGTCCTCCCGACACGAACTCCACGATATGTTCTCCATGATCCAATTCATTCGTGAGTTCTCCGAGGTAGTCCCCTAATGGGGGGTCGTATTCTCCGGGTCTGCTCACGTATATCACAGAGTCTGTGTCGTAGTACAGGACTTTTCTGCCCAAAAGTTCGAGAACGCTATAGAGTTTGAGTCGTGCCCAACAGGTGGTAAAGGTCGCAAGGTAGATATTAGTCTTGTTATCTTCGGGCTGACAGTCTTTTTTGTAGATCCATTCTACCTGGATCGTGTCGTTCGCCACGATATGAAAATTTTGAACTTCTTTGGTAGGGTCTGAGAGAACTTGAAAAAACCCATCGACTTCTGTCTCGTGGAAGAAGGCGGATTGCCTGAGGTTAAGGCGTTGTCCAAACTTTCCCCAGAAACTGTTCAGACATAGTTTTGCTAAAGCTCTTAACCCCGGGTTCTTTTCCAGTTTCTCTTTGTCTAGACCGACACCCTCCTTTTCTAAATATTGATTGACATATTTCTGAGTATCTTCGGGGGTCAGGATCCAATCAGGAGTGCCACTCGCTTCTTGTTTATATTTGAGGAACGTATTGATGTAAGCTGCGAAGAGTCCGCCTCCTCTACTCCGAGGGTCGTATTGAGTGGTTTCGTTCCAATGGTATACTTCGTATACTTTCAGGACTTTGTACCCCAAACGTACAGCTGTCTGTAGTTCCGGCGTACACCAGGTCCCGGTCATGACCCTGTTTTCGTCAGAGCAGACGCAAGGTGACTGCGATTCATTTTCCGCGCAAGAGCGGCACAGGGGAAACTTGAGTTTTCCATTGGATCTAAATGGTAACACGGGATGATAGAGTCCACGTGGTGGTAAAATCCGGACTTTAGCGATCCCAAAATACTCGCCGATGTCTTTAAAGTCCGAAGTTATCACTTCTGGATGACCCACTGGATACTCGCAGTATTTGTTCACCCACGGGTAAAGACTGGTAAAGTCGACGTATCTGATCTGTTCTGATTCTTCCGTCTTGTAGTGTAACTGACTCGCGTTCGTCCGACCCCCGAAAAAGCTGTCTCTAGGATCGAGTCTGTCGGTAATGTCCAAGCCCTGAAGAAACTCTCGAAGTTCCGGGTTTGTCTGACTCTGCTCGAGAAATTCGTGTTCCCAGACGCAGACGTATTTCATACCCAGACTTTCTACGTAGTATTTTTTCTTCATTGTCAGAGCGTAGAGTTCGCTCACGGTCTGTTGGGTTAGAGGGTGTTTCGTTTCTTCTCTGTCAGAGGGAAGACATGTCGGGCACCCGTGAAATATACAACCGTGATATTCGAACGCCGTATTAGTCACGTGGCAGTACCCGTCCAACTTATACTTGGTACCCGGGAGACGGACTTCTCCACCATTCAAAGCGTGTTGTATGGTAACGCCGTCACGACGGGACATCCATTCTAGCCACTGAATCGAGGCTTTACTGTACTGATCTATTTTATAACCACCGGGAGGGATCTTGGCGATGGGAGACTTTACGAACTCCTTTTCCTCGATGACAACCTCATCCTCGGGAATCCGTTGGTCACCCCTTAAAACTGTCATGCGACCGTCGATGTACCTGGCCGGTATCCAGTCGGATTCCCCGGAGAGTTTTACTCGCCATGTTTCCTCCAGGAACTTGGTTCTGTAAACGTTCATACACACCGAAGCGATCGTAACCGAGTCAAAAGGGTCTACGGCGCCCTTCCACTCGGTTTTCCCCTGTTCATTCGTCAATTTCTCGCCCGTAGCCGTCATCAGTAGCTCTCTAAACCTCAAACAGGCCTGACGAAGAATGTCTACGTCACTCCGGCAGTACTGCAACATTTCTGATCTAAAATCGAATGTGTCGTTCCGTTTGGATCGAAGCCAGGACATACACTCTTCTCTCTCGTCGCTTCCCATAAAGTCGCATCCGTAGAAATGGGGTTCAGGGTACGGTCCGACGTAGTGTTGGTTTTCCACCGTGTTGAAGAAATGGGGAAACCATCCTTTCTTCAGTTCTTTCAAACCGAACGCTTTGGGTAACGCCGACAGTTTCATGGGTAGGAAATTCAGACTGTCGATGACTTTGATATGAAGATCTTTTTCCACTGCCATGTACATGATTTTTGATCCGTTGTAGATGATTTTGTCCGGTCTCATGGATTGATCGATCAAGTACTCCAGTAGAAAATAACCGTCATACCCTTTCATGTTGTGCGCTACGACTTTAAAATATTGGTGTTGACTGGAAAATAACCACTTTCCGAACGTCCGGGCTGTGTCCTGTCCTTCGAATATGACCTCTCGCAATCCGCAGGTTCTCGGACACGGGTCGTCTGCTTCTTTACACCCGGAACAACGAGACCCGCAGCCTTTACACAAGGATTTCGGTGTTACCGGTTTTTCGATGCATTTCGGGCAGGCGGAATGCGCCACCACAAAGTTGGGTCTGTGGGCGGTTTTTCCGCACCATGACGTCATACACCGTTGACATTTGGAACAGGAGGTACACCTCTGATTGGATAGACAGTCGGTACAATCGGGATTATTAACCGGGACATACCCCTCTGAACATTCCGATTTTTGGTCCGTGACATTCGTTTCGTAATCTATGAATAAGTACTTGGGTATAAACGCTTCCTTAGCCGGTACTGCTCTCAGGTAGCACAGGTGGTCCCTCAAAACGTGTTGTTCGCAGGACGTGCAATAAAATTCACCGCATCTATGCTCTTCCTTTTTCCTCTTGGTGGTGTTGACTACTTTGTAACAAGTAGGACATTTAAACCACTTTTCGCATTCTGAAGGGCCTCTAGGTTTGCCTTCATTTTTACCATTCCGATAGGTGGGCTGGACGGTATGACGTCGGTAACAGTCCATGGACCGACAGGTCATATTACACCGGTCGCAGGCGATCGGGGTCTCCGTCTTGGGACAGTTTGACGTCTTGCACACGATACAGGTATTGTCGCACTGGTGTACGTGTCTGTTATTATAATGATACAGGCATTTTTCGCAAAAGTATCCGGCGCTGAAGAATCCTGTGATACTGGTAATGGCGTGAAAATGGTCGTTTTCTACGTGGTAGATGTAAATACAGGGACGCTCATCGGTGTTGGGACTGGTAATAAACTTGTTTCCCAGTCGAGCGCTCACCACCATCACCCGGACCTTCAGGACCTCTTCAAACGCCCCTAAATCGTTCAAGCTGGCCGGTCGGTCTAACGGTACACCGGAAAGTTGACTAATGGCGACCGCCAGTTTCTTCTGTTCGTCCCGCTTTTTATTTCTTAAATTTTTGAAGTAGCTGTCCGGTACTTTTTTGTGTTCGAGCACCAGTTCCAAGATACTTTTAGACTTTTGGTATTTGGTCAAAACGTCCCATTCTTCTTGGGTACACTCGTATAGTTTCGCCCACCCGACCCCGATCGCTCTCGCCATACACAGCTGATCGTCATTGTCTATGGTGACCAGAGACTTTTTAATCTTGAGAGAATTATCGTCTCCCCGGAGGCACGTGATACGTCGTCTAGCGCCGCCCTTCGGTAAGTCTATGGTCCCTATAGTGATTTCGAAGCTGTCATTCACGGTCAGCTCTTGTCGACTATTCAACACCTTTTCGATGTGTTCCATCACGACCTCTACATTCAGTCGATCCCAGTTTTGTAAGGGTATCACTATCGCATCCTGTAAACCGTCGTGATGAATAATGACTCGACCTAAGTCGTTCCCCGCCAAATCGCCGCGAGCCCGTTCCAGGATGTCTTCAAACATTTGATGTAGACCTCTACGTATACCGATCAGCCGTTGTCCTCGATGATCTTGATGAATTTGGACTAGGAACGTTCGGTCTACCGCAGCGTTCTTGGCGTAAGTCCGCTCCGATTTTTTTCTGATGGTATACCGGAGACCCGTTGGTTCCTCTCCCTGAAGAGGATTCCACCCCCCGTCTTCCGGAAGTAGACGGGAACTTTCAGCTACTTCCTCCTCCAACGAATTTTGTCTTGAGTTCATGTTGTCACGTCGAATACTATGACATTAATGCCTTTGTGAGACGCCGACCGTTCTTATATAGTGTGGCGGCTATTTTTAGAAACAAACGTCAGTTACTATAAATAGATCCATTGAACCTGTTTGAACGTGCACCCACGTTCTTATATACTGTGGTGGCTATTTTTAGCGACAAACGTCAGTTACTATTTTTAGCCTCACTCATGGTTTGACCTTCATGAGGATGTTATTTTACAAACAAACGCCAGTTACTATAAATAGACATTGAACCTGTTCTAACGTGCACCCACAACATGTCCTTTGAGGGACCACATCATTCTAACAAACGCCTAAAACTTATGCGTTACGAGCCGCCTCACCGAGGCAGGGTCCCGAAACCCTTATTTAATGATCCGCCTCAATGTGTATTTGTATGTATGTTTGTATGGATGGGTGGATGTGACATGTCTTAAATTAGTGTTTAAGGTAATGTTAGTACTTTGATTGTTTTCCCAATATAAGTATTTAAGGTGTTATTAGTACTCTGACTTTTTTTCGGAATATTTGAGGTACCGTTAGTACTTTGATTTTTTCCTTTCTCAATATTTCAGTTATTGTTAGTACTTTGATTTTTAACAACAAAGTATCGATCTAACCAGTATCCACACAATCTATGTCGATAAAATAAGAAAATAAAATTTAACCCCGTAAATCTCAATTTTACTGTATATACAATCACGGTCAAGTTTGAAACAACATCGTCACTCATTGAAGTTTTACGGCCCGGTCAAAAATTAGGTTCATGATGGGTCGGTCATTTACCCTTGACGTTTCAGAACAGGTTAAGGTCATCTTAGCTATTTTAGCGAGATCGTCTCCAAACCCGTGGGTCAACGGTCGTAACCATTTCGAGCCATAAAATAAGGTGCCAAGACATATGGAAAAAATGAAAAACAAACCCCCGAGCCCAATCCATATTAAACGAGACGCCTCGTCCTAACGCGCGCCCACAACATATTTTTGAGGTGGTTCTAAGGAGTACACACGGCGTATACGTTTTAACTAAGAGCCTCATTCTAGCGAACCCCATGTTTTTTCTTCCAGGCAGAGCTGAAATCACTGAAAAGGTTCTAAGCCTGCTCAGAAAAAAGGGTGCAAAGTGTCCATATAAGCCCTAAAGGTTACACTCGACGGTAGGGCTTGAGGTGTCATTTCATCTCCGTGAGATCGGAAGCAACGTCTCCAAAATAGCGTTGACTGGGGCGTTAAACCTCAAATTAAACGAACGCCAATGCGTTACGATCCGTATATCGGAATAAATATAAGAATAGTTAGTAGCTTTCAACTGGTTATGAAATACTCCAGCTCTGACGTAGATGGGTTAATGTATATTGAAAATTAATGAGAAAAACATTCGCCCATTCGTCAGACAATACGAGCACTCATCATTTCAAGCCTAACATCTTATAAATGGGGCGTAGGCAAACAGCGTAGTTCCTGATGACACGGCCCTAGGCAAACGGTACGGACTAAGGCCCATTATACGGGAATGTATTGAATCATGACTTTTTTCATTTTGGTTTACCAGTAGTAGGCCTAAAATCATATCGTAGATGGTACATTTCTATGAAAGTTTTATCAAAATATCTGCAAAAGCGTGCCATTAAATGCCATTTTTCGAGTACATTCGACACGTCACCTTCGATTACACTCGTCTAAGCTGGAAGAACTCATTCGGCTTAAATGGGTTAAGGTCAGTTTTATCGTGTTAAGAATGTTACTGCTCGTTAAAATGGATTTTCAATACTCGTTAAACGCTCAATTAACAATGCAGAAAATTTTATGACTTCCGTTGGTCATCATTTCTATTTAAAACTTGAGCCGCCCCCGCTCATCGGGGCTTGAAGAAATAGATGGGCTGCGCGATGCTTTCGCTCTGAAATCGACCGCACACGAGTACTGGTAAGGTTCTAAGACTGACCTGGCAAAGCGGTCCATGCATATAAACACTACAGCTTTCATCGGGTGGCAGGGCTTGAGATGTCATTTCTCGGAAGAAAAGGTTTCAATAGTAACCTACACAGCGTTGACGGGGGCGTTAAGAACACAAAATCGAAGTAACAACCATACCTTACCCGCCATTTTTCATTTTTACATGCAGGTTTACATGTATACATGGGTTGTATGATGCTTTCAGCCGGACGAATGTTTTTCTCATTATGGCGCCACGTTCTATTATCATAAATGGTCCAACCCCCCAATACGACAATGGAATTTTCAGCCTTATAAGTATGGAGTGTTCCATTTTCCAATAGTTAGCGGTAAGTTTTGCGAGATAAGTGAAGACCAAGATAGGAGGCCGCGTCTGATATGGGCCCACACTGTTTGCAAATGTCAAAAAAGGTCGCTAGGCGTATGCGGAAAACTTGTAATTGAGTAAGGATTTGATACACAGTTGCTATGCGGAGCTGTGGAAGTTAAGAGACCATAATGTTAAGCAGAGATATCCAGGCATTACAGCTCCGCATAGCAACTGTGTATCAAATCCTAACTCAATTACAAGTTTTCCGCATACGCCTAGCGACCTTTTTTGACATTTGCAAACAGTGTGGGCCCATATCAGACGCGGCCTCCTATCTTGGTCTTCACTTATCTCGCAAAACTTACCGCTAACTATTGGAAAATGGAACACTCCATACTTATAAGGCTGAAAATTCCATTGTCGTATAGGGGGGTTGGACCATTTATGATAATAGAACGTGGCGCCATAATGAGAAAAACATTCGTCCGGCTGAAAGCATCATACAACCCATGTATACATGTAAACCTGCATGTAAAAATGAAAAATGGCGGGTAAGGTATGGTTGTTACTTCGATTTTGTGTTCTTAACGCCCCCGTCAACGCTGTGTAGGTTACTATTGAAACCTTTTCTTCCGAGAAATGACATCTCAAGCCCTGCCACCCGATGAAAGCTGTAGTGTTTATATGCATGGACCGCTTTGCCAGGTCAGTCTTAGAACCTTACCAGTACTCGTGTGCGGTCGATTTCAGAGCGAAAGCATCGCGCAGCCCATCTATTTCTTCAAGCCCCGATGAGCGGGGGCGGCTCAAGTTTTAAATAGAAATGATGACCAACGGAAGTCATAAAATTTTCTGCATTGTTAATTGAGCGTTTAACGAGTATTGAAAATCCATTTTAACGAGCAGTAACATTCTTAACACGATAAAACTGACCTTAACCCATTTAAGCCGAATGAGTTCTTCCAGCTTAGACGAGTGTAATCGAAGGTGACGTGTCGAATGTACTCGAAAAATGGCATTTAATGGCACGCTTTTGCAGATATTTTGATAAAACTTTCATAGAAATGTACCATCTACGATATGATTTTAGGCCTACTACTGGTAAACCAAAATGAAAAAAGTCATGATTCAATACATTCCCGTATAATGGGCCTTAGTCCGTACCGTTTGCCTAGGGCCGTGTCATCAGGAACTACGCTGTTTGCCTACGCCCCATTTATAAGATGTTAGGCTTGAAATGATGAGTGCTCGTATTGTCTGACGAATGGGCGAATGTTTTTCTCATTAATTTTCAATATACATTAACCCATCTACGTCAGAGCTGGAGTATTTCATAACCAGTTGAAAGCTACTAACTATTCTTATATTTATTCCGATATACGGATCGTAACGCATTGGCGTTCGTTTAATTTGAGGTTTAACGCCCCAGTCAACGCTATTTTGGAGACGTTGCTTCCGATCTCACGGAGATGAAATGACACCTCAAGCCCTACCGTCGAGTGTAACCTTTAGGGCTTATATGGACACTTTGCACCCCTTTTTCTGAGCAGGCTTAGAACCTTTTCAGTGATTTCAGCTCTGCCTGGAAGAAAAAACATGGGGTTCGCTAGAATGAGGCTCTTAGTTAAAACGTATACGCCGTGTGTACTCCTTAGAACCACCTCAAAAATATGTTGTGGGCGCGCGTTAGGACGAGGCGTCTCGTTTAATATGGATTGGGCTCGGGGGTTTGTTTTTCATTTTTTCCATATGTCTTGGCACCTTATTTTATGGCTCGAAATGGTTACGACCGTTGACCCACGGGTTTGGAGACGATCTCGCTAAAATAGCTAAGATGACCTTAACCTGTTCTGAAACGTCAAGGGTAAATGACCGACCCATCATGAACCTAATTTTTGACCGGGCCGTAAAACTTCAATGAGTGACGATGTTGTTTCAAACTTGACCGTGATTGTATATACAGTAAAATTGAGATTTACGGGGTTAAATTTTATTTTCTTATTTTATCGACATAGATTGTGTGGATACTGGTTAGATCGATACTTTGTTGTTAAAAATCAAAGTACTAACAATAACTGAAATATTGAGAAAGGAAAAAATCAAAGTACTAACGGTACCTCAAATATTCCGAAAAAAAGTCAGAGTACTAATAACACCTTAAATACTTATATTGGGAAAACAATCAAAGTACTAACATTACCTTAAACACTAATTTAAGACATGTCACATCCACCCATCCATACAAACATACATACAAATACACATTGAGGCGGATCATTAAATAAGGGTTTCGGGACCCTGCCTCGGTGAGGCGGCTCGTAACGCATAAGTTTTAGGCGTTTGTTAGAATGATGTGGTCCCTCAAAGGACATGTTGTGGGTGCACGTTAGAACAGGTTCAATGTCTATTTATAGTAACTGGCGTTTGTTTGTAAAATAACATCCTCATGAAGGTCAAACCATGAGTGAGGCTAAAAATAGTAACTGACGTTTGTCGCTAAAAATAGCCACCACAGTATATAAGAACGTGGGTGCACGTTCAAACAGGTTCAATGGATCTATTTATAGTAACTGACGTTTGTTTCTAAAAATAGCCGCCACACTATATAAGAACGGTCGGCGTCTCACAAAGGCATTAATGTCATAGTATTCGACGTGACAACATGAACTCAAGACAAAATTCGTTGGAGGAGGAAGTAGCTGAAAGTTCCCGTCTACTTCCGGAAGACGGGGGGTGGAATCCTCTTCAGGGAGAGGAACCAACGGGTCTCCGGTATACCATCAGAAAAAAATCGGAGCGGACTTACGCCAAGAACGCTGCGGTAGACCGAACGTTCCTAGTCCAAATTCATCAAGATCATCGAGGACAACGGCTGATCGGTATACGTAGAGGTCTACATCAAATGTTTGAAGACATCCTGGAACGGGCTCGCGGCGATTTGGCGGGGAACGACTTAGGTCGAGTCATTATTCATCACGACGGTTTACAGGATGCGATAGTGATACCCTTACAAAACTGGGATCGACTGAATGTAGAGGTCGTGATGGAACACATCGAAAAGGTGTTGAATAGTCGACAAGAGCTGACCGTGAATGACAGCTTCGAAATCACTATAGGGACCATAGACTTACCGAAGGGCGGCGCTAGACGACGTATCACGTGCCTCCGGGGAGACGATAATTCTCTCAAGATTAAAAAGTCTCTGGTCACTATAGACAATGACGATCAGCTGTGTATGGCGAGAGCGATCGGGGTCGGGTGGGCGAAACTATACGAGTGTACCCAAGAAGAATGGGACGTTTTGACCAAATACCAAAAGTCTAAAAGTATCTTGGAACTGGTGCTCGAACACAAAAAAGTACCGGACAGCTACTTCAAAAATTTAAGAAATAAAAAGCGGGACGAACAGAAGAAACTGGCGGTCGCCATTAGTCAACTTTCCGGTGTACCGTTAGACCGACCGGCCAGCTTGAACGATTTAGGGGCGTTTGAAGAGGTCCTGAAGGTCCGGGTGATGGTGGTGAGCGCTCGACTGGGAAACAAGTTTATTACCAGTCCCAACACCGATGAGCGTCCCTGTATTTACATCTACCACGTAGAAAACGACCATTTTCACGCCATTACCAGTATCACAGGATTCTTCAGCGCCGGATACTTTTGCGAAAAATGCCTGTATCATTATAATAACAGACACGTACACCAGTGCGACAATACCTGTATCGTGTGCAAGACGTCAAACTGTCCCAAGACGGAGACCCCGATCGCCTGCGACCGGTGTAATATGACCTGTCGGTCCATGGACTGTTACCGACGTCATACCGTCCAGCCCACCTATCGGAATGGTAAAAATGAAGGCAAACCTAGAGGCCCTTCAGAATGCGAAAAGTGGTTTAAATGTCCTACTTGTTACAAAGTAGTCAACACCACCAAGAGGAAAAAGGAAGAGCATAGATGCGGTGAATTTTATTGCACGTCCTGCGAACAACACGTTTTGAGGGACCACCTGTGCTACCTGAGAGCAGTACCGGCTAAGGAAGCGTTTATACCCAAGTACTTATTCATAGATTACGAAACGAATGTCACGGACCAAAAATCGGAATGTTCAGAGGGGTATGTCCCGGTTAATAATCCCGATTGTACCGACTGTCTATCCAATCAGAGGTGTACCTCCTGTTCCAAATGTCAACGGTGTATGACGTCATGGTGCGGAAAAACCGCCCACAGACCCAACTTTGTGGTGGCGCATTCCGCCTGCCCGAAATGCATCGAAAAACCGGTAACACCGAAATCCTTGTGTAAAGGCTGCGGGTCTCGTTGTTCCGGGTGTAAAGAAGCAGACGACCCGTGTCCGAGAACCTGCGGATTGCGAGAGGTCATATTCGAAGGACAGGACACAGCCCGGACGTTCGGAAAGTGGTTATTTTCCAGTCAACACCAATATTTTAAAGTCGTAGCGCACAACATGAAAGGGTATGACGGTTATTTTCTACTGGAGTACTTGATCGATCAATCCATGAGACCGGACAAAATCATCTACAACGGATCAAAAATCATGTACATGGCAGTGGAAAAAGATCTTCATATCAAAGTCATCGACAGTCTGAATTTCCTACCCATGAAACTGTCGGCGTTACCCAAAGCGTTCGGTTTGAAAGAACTGAAGAAAGGATGGTTTCCCCATTTCTTCAACACGGTGGAAAACCAACACTACGTCGGACCGTACCCTGAACCCCATTTCTACGGATGCGACTTTATGGGAAGCGACGAGAGAGAAGAGTGTATGTCCTGGCTTCGATCCAAACGGAACGACACATTCGATTTTAGATCAGAAATGTTGCAGTACTGCCGGAGTGACGTAGACATTCTTCGTCAGGCCTGTTTGAGGTTTAGAGAGCTACTGATGACGGCTACGGGCGAGAAATTGACGAATGAACAGGGGAAAACCGAGTGGAAGGGCGCCGTAGACCCTTTTGACTCGGTTACGATCGCTTCGGTGTGTATGAACGTTTACAGAACCAAGTTCCTGGAGGAAACATGGCGAGTAAAACTCTCCGGGGAATCCGACTGGATACCGGCCAGGTACATCGACGGTCGCATGACAGTTTTAAGGGGTGACCAACGGATTCCCGAGGATGAGGTTGTCATCGAGGAAAAGGAGTTCGTAAAGTCTCCCATCGCCAAGATCCCTCCCGGTGGTTATAAAATAGATCAGTACAGTAAAGCCTCGATTCAGTGGCTAGAATGGATGTCCCGTCGTGACGGCGTTACCATACAACACGCTTTGAATGGTGGAGAAGTCCGTCTCCCGGGTACCAAGTATAAGTTGGACGGGTACTGCCACGTGACTAATACGGCGTTCGAATATCACGGTTGTATATTTCACGGGTGCCCGACATGTCTTCCCTCTGACAGAGAAGAAACGAAACACCCTCTAACCCAACAGACCGTGAGCGAACTCTACGCTCTGACAATGAAGAAAAAATACTACGTAGAAAGTCTGGGTATGAAATACGTCTGCGTCTGGGAACACGAATTTCTCGAGCAGAGTCAGACAAACCCGGAACTTCGAGAGTTTCTTCAGGGCTTGGACATTACCGACAGACTCGATCCTAGAAACAGCTTTTTCGGGGGTCGGACGAACGCGAGTCAGTTACACTACAAGACGGAAGAATCAGAACAGATCAGATACGTCGACTTTACCAGTCTTTACCCGTGGGTGAACAAATACTGCGAGTATCCAGTGGGTCATCCAGAAGTGATAACTTCGGACTTTAAAGACATCGGCGAGTATTTTGGGATCGCTAAAGTCCGGATTTTACCACCACGTGGACTCTATCATCCCGTGTTACCATTTAGATCCAATGGAAAACTCAAGTTTCCCCTGTGCCGCTCTTGCGCGGAAAATGAATC